>OX422219.1:11625862-12091448 GCA_949130495.1 Sambucus nigra | reverse complement strand
GGTCTTGATTAGGCATTTCTACAAGACTTTTAAGATTCTCCAATCTATAATCATTCATCTCAACAACAATACTTTACTCTGTACTCCTGGCCCTACAATATTGTTGGACATCTCCTACATAAAATCCTCATTTCCCTACTGATCAGCTAAACTGAACAACTAACTTATCAATAACAATTGTTCTCTTGTCAGTTCGTATTTCATCTTCAAGAGTCGCAATATCTTAGGCCACTAAGTTCTTTTGATCATATGACTTAAGCTTCACTCCTATGGTGTTTAGAAGTTCTTACATTTGTTCGAAAACTAATATTTTTTTTTTGGAAATATTTTTTTTCATTAAAGATTTACTAACTAATTATAACAACCACATTCATTTAAATTTAAGGATATTGTTAAATTTCGTACTTCAATAATTATAATAAACTTGTATACTAAAATGTCTACATAAGAAAACAAGGGAATATAAATGAAATAGATATAAACGCGAGATATATATCAATACATATTAATTCGGAAAGGACAAAAGGATAACATATTAATTTGGGAAAGATATGGTAATAAATAATTTAAAAAATATACAAACAATGTGATGTTATCGTGTATTACCTGACAAGTAATACACCGAACACGATCAAAACTCTCGAGAATCTCAATCTCGCGACGCAACCTATCTGGAATTCCATTGATCTCCAGGAGCTCCTGCCTCGTCGATACAGAAGTAGGAATAATGTTGCCAATATACCATGACAGAAGAGCAGGATCCTTGACAATTTTTCCAGCGATTGGTGACCCTACTATTTGTTCCCAAATATCTGCAATATTTTATTTTATTTAGAATCGTTACCATTATAAATACGATAGAACTATTAGAGAACGAGGATAGAAAGAAAACTCAAACCTGCCACCCTAGACGCAAGACAATATGGATCAAAAATCTGATAAACCCAATATGGGTGAAAAGCATCACCATTTATCCTCATTGGCGCCAATCGTCCAATAGCATCCCGAGGAGTCCTTAATGGCAAAGCTTCCTGGAGAATTTGAATCTTTCCAGCATGCTGTATACCAATAACACAAAACGATGTTTAGTCCCCAAAAATTATTTCATTTAATCTTTAACCCAACTTAATTTAAAACTAACACATTAGTTGACTAATTTTGACTACTATCCTCGAAAATGATTTTAAAAATAAGTAAAAAAAGTCCCTAAAATATGCAGCTCTCTTCTTTATTGATCCTTTCATGTATCATCCCCCCCCCCCCCCCCCCCCCTTCCCTTTCCATTATTGTGGCTCCCCCCCTTTCTTGCCTTCCACATAGCAATGCCACCCCCTCAACACAATCACCTACATTGTAGTGGAAATTAGAGGGGCTGGAAACGGGTTGGAGTTTGTAAAGATAAATTTTCGATTCAAGTCTATTTAAAGCATTGGCTTAATTTGTGTTTGGACAAAACTTACTTAACTCATAGGTTAGGACTTGTGTTGTATCCTTCGAGCCTATGATATGTGATTGAATATGCGACAAAGCTAAAATGACATCAAGGATACACTAGATTGCTTGCCGATTTTTTTCTTCATCATCCGAAGGATCTCAATGAAGGTATAAATGCATATTAGCATTTGATCCCTGGATACATTTGGGTGTTCTTTTATAAAAGTTATTTGAGGCATTTTCGTAAAATATTTTCTAAAGAAAAATATATTTCTTGTTTTGGTTCGTTTGAACGAGTTTACAGAGTTCATTTGAACGAGATAAAACTGTCACTAAAACGACCTTCAAACTAGATATTTTTGTTGATCAAAGATATATAATTCGAAGATCGTTCAAAGTTGGTTCAAACGGGGTAAGGTTTTCGTTCAGACGAAATATATATTTTCGTTGTAACGAACTGTCTCGAAAAATGTGCCACCTTAAAATTTGTGTTTTTTCTAAACTCAGATCAGACATCAATTTTTCAAGCTGTTTTTGCGAAAACAATTTTGCAAGGTTTGTGTCTTCCAAATCTTAGTTTACATCAAAGTTTGAGATCTGGTGTGGTGTGCCATATTTATTTACCCTTCACACCATAAGCGTTTCGAGTGGTGGAGACTGTGTTGGTATTGAGCGGCGACTGAATTGGTTACGAGACAAGTAAGATTGGTGGGATACCTAGACGTGGAAATGAGCCTGCGTTATGTGGCTATTGGAAGGCGTCCAACAGTGACTGTGGAGAAGGTTACAATGATCAAGGAAGCGCTTCAAGACTTAAAGGCACCGAGTCTGTGAGTAAGTCTAAATTGGTCCTGTAAAACTGCCTATATCGTAGTGGCCTTGTGTGGCTGAATCGTCTAAGATTTTTTCCGTTCTGAATTTTCCTCGTATAATGCCGTGTTGTGGCTTGTTGGTTATTTTATTCTTTTTTACCCACCTACATACATGCTTAGGATAAGAATACAATTGACAATCTGTTGTACACAACACTTTCGTTTTTATTCGGTGCAAAGTTTATTAAAATTTTGAAAAATTAAAAAAATTAGTGGTCTTACTCTACAAAATCTAGGGCACATAGCTTTCTCAAATAGGTATCAGAGCGGGTTACACTAGTGTGTTGTGTTATATCTATGTTTTGTGCTTGTTTAAGGCTTAAATGAATTTTAATCAAAACGGTAGTTCCATTGGTCGACCTCCATTTTTTGACATGTCAAACTATACCTATTGGAAGGATTAGATGCAATTTTTCTTGAAATCGATAGATGAGAACATTTGGAATTCAGCGGGCTCCTCTCCCACTGAAGGGTGTGCTCCTCAAGCGCATGTGATGGAAATGGGCACTATTTTAGGGCTTTATTGCATTTTATGTTATTTTTTATTTTATATTATTTTTGTTATGTCATTATTTTTTGTTTTTTTTGTTTAGTATCTAGAGGTAGGAGGAACAAAAGGCCAGTAGGGACATTTTTGTAATTAGAATATTAGCTTAGAGCCTAAGATACTACCCCCTTTAAATACTTCATTGTATTCCTCATTTGAAGACACTCTCCATTTTGAATATAAGAAATTTCTTGATTCTCTCTCTAAGAGTTAGGGTTTGGTTTATTTTCTTGGTCATTAACATGTAGTTTACGTCGAATTGATATCAGAGCGAGGTGTCGCTCCCCAATCAGTGTATTGATATGTAGTTATCAAAATTGTACACTACTTTCGATGGCTCTAAGAATATCCAAACGACAACAAGAGGAGTTTAACCAAAAGATGATGCGGAGATTGGATAGGCAACAACAAATGAAAGAGCTGGAACAACAAATGGCACAACTCCTCGCCGCCATATAAGCTCCCAACACCTCATTTCCCCACCCTACTGACCTAAACCCTAACCTTAACCTACCCGCTACCCTAGGCCAAAACCCTACCCCTAACTCATCCCCCAACAGTCCCCACTGTTACCCCGATGAAGATGATCATATACATGGCGATGTGAGCTTTAAGCGGCCTTTCGGGAATTGTACACCGAGTTATTGAAATTAAAAAAGTCCAACTTGCGTTTAGAAGCTAAGGCGAAGGACGTGCCATATGAGATGATAATTCTTAATTGATTGCGGATCTTAGGGCACATGCAAGGACTCTTAAAGAGAAGCAAGAGTAAGTTGATGGAGAGAGAGATAATATTCGTGGTTTAATGGAGGTTCTTAAAAAAGAGATTCTCGATCTTGAAGAGTCTAGGCGTTTGCTCAAGTCTAGGATTGTAGAGTTAGAAGAGAAGTTAAAAGAGTCGAGTAATGTCAAATTTGATTTGGAGCCTAGGTCGGAGAGGTTGGATAAAATGTTTCGCTGCTAAAGCCGAGACCATGCATTTAAGAAAGCCAACTAAAGTCATGGATGTTAGTATAGGTCAACCTAAAGGTAACGTTCCCCATTTCTTCACTTGCACGTACTGTGGTAGGAAAGGTCACCTTAGACGTTTTTTTTATGATCTTAGAAAAAAGGTCTTCTGAAGATTAAGGCTAGTGTCAATAAGGTTCCCCAAGCCCAAATTTGTCACGTTACAATTATGTGGGTTAGGAGATCCGATTTGGAGGCACCAAATGTTAAGCTTGTTGACCTTCGTTTACTTTCACATGATTCATCCCATGATATATCTTATAAGTGATTGTGATAACATGTTTGTCATAAACTAGTGTTGTGCTTTATGTTATATCTTATTGCTATTGTTATGTCGTGTTTTTCTTTTGTTTTTTTTAATTTTTTGGGTCTTAATGAGAAAAATACAAAAAGATTTCGTTTCTCTTTTGAGTTTGTTTTTTTTAATTAGTATCATTTCGAAAAATATTTAAAAGTCAAAAAGATTTTTGGCTTTTGTATAGTTTAGCTTTACACATTGTGTGTCATATCGGTGTTTAAAACTCATTCCTTTTATGTATCCATGTGACTAGGACATTTGATTTTAATTTTCAATGCTTGGATTGTTTTAATCATGTTTACATGAAGTAGTTCGAAATTGATTTGCATGATGAATTCACTTTGTATATGCCTCCGTACACTTTACACGAGCTCTTTTGAATTTTAACTTTATATGTCACATGAGCTAAGTGATGTGTTTATACATAAAATTTCTGACTAATGGAGAGTTGTGCATATAAAAACCATTGCCCTTGAGTTTTTTTTTTATATTTTTGAAAAAATATGAATGTGCGCGGGAAAAATGCTACAAAATTAGATATATTCAAAAGAAAGGGAGGGAGAGAAAATGATATATATTTTGAGGGTGTTTAGTTGAAAATCAATGGGCTTGAACAATGAGTCCTGGTTGAGCTTAATTGTTTTGACGCTATAGATTCGAGAATCATCAAAATTTCTAGGTAAGTGTGCATTGTATTTGTTTGTCCTTTTGAGTTCTTTATTTGACACGGGATGCTAAATCAACTGTTAATAAATTAATGCAGTCAAATAGATATACTTGGATACGTTTGAATGATTGGATCATTTCTCTTGTTTCTAGTTCACGCCCTTTCATTTCACACCATCATTTTCGACGACATTGATACTATGCAAGTGTGTAAAGTTTATATGTTTGTGTATTTTGTGGTCATTTATATCTATATCGTGTTTCATCAGTATATATATGGTTATATATATGGTATATTTTGTGTTTTGAGTTTTCATTTAATCCATGTTTGTCCTATGCTTAATCTTTGATTCATATTGGGATGTGTTATAATCATCTTGGTGTCTTGTACTTAAATTATTGCATCGTAGTTGATATCATGTGTTCGTAGTTTGGATTTTATGCTTGTGTTGCCGATCTATTTGTCGTTGCATCACTTGCTTCACACAACAACATGATACATTTATTTTTCTTATGATTCCCGTGTTTAAATTAGGGAGAGATTTGGTTTTATTAGGAAGAAATATTTTATTATTTTGCACCTTAGTTTTTGTCAAATCCTTAAACGAAAGGTGGGAGAAATGGTATCTAACTCTTTTAGCGTAAGAGTTCTTTAGCATATGAAGAGACATCCTTTCTTAGGTAGAGATGGTTAGACACAGGGGGAGGTTTTTTTTATGCGGTTTATGTATTGTTATATTCTTTTTGCATTTGAAGGCGTGCTTAAGTGTGCAGGTTAACAGCGCTATGATAAAGGTTTACACAAGAGCAAGGTTATTCAAGTTTGTGTTGGTCAAGCGTCTGTGACGTTTTTTTCCTTTTGGGGCTGGGAATTGAATCTTAGTGAAATTGACCGTCTAATAGTTTTTTTTGTTTTTTCGTTTTCTCTCGGGATAGGCAGAGGAGGAGATATGCAAGGACAAATTTCCGAATCAAGACAACTTGTAAATATTGGATTTATTCCTTATTTGAGTCATAGGTTAAAATTTGAGTTGTGTCCTTTAAGCCTATGATATGTGATTAAAAATTATGCAGCAAAGCTAAAGCGACATCAAGGATACATTGGATTGCATGTCGAGTTTTGATTGTTGTTTCATAAAAGTTATTTGATGTCTTTTCGTAAAATGTTTTTAAAATAATTTTTTATGTTATTTTGGTTCGTTTAAACGACTTTAAAGAGTTCATTCGGACGAGATGGGAATGTTGTTAGAATGACCTTCAAACGAATATCAAATGAGATATTTTTGTTGATCAGAGATATATTGTTCGAAGCTGCTTTGAACGAGATTAACATGTTTGTTCGAACAAGATAAGATTTTCGTTCAATTGAACTATATGTTTTCGTTCGAATGAACTGTAGAAAAAATGTGAAACCTTAAAATTCGAGTTTACTATATATATTTAGGTCTGACATCAATTTTTCAAGTGGGTTTTTGAGAAAACGATTTTTCAAAGTTTATCTTGTGCCTCCCAAACCCTAGTTTACATCCAAGTTTGAGATCCAAAAATCCTACATCTATATGTTTGTTTGATATCTTTGCTGCATTGGGATATTTGTTTGCTCTTCATACTGAGCGTTTCGAGCAGGGGAAACAATTTTTGTGTTGAGTGATGACTGGACTGGTCAGGAGAAAAGTAAGATCGGTGGGATACTGAGACGTGGGAACGCGCCTACATTTTGTGACTATTGGAAGGCACCAATGATTCGATGAAGGTGAAAAGAATTAAGGAAGTCAACCAAGGATTGAAGGCGTCGAGTCTGTAAGTCTATATTGATCTTGTAAAACTTCTTATATCGTAGTCGATTTGTATGGTTAGGCCATCTGAGATTTTTTGTGAGTTTTCCTCGTACATTGTCGTGTTGTGGTTTGTTGTTTATTTATCTTTGCTTACTCACCAAGATATATGTTTAGGACAAAACTAAAATTGGCAAACCATTTCACATAGCAATTTAGTTTTCATTCGATGTAAAGTTTATTAAAACTGTAAAAAAAAATGGTGTTGTGTCTCTCTACAAATCCTAGGGCACACAACTTTCTTAGAGTTATAGATGGGTATATTCAAATTGGGTCATCCCAGTCAAAATCAATAAAGTTAAAAAAGTTAAAATGTTAGGACAGTAACTATATAACTTACCGCCCAATCTACACCAATATAGTGGGCTCCTAGACGAAAACGCTGTAGGCCAACACATCGAATGAATATCTCATCCCGAATTGGTACAACATTAAGAATCTGAAACAACAAAATTAGCAAAACAATCAAGCCCGGACTAGTAAAAACAACATTGACAGTTCATTATTGCAACTAAACTGTAAATGTAAAACATCATTATTAGAAACATTTTATAGGGAAAGGAAATCATTATAATCTAGTGGTTACAAAACGCTATCTTGGGCTAAGAAGCCCAACAAAAAATATTTGAGCCCCTAAGCCTACTACATAAAGTTCAACAAATTGGGTTAATAAAAAGATAATGCCAAAAATAAAATTAAGCAATAGGGCAGTCAATAGAATGCCCAAACTCGTACGCCCCTAAACCTACCAAGTCAACATTTGAGCCCTTTTTTTTGCACCATCATATAAAGAAAGTTTTTTAGATATTATTAGGGATATTTTGACTTTATTACCCATTTAGTTTTGATAATTACACTTTACCCATTTTTTTTAGACTTACCACTAGATTGATGGAAAAAGTCACTTAACTGGTCAAACCATTATCTTTTCTACAAAAGTTCAACTACCTCATTCCACATTATTAAAGACTATATCTACTTGTTATTTTTCGTATTTACTTATTACACCTTATTAACTCGAATATATGAATTAAATCAGGCATTTTATTACAAAAAAACATTTTCTTCAAAAAAAACTTTTTATGATTTTTTAAGAAGGAAAACAATTATTTTCCTTTTTTATTTTAAATAAGAAACACCTTTTTTCTTTATTAAAAAAAACTAATTATTTTCTTCATTTTTATCCCAATTTGTATCTATGAAAAGAGAACTAAAAAATATTTTTTCTTTTGTCTCATTTTATATTTGTTTAAAAGAAACTATTTTCATCCTAATTTTTATTTATTAAAAATTATTTTATTTTTTTATCCTACTTTTTATATATTAAAAAAAAGAAAAAATGTTTATTTTTTCTCTTTCTTGTCCTAGTTAATTTTAATACAATTTTTTTATTATTCTTTTTTGGTCTGAATTATTATTTAAAAATTATTTATTTATTTATTTTACATCCAAGTTTTTATCTATTGAAAATTGTAAAACTATTTTAATTCTCTTTACGTCCTAGTTTGTATCTATTAAAAAATATAAATAAAATTATTTTATTATTTCTTTTTTGTCCAAATTTTTTATTTACTAAAAATGGTATTAAAAGGGATATTTAATAATTAAAAATGGTGCAAATAAATGACAAAAACAATAGTTTTTTTACAATGAAATAGGAACGAAAAGGATAACAATTTATTTGTATGTTTTAATAAATAATTACGAATTAGAAAAAAGTTTTTTTTAATTTCAGAGATAAAAGTATGACGAAATCAAAACAAAAAACTTAAATTGTTTTTTAATAAATAAAATTGAAAAAAAGGGAGCTAAAGATTTGATTTTTTAAATAAATAAACCCGAGCCAAAAAAATAGTTTCCTATTACAATGAAAACATCAAAATGTTTCTTTATGTGTTATAAAATAACAAAAAACTCTTTTTTTAAAACTTTTTTTTTTATATAAAATGACTAATAAAATTAATATATTAAGTTAATAAAATGTCTTAAGTAAAAAAGGAAAATAATAAATGGACCGAGCCTTTAATAATGTAGTTTGAACTTTTGTTAGAAAAGATAATGATTTGACCAGAAAGTCTTCTTAAGAGCTTCTTATAGTGCAGCCCTATAGGCATACTATTTTTTTTAAATAGTAAAATATAAATTTTTTGATGAAACTTCATGGATATGATCTCCACGGTGAGAAGATCATCTCTAATTTTTTTTCATCAAAAAATTATAAAAAAATCCGTTGAGATGAGGCGATATTTAAAAAATGGTATAAATATGCATATTCGATCGTTGAAATTTTGGGTTGGCGTCAATCACTTGATTGATTGAATTTTTTTATGAAACTTTATGGATATGATCTTCTCACTATCGAGATCATATCCATAAAGTTTTCAAAAAAATTCAATCAAAAAGTGGGTGAAATGATCGCCAAAATTTCAAAGGTCGAAAATGCATATTTATACCATTTTTTTACATATCACCTCATCTCAACGTTTTTTTATTGTATTTTTTGATAAAAAAAATTGGAGATGATCTTATCAATGTGAAGATCATATCCATAAAGTTTAATTATTATTTTTTTTATTTTTTCACTATTTTTAAAAAATTGTATGTATCGGAATCTGCACCATAAGGAGTCCTTAGATGAGGGGGTCTAATGGTGTGACGAGTGAACTAACTTTTCCATCCATCGTTAGTGACAATGTTTAAAAGAAAACAACATAGGGGGTAACATCTAATTACCAAAACTAAAACTTCTATAATACAAGCTTTTTGGCTTCAGTGCATGTGATGATCTAAACTAGAAATTAGGATTTTAAATGAATGATTTTTTCATTATTTAAATTGAAGGATTATTATTGAGTTTATTTCCTTGGGTTATGGGGAAATTGATTTGTATGTGATCACAATTAGACTTGAAAGTCAACTGAGATATTTCGAGAATTTATTTAAAACTATTAGGAATTCACTAAAATAATTAAAGGTTAAATGAATAAATGACTCAAATAATTATTGAATTGTTATTTCAAATTAGAATATTGACGAGGATGTGTAAAGAGAATATACAAATTATTTCGTGATCCTTGAAAACCACATAAATTACCAACAAACCCTCGATGATATAAAGGAAGAGATCGAGCTTAGAAAGTGACCGACTATCTTAGTGCAATGAGGCTAAGGGTGGATCTTGGACAATCGTTACGTGTTGTTTAAAGGTGATTGAGTGCATTAGGTATATCAGAGATCTAAAGTGAGAGTACGAGGAGGTGAGCGTGAGTGTAGGAGAAGGTTATCTTAGCTAAGTGACTCTGTTGATGACGTTGCCCGCTAGTCAGCCTCGAGTAAGGTTTCCATCGTGGCCCACGACTTGTCAAGTCTAGAAATCGTCTCCCCTCTATTTCGATTACCTCGATTGAATTTTCATCCGTAATGAGGATTAATACGGACTACCTCGAAGACTCTACTGGAATTTCTTCGATATATTCGACCAGGACTCTTGCATTACTCAAGCAAATTTTCCCATTTTAAGAGAAAACGAGGTTAGGGTTGTGTATCGAAGATTTTTTAAATATCTTTTCTAAGAGGAGTATGCGAGTTGGAGTCATATATTATAATTGAATTCTTCCCACTTTTTGGGAATAATGATGATTTCAGTGAGATTACTCCCCTTCTAATGGGAGTTTGGAGCTTGCCTCGTTGCTTTGTGTTGATTTAGTTGCTCTTGGGTACGTGGACCCCAATTGCGATGTTTTGGAATCCTATTTTACCTAAGCATTTCGATTTTCAAAGTTCAAGACGTTAGTGATGCATGCCATAACCCATGTGTGGGTTGATGCCCCCATTGAGTAGGCATGCTCTCTCTTATATGGAGAAGTTTAATGGATGTGTTCAGCCCGTTCGACTATGGTTTGATTTTGACGGCTAGTTCCCACCCGCCCGCTAGCCAGTATATCAGGCGTTTCCATGGGAAAATTCCCTTCTCAGTTGGGAAGAATGGAGATTTTTCTATTCATTCAATGATAAAAACTCTCCTGCTTTCACGCTCAGGACGAGCTTTTCGCAGTTAGGGAGAGTGATGTGTATGAGACGTCCCGAGGGTATACTCGTAATTTATTTTATTATTACAATTTTACTTTAGTCTATTTTTGGTTATTTCCTTAGTTTGGAGTTATTAAAATAGTTGAGGGTGATATTACTTAAGAATATCTTAGTGTGCACTTTTTAATCTTTTTGTCCTTTATAGGTTAACTTCTTTGGCCAATAAATAAGGCATCTAGCCAATTGTCATGCCCATAACTTGATCGCCCTTAAAGCAAAAGAAAAATGTCTTAGTTTCACTTTGGCTAAGGCATTCAACGGAGACAAAGTTGGTTATGCACTTCAAAGTTGGCAAAGCATGCGAGTTGCTTCTTTTCGACCATTTGGTAGTTAATGTCTACTGCTACCACTGTGGTTTTTTCGTTAAGATGTATTATACGGAGGGGGGGGGGGGGGGGGAGGGGGGGGTCCTCCGAGGCAAAATTCGATTTTCGACCATGAGTGCTCCTAGGCTCATGGCAACTTCGTGGGCATGTTTGGTTATTCAATGACCGAATATGGGTTTAGTTGTGCATGGATTTGGGGCGTGATCGGGAAATTTTCCGAATCACCCCTGTTTTGCAGCGTAGGTTGCATCGGTGGGGTGAGATGCTTATATTTCGAGCTAGCATTGTCTTAATTCGTGGGATAGTTGCTAGTTGTCTTCAAGGAGTGGTTGGGCTTGTCCACACAACAATTTTAGGCGGTTTTCATGGGAGTTATTGGGCAGAACATGTGTAAAAACGGGAATGCATCAGTTGGGCACATGGAGATCATGGGTTAACTCCCTGGACACCTGTTGGGAAGTTAAAACAACAGGTTTGAAGGCTGATCCGTGGTGATACCTAACAACATTGTGATTGAGTCACTTGTCGTAGCAGTTGGGGATGTCAATTGCCTTTGTAACCTTATTTATAAGTTATATTGCTTGTAATTCTAAGTAGGAATTTTGAGGCCGAAATTGAGAGTCCTTATTGTAATCTTTGAGTGATTAATAAAGGTTGGGAGTTGAGTTCCTGTAATTTCGTGTCTTGTGTGTGTGTTCCTCATATATTGTGATTGGTTTGTTGTTTACTTGCTTTTTAATCGTGAAAAAAGTATGTTGTCCGAGGAAACCTCGAGTATTGGTTGGATGATCAGGTTTGTAGAGAAAACTTGGTGCCTCAACAGAGAATTTCAGGAAAAAAATTATCCGTGTGACAATTGGTATTAGAGTTGTGTTTTGGCGAAAATTCTGGTGTGTTCAAACCAGTTTTTGAAGGAAAAAACCAAATTTGTGAAGGTTAGTACGAGTTTGGCAAGGTTTTTCTTAAATTTTGCAAGAAAATGACAGGTGGAAGTAGTGCAGAATTACGGGAAAGGGTGCAAAAATGGGAGGAATTAGTGGCAAATCCTCCAACGGACATTGCAACAACAACACTCTTGGTCAAGTTGGAAGAATTGCAGTTGTAACTGCAACATGTTCGAGCGGTGAAAGAAAATCACATCCGGGAAGCCGATGAAAAGGTTGAGAACCTTATTGCTGATGTTGGTGTCTTGGACGACAACCTTCGTGCTTGTTTGGGAAAACTTGATAAGGATACTGGGTTGCTGTAAAAGGCGTTGCTCAACTTGGGCGACAGGGACACTAGTATCGGTGTCATGAAGTATAAGATTCCAGAACCGAAGGCTTTTGTTGGGCGCAAGGTCGATGAAGGAAATGGAGAATTTCGTGTATGACATGGAGCAATATTTCAAGGTTGCTCATATTAGCGAAGGAGAAAAAATTGCAATCACCACAATGTACTCATATGACGATGCAAAACTTTGGTGGAGAACTAGAACCAAAGTCATAATCAGGTCTAAAATTAGTTCGTGGAGTGAACTGAAGGAGTTTGCGAGAAAAAATCTTGTCTGCCAAGTCAGGTTGGCAAGCTAAGGAAGCATTGCGACGCGTGAAGCACGATAAGACTATGTGGGAATACGTAAAATAGTTCACGTCGGTGACGCTGGATATTAAGGGAATGTCTGAGGAAGACAAGGTCTTAAGCTTTGTTTTCAATCTTCAACCTTGGCGCAACCTGAAATTTGGAGACAAGACGTGCGTGATTTACAACAAGCAGTAGCGACGACGGATAACTAGTGGATTTTAAACTTAACCGGTCAAACACTGCTTCATCTAAGTCCAAAGGTAAAGATAAAGGTGCTTCAGTTTCGGGTAGAGATAGAGAGACAAAAAATGACAAGGGCAAGCGGATTGATCGACAACAAAACAAAGGAAAAATTGGCTACTCTGGGTATTTCATTTGCAAGGGTTCACATCGAGCAAAGGATTATCCAATGCGTGAAAAACTTGTTGCAATTTAAATGGAAGAGTCAAAAGATGTTGACTTAAATTCAGGTGGGGGAGATGTTCATGTCAACCCTTGGTTTTGTTGGGCGGACTACAAGGAAAAATGGGTGATGATGCTTTGGTGTGCGCTGGGTGCAGGAACCTCGCACCACCAAGTAAGACTTTCTGCGTTAGGTGTGAAGACGAGGAGGTTATGGCCCTGCATGAAGGAAAATGAGTTTGGTTTTGTGTTACACTTGGGTTGAATCGAAGATTTGTGTTGTTGTTTTCGGTGAAGTCCAAGGTTCTCTTAGGAATTTTTCAGTGGCGCTGAAATTTTCTTGATATCGATGAGGTCGTCAAGTTCATTTGGTGGGGGAGGGTTTGTCACACCCTAACTTTATCTTCAAGTTACGAGTGTGGCAACCCTCAAAACAAAAGGAAAATGTCTTAGTTTCACTTTGACTAAGGCATTTCAGACAAAGTGGGTTATGAAATTCGAAGTTGTAAGAGTGTGTGAGTTGCTTCTTTTCGATCATTTGGTAGTTGATGTCTACTACTACCACTGTGAATTTTTCGTTAAGATGTATTATAAGGAGGGGGTCCTCCGAGGAAAAATTCGATTTTCGATCATGAGTGCTCCTAGGCTCATGGAACTTCATGGGCATGCTTGGGTTATCCAATGACCAAAAATGGGTTTGGTTGTGCATGGATTTGGGGCGTGATCGGGAAATTTCTCGAGTCACCCCTGTTTTGCAGCGTGGGTTGCCTCGGTGGACTGAGATGCTTATATTTTGAGGTGTCTTTATCTTAATTCTTGGGATAGATGCTAGTTGTCTTCAAGGAGTGATTCAGCTTGTCAAACATCGATTTTGGGTAATTTTCATGGGTGTTATTGGGCAAAACAAGTGTAAAAACGGGAATGCATCAATTGGGCCGATGAAGATCATGGGTTAACTCCCTAGACGCCTGTTGGGAAGCTAAAACAACAGTTTTAAAGGCAGTTTCGTGGTGAAACCCGACAACATTGTAATTGAGACACTTGTCCTAGGTGCTGGGGATGTCAACTGCCTTGTAACCTCTATTTACAAGTTTTGTTGCCTGTAATTCTAGGTAGGAAATCTGAGGCCGAAATTGAGAGTCCTTATTATAATCTTTGAGTGATTAATAAAGGTTGGGAGTTGAGTTCCTGTAATTTCGTGTCTTGTGTGTGTGCTCCTCATATATTGTGATTGGTTTACTATTTAATTGTGAAAAAAGTAGGTTGTCCGAGTAAACCTCGAGTATTGGCTCGCTGATCAGGGGTGTGGAGAAAACTTGGTGCCTCGTCGGAGAATTTCAGAAAAATATATCCATGTGACACCAACCGTGGTAGTGACTTTATTTGTAGAATGAAATAAAATTATAAAGAAAACTTTTATTTATAATTGTTGTTGTTGTGGTTGTATTCATTTTGTTTCCACTTACATCAAAAACATTTTGAATAAAGGCCCTAAAAGGAAAAAAAAAAGGAAGAAATGTCATTTAATGGGCAAAAATCACAACTTTTAGTTGCAACTTGGCCTGAGAACAAGCAACATTAATTAACTGTGCAGAGATGTTTTTAGGGGTGTGCACATGGAATTTGGAGGTTGGGGGTGGAAGTTTGAATTGGTAAAAAGGGCCCATGCCTATAAAAATCAAACTTAAATCGAGAGAACAGTTTCTTGAGGGTCTAAGAAATCTCTAGAGAGAGGGAGAGGGCCTTAAAGTGTGTTTGGGAAGAGTGAAAATAAGAGTAAGAGCTGGAGAAAACACAAAATGAAGGAGGGGAACAATTATTCAGAAAAATTTCGAGGGAAACTCATCGATCCGGTAAAAGATTTACTGTATGGGGATATCTTGGAATTCATTAGAATAAGTTAAAGGTTTCATAATGGGAGTCGAAGGGTAAGTCTTTTAAAATATTAAACTCTTCTTGAGATGTTAAGGTTTAGACCTTGCTAAAGTTAATTGTATATGGTCCTCAAGATGACATCATCAATGGTTAAGAAAGTTGCTTAAGAGATGGGATATTTGTGGCCATCACGACCTCCTATCGCCCCGCTCGCGCTGAGGGTACGCGGGCTTCACTTAATGAAAAAGGGGAAATATGAAAGCGATTTTCGTTGACGATGTGAGGTATGTGAATGTGTATAGATCACAATCGCCAACCACGAAGTAGCCATCTCCAAAGAGACGACATAAAAGACTACGCAACATGCGAAACTAAACAAGATGTGGGCTCGAAGACTATGATACGGAATGAGAAGGTGTTAGGTACCCTCTCCGCCCTTTCAGTCTCTCATAGGCAACAACAATGTTCTCATTCTACTAAAATGCATGAACGTGTGTATAATATCTAAAATGTGTCATGTGGTAAAATGTGTAGACTGAAAATATGCATAAATGTGCAAGTGTGTGTATGTGTATGAGAAGTGAAATCATCGAATACGCATCATGTAAATGATGGGAACTTGTTGTTCTAAGGAGATAAACTAAGAAGCATATTAAAATACCAAAATGTTAGCGGCATCTTGAAACCGTAGTATCACAATAGAAGAATGAGCATTATGATGTGGGACACCTACGTAGCAAAAAATGGCATCAAGGGCCACATAGTTCATAGCGAAAATAGGGTTGGGGTCTAACCTATAGTCCAAATCTAGAGTACCTCTTTTGATTTCTGAAAAAAATATGCAAAGTGTAGTGAAAGTGCGAGAAAAAGTTAGATAACTCTAGATTGGGAACTAAGATACAAACTTATTTTTTTGAGTTTTTGGTTTATAAAAATATGTTTACTAAAAATAGTGTGATTAGTGATAAAATGAGCAAAATCAATAAAGAATATGCTAAAAACATGAAAATGTATGAAATGTAATTATTAAGTTTAGACCTTCAGTCTCTTTAAATCATATTATTTTCTGACTTTTGTGGGTTGATTTTGGAGTGTAGGTAGTGGTGGATAATGGTTAGGGATGTCAACGAATTGAATTTTGTTCTCGATCCGATCAGAATACGATTCGTGTAACCGGATTCGATATTGATTTTGAAATTCACAAATCCGATAACCCATTTATCCCTTTACTAAATGGATCGAATATGGATTAGTCCCAATCCGATTCAATAATAATCTAATTCGATTAATAGTGTTATATATATATACACACACACACACACACACACACACACACACACACACACAGACTCTTCTACATACCAAGTATACATACTTGCTGACGCAAGCCTATTTTTTTTAAATATTAAAAAAATATTTTTGAGTTGAATTTTTTATGTGATACTTAAACATTTCAAGTGATCCATATAAATAAATCAACTCAAAATAACTTTTTTTGCTATTTTAAAAAAATCGGTCAAAGTTTCACTCTTTTAAAGTGTGAAAGTTTGATCGATTATTTTAAAATAGCAAAACAAGTAACTTTGAATTGATTTTTTTTATATTTTGGTTTCTTGAAATATTTAAATATCACAAAAAAAAATTCAACTCAAAAATATTTTGTTTACTATGTTAAAAAATCGGTATGTAAACTTGGCATGTACATAAGCATCTCTCTCTCTCTCTCTCTCTATATATATATATATATATATATATATATATATATATATATATATACGTGTGTGTGTGTGTGTGTGATATTGATGTATAATATGTTTATATAATAATAATAATATATAAATAAAATATAAACATAAATATAAAGGCTAACATACATTCTTTAGTCTTAATTATATATATATTTTTTAAATACATAAAAATATGCAAAAGTTCAGATAATCGAATTTTTCGATTCTTTAACGAATTCGGATTCGGTACAACGAATATATGATCCGTCGAATTATCAAATCGAATCTGATTCCGTTAATAACTTAACAAATCGGATTAGGGTCACCCCTGATCCAGTCTGAATCTAATTCGTTTACACCCCACTAATGGTGAGACAACGTTGATATAAGGTAATGTGATACTCAGAATAATAATATGGTAACTCAAATCATACACACAAGAGAAGAGATTTTTAGAGTGGTTCAACTGTAAAATAGCCTACGTCCACCATTGGAATTATTAATTAGGGTTTACAATAGCTTAATATGGTGTGCATATGAACGATTCAAGATGTCTCCAACTGAGGGAGTATCTTGTATTTATAATGATGTAAAACCCTAGATGGAACGCCTTTATATTGCCAGGCATTTACATCTATGTACAATAAATAAAACTCTTGGAATTCAGTGCTGGTTGGCATCCCATCCGAGTAATTTCTAGTATTCCTGCTGGTTGGCATTCTTGAGTTGATCGGCCTTCCAACCGACTAAGTGTCTTTAAAGCTGATCAAGGAAGTTGGTCGGCCACGTAGGAGGACAGGTGTATATATATCATTGGTCCATGTAGGTGGGTAATTTTTACATACAACAAAATCCCCTAATGCTCCATACTTGATGATTGATCGAAAGTATGAAGTATTTAGCCCAGGAACTTGATCGACGTACTATTTTGAATGTTTGGTCCGCAGCCAACTTCCCATACTTGTAAAAGTTTTCATTGGCACTATTTGATAATGGCATTTTCCTTAATTGGACAAAAAGACCAAGCTGCCGCAAGGAAAATGCCGACCAACATCCCCCTTGCCTTGCATGCCGGCAGTGTGGTTAGACTTGGTGGCCAAAGAAGCCTCCACCAACCAGCAGGCTGGTGAGATGTCGCAGGCATAACGGGTTTTTAGCTATAAAATGTGAATAATAAGTCTGATTAGCGTACGGTCGAGACTGTTGGAAAGAGGATTCAAAACTCTATGAAAGTATCAAGAGTTGACCAAAGTCAAATGACGAACGAAAAATATGCGATTATTTTCGGGTTAGGGTTTGAAGGAGGGCTTAGGCTCGAGGACTTAGAAGGGACTTTGTTTAGACCTTATGGAGGAGTGTGGGCGTTAAAATGTCGTGCCTACAATATCAACAACCTTATTTTTTTATAAATGTTAAATCGAACTTTCTATATAAGCATATATATGGGTGGACTTTTTATGTTATGATATGTATTATGTATGTTTTTAGAGATGTATGGCCTCATTGAAATTAGTCTTCATATTTGGATTTTTATCAAGTCTGTTAAATACTCTAGTCTCGATCATGGCATGTAGGGGTGGTAAACGGACGGATACGGATCGGTGAAAATTCTGTTGATGCCAACGTTAGAGATGAGGAAGCTGACTCACTCTTGGAGGCGAAGGACATCAGTGATGATTTATTTTAGGTTTAAGAATTAATTTCGTTGTCAAAGGAAGAGTGTCGGAACAGGGACACAACAGTACAAAAGATTACTTACAGAAAATCTATTCCAACAATCTTCATCTTTGGGGCATTGCCATTCTGGTTGGGCGCGAAAGGGAACTTCGAATTTCTATTTGTCATTTCATGGATTAAAATGGGATGGGTGGGGTCTCACAACCCCAGGGTGTGCTTCCCCTTCATTTCTGTTCAAAGAAATTGATTCGAGGGAGAATGGGAGGTTTTTTAGTTTCTATGATCCTCCAAAAATCAGTTTGAATTTACATTCTCAACGGGGTTTGATGGTTCCCTGAGTCAAAAGTGCGAATATGAGAAATTGGATCGCACAGAATTAGGGAGTGAGTCTAACTTGAACCATGATAGGAGCACAACCATAACTGATGATGGATTGCATTAAGTCCCTGTGAAGTGAAGCTCAGGGAGTAGATAGATACCGTCGGGTTTTCCTTTCCCTTTTGAACCAAAAGAGCATTTTGAAATCACAGTGGTAATAATGTTCAGATTAAATAAGAGGGTGGCATTGATTATTAGAATAACTTCAAGCCTATATTGGACAAATTAAATCTGAAAATTATTGAAATGGATAACAACAAATGCAAGTGGCAAAAAAAGAGCGGTCAAGTTGGGGTTAGGGAGTAACGGTTCAGATTTGGAGGAAACTACGAGGTGAAAAGTCCAGCTTTCAAAATTAAAAATAAGTAGTTTCTTTATAAAGATTCTTAGCTGTGACGTAGGAGGTTTGGGAAAGAGAATTAAAGAGAAGTGATTAAAGATGTAATATGGAAACCAGAAACGAATCTTTCGATTGAAATTTTTTGGGGTTGAATTGGGGCTATAAATTCATATATTGGTTGTGTTTAGCCTCGGTAGGTACTTAAAGGAACATTCTTATAATGTGGTTTCGGAGTTGAACATGTACTTGAACATTCACGGCAATAATTTGGATTTGACAAGTTTGTACGGATTGTGTGATAGATGGTGTTTAGGGAGGTGGGAGGACTATATTGTGGTAACTGGTAGGGTTAATCTCGGAAAAGTTAAATGGGATCAGAACAACTAAAAGCATGAAATTATTTAGTGGCTTCATTAAAGAAATGAATTAGGAGGTTTAGCCCTGAACAATTCTCAGTTCACATGATCCAATTTGAGGAATAACTGGTCCAATTTAAGGAATTATTTAGTTGCTTCAGGAATGATAGTGGAAGACATGTTGTGTCAAATGGGAGGCATCGGTTCAATGGAGTTCAAACCATTTTCATGTCCTTCTGGACACCAACTCATTTAAGTGCGATCCTTTTGAGAACATGTGGATTAAGCATAAGAGTTCTAGAACATCTTTAAGAATTGTTTAAACTCATTCAATCTTGGGTACAAATTTATGAGGAAACTATTGTAAATAACATTGGAAGTTATGGAATAAACTAGTGTTTGGCGATGTTAGAATGGAAAAAGGGGCTATCAATTATAGGATCAAAACATTGATTAATTGGAGAGTCCAAAAGCAATAGGAGAAGGATTGAGAAGAGACCTCCAAAACAAACTTGAGTCGATTTTGAAGAAAGAGATCTCTTGGAATCAATAGCCAAAGTCAAATAAATTCAATAATTGGATAACAATTCAAAATTGTTTCAAAAAACTGTGAGTATGAGGAGAAATAACAAGGTCATCTCTAATTTGCAGGTGTACGATGGATGGATTATACATTATGAAAAGACATCATCAAGATGATTCCTCATTTCTTTCTCTCTCTAAGATATATTCTCCCGGCTCATTTTAGTAATTCTACTATCCTGGGCTTATCTTCTTCCCTGTCCTAGATCTTAAACACCTGTGATTCTAAAAGACTTCAAAAATGGCTGGCCTTTGTGGCCAAGTCAGTGACGTTAATAATCATAATTTTACCAACTCAATTGCGGCTGTAGTTTGATTGAAGCCCAGCGAACCATAAATTGAGATCAAACAACCAGGTATATAGTTTGGTGAACCGGCAATCTTCTTTCTAAGAAAGCGTATCAATCCTAGCTATCCCCTTCGAATTTAATTTTTTAAGGAAGTTCTCCAATGGTAGGCCAGCGATTGCAGGTATTCATAAGGTTTTTATTAAATTTGTATGAAAGCTGAATTCTCAATTGGATTAATCGATCAGAGACGCATTTGATTCATTTAAATAATAAAGATGATTTGGATGATACAAAGATATTCTTTGAGAATATTCAAATGGACAAAGAATTTTCACCCAGCTATTGAATCTTCAGTTGCTCTAATTTTGATAAACGTGCCTCTTCCTTCAGTGCCTTTCTATAATAAGGCAAGTATATTTTCAATCACTAATGTCACTGGATCTCCATTTAAGTTGGATAGGTGCTAGTGTTTTCTCTCTAAACCAATTAGATGTCCTGGGCAAGTGCCGCATAGGCGACTGCACAGGGCCCCGAAATTAGATGCTCATTTTGAAACTACAACTGGGTTCCATAACAAGTTGATGTTCATAACAATTGAAAAGGACAGGGGCCTTTTTTTTTTGCAAACATGAGTTAAATAGGTCCATATTGTCCAAAGGCTAACTGTGATGCACGACTAGATAGGTGTTGTTTTTTCGACTTCTCTTATTTGATGATTGTTGTGTGTGCATGTAATTTTTCTTCATTTATGTTTTATTAAAATGTTTTCTGACAAAGCATAAGGATAAGAAAAAAACAAAAAATGACAAACAAATACACATGCACACAAATTTTATGACAAACAAAAAAAGAAAAAGAAAATGACAAACAAATTTGACACAATCTTAAAGGAGAACTCTTGATAATTTATTGTTAAAGAACATCATAATTCAATTGAAAATACACATGAAGACTTAGCTAATGAACATATAAGTGAAGTGGAATAAATAGGAATTAGTAGAAAGGATAAAAGTACATATATTAGGCCATCTCCAATGTCCTTTTCTATCTTACAAATTTTCTATCTTAGAAATTTAAGAAGCCAAAAAACTGCTCCAACAGTGGTAATCGTTATGACTTGGACATCCAAACATTTTTTTCTATATGTAGAAATCAGAGAATGGTTAGCCAATATGACTTGACAAAATTTAACCACGCACTCCTCTTTGAATATGCAATTGGTTGGCTGAAATCCAAACATTTTTTTCAGAAACCACGCCATATCACATGGAAAGGCAAATACCATTGGAGAAGTAAAATAGATGTAATGTACGACCAATTTAGAAATTATCTCAAGTAGATAAAAAAAAGGCTCTTAACTGCTGTTTGGAATGAAAACCCATTGGAGAAGGCCTTAAGATGTAAAATTATATCTGTGTAACTATAACAATTTTGCGATCATTATTTTATTATTTTTTAGGTTAGTAAATAAACAAGGGCCTTATTTATTTATTTTTTGCACAGGGCCCTCTAAAATCTCAGGACTTACATAACAGGCGCATCTTCATGGAATAAGTGCAACTCGTCCCCGGTGTGGCCAACAATGGCCTTGAGCTCCTCCAATGCAATCTCTCTTACAAATGAAGCTTGACACCTTAAAAAACGCTGGTGTTCCATTTATCTGATACATAAAGAGAAATATTGGTCAAATAAAAATTAACAGAATTATCAATATAACAAATACACTAATAATAATCTAAGAAATCAAGACCAAACCTAAGAAAAGAATACTTCAAATCTAAGAAATCAAGACCAAATACACACAGAATCTTTATGTATCTAATATAATACATATATATACACGCACCTCATCAGTTGATTGAGAGCGAGAGAAAGGACAGAGATTCAGAAAAACCCTAAACTTCTCCGATTGCAATTTCGAAATTGCGTGGAGCGGGAAAGGTAGTTAAGGAAACCTATCTAATCGTATCAATTGGACACAAACCATTTTTTTTTTGAATAAAGTGACGCGCTTGCGCACAAACCATTATGTTTTATCCAAAAAAATTCCAAAAACCTTATTATTGTGGGTGCTACCGGGTAGGGTGGCAATTCGAATTAGTCGTGTTATTTTCGAATCGCGTTGATTTTGATATGAGTATAATTTTTGAGTACTCTTAAATCTATACACGTTAATCGTGTTACATTCGGGTCATTTTGGGTTGTTACCATAAACGAGTTATCGTGTCAAAAATTGTAAGCCCTACTACCGGGACATAGAAATGGTTCCCGCCTACTGCATAAAAAACTTGTACTTAATTTTGTCCTATTAGGCAGCTACACTTTGTAGTTTTTTTTTTTGTAAGTATGTGTAGTTTTACTCTTTTTAAAAAAAAAAAAAACACCTATTTCTTTTATTATCCCATGTAATTTCCCCAAACATCTATTTATTCATTACTCTTTTATTTTTAGAGGAAGTTGTTACGCTCGTGGAAAGTGAGGTCGCCTAGTCATTAGATACCTTAGTGTGGGACCCATTCAATATGGTCCATGAGAGTAGCCGACCAACCTGAATTGTCTAAAGCGCTGCCGACCCAAATCAGACGATAGTTATTCACATGTATTTGATATATACTAAAACATTTGCGGATATATTCAAACGGGCAACCAACTATCTCAGAGGAGATATTCAAGGACCCCATGAATTATCCATGTGTTAATTGAGTCCCTTGGACTCAATCTCTTACTTTTATGCACCTATAAATTGTAAACCCTGACCCGGGACAAAGGGATGAAAAAATTCAACCATTGAGAGACACTATAATAAAACAGTAATCTCTCCATGAACGTAGGCAAGTTGCCGAACCACGTATATCCATTGTTGTGTGTGACTTTGCATTTTGTTCTGTGTGATTATTTTTTGTGGATCTTTCTATTGTGATAGTTCTGGTACTCACAATTGGCGTCGTCTATGGGAAACGACTTTTATTCCCACAAAAACGTTCATAACTAGAAACCCCTTCATGTCTCACCACAACAGCAATCTCCCCCAGGTTGGTGATGTGCAGGAAGAGCCTACCCACTCTAGGATCAGGTCTGAGATTCGCCAGCACATAATCCAAGGTTTCGCCAGGAAAGGCATCCTTCTGAAGAAAACCATGGACCATCTAAATCTACTCAATTCTCCAGGATTGTCAACGCCTATGAAGTTAGGCTTCAAGAACAAGAGGAGGCAACACGCCTCCAAATGGAAGAAAATGCTAGCCTACAAAGGCGACTTGAAAGAATGGAGAAAAACCTCCATAGGGATTCCATGAAACGGCACGACAAGTCGTCTAGCCCTCAGACGTGCAAGTCTCGCAGCCGAGGAAGGAGTTCTTGGCGTGAACTAGATCGATCTCAGCACGGAAGGTCAGAGCGTGCTCGAAAAGAATGTGGCCATTCAGAGAGGCGCTACAAGGATGATGATCGTCAAGATGAAGATCTCTGAAATTTGATCCGTAGAGAGATAGACCAACATCTAACCAACCATGCATCCAGGTCCACCAAAGAGCTAGATAGGAAAGCTCTTGTGACACCCCGCCTAATTAAATACCGGGCGATCACTCCTTTATTAAATTAAAATCAAGGTGAATAGTTGGTTCATTGTTAGCAACACTGTCGTAAAAATAACTTTTCCAATTTAAACACCCTAATTAATTAAGCTAAGTGTCAAAACCATTTTTAAACATTACTTTCCAAATTTTATTTTAAAAAACAAAGATTTAATTATTTACAACAATTCAATATTAAATAATCACACCACAATAATCCTGGAACATATAATCCAAATAATTTAAACATTCAACAACTAAATCCAACCACTAAAACTTAAAGTAAAATATCCAGACAATAATAAATCCCAAAGTGACAATACTAGAATTAACTGAATCACAATGTCCAAATAAACAACTCAATAAGGGAAAGGGCGACACATGCCCCACTAAATGAATATGCTAGGATTGGAGTCAAATAAATGAAGTCGTCTAAGCAAGAGGCCTTCAACTCCCACCTAAGCTGCAGCGTGTTCCTTCCAAGGGATCCTACGCAAGACGCCCCTGTGGTGGGCACATGTAATATATACATATATATACAAGAGAGAAAGAGAAATAGAAACGGGTCAGAGCCCGATAGTGTAAATGATTTAAAATTCGTTTAGCAAGTATTTGAAATGTTTACAGGCCAATGCAACAACATATTAGTGCGACACTCTCTTGAGAAATTCTCACATTTCTTCTAATGTGCACGCCAATCGTGCTAACCTTCCCAATGGATTATCTTATCTTATATCGCACTAAACTTCCCAATGGTTTAACTTATCTTAGGTTACTCGTAAGATTTAAAACTGAACAATATAATTGTTTAAAAGGAAAATTTCATTTAGTAACAAGGCTCTCATTTTAACTTTATTTATTAATAAAGTCTTCCAGTGTCATATTATACTTTTCAAAACAAGTATTTCTAATTTGAGTCATTATACATATCTTACTTACCATAACACAGTAGGCAGTTCCAAATTTTAGAATTTCATATATATATTAAATACTCGTATAATATATATATTCTAACAGCACCCCACATAAAAATTATGGTGCGGGCATACTCTGCTATCCAATCCCCGTATCACTAGTACTAAGGGAAATACAAGTTCGGAATCACTCTCGAACTGTATTAACACATACACAAACAATATTGAGGAGAAGTATAGATTCCAAGTCTCTAAGAGGTCAGTACATACCCTCACGTCTCTTAGGACCGTCTGACCATCGATCAGATAGCCTGCACCAAGGATATCTATCTTCTAGGGTACGAGTCAATATCCCCCATAAAGGTCCCATCGAGATAAGACTGTCCCAGCGCAGTAACCTCAGGGATAGCAAGTAGCGCGGGCATGATTTTCACATGTATATAATATATCTATACACACAGTCATATAAATATACTACTTTTATCATATCAATTTAGGTTCATCCCATAACTCATAATCACGACATTTATCCTGATTTTCCCATCATTAGTTATCACGTATAACGGTTCGTCTCTAACTTTAATTCGAGGGATTTTTCCAACTTACAACGTAATACTCATGGACTGTATCCTCTCAAGTGTAAAATTCAGTAGGTATTCATTTATGTTCCAACGTAACTATCAGTTACGGGTTCTATCACAAAACCTCCTCCAAATCCAAACTTTTCATTCCCAATCGCCCAGAAATTTGTACTACTAATATTATAATCTCATTTTATGTATCTTCTACGTAAAGCATGTAAATTTCTGTCACTAATCATGGATTTATAGGCAAAAACTTCATAAAAATCTCAAGAACCCTAGAATTTCTTTAACATGGTTCTAATAAATCTTTTCCAGAATTTTCTTCTTCTAAAACATCATAATTTCGTGGTTTAATCCTCTACATGAGAAGGGGTTTCCAGAATAACATTCAAATCATTACTACATGCGATTTCCTATCTCAAATTTGGGTTTTCTTCCATAAACTCATCCTAATCATCCCTAGACTAACATGAGTGACGCATTAACGAAAATAAGCAAGATAAACACTTGCCTGGGATTTTCAGAATTCTGATTTGCGGACGATTTTGGTGTGGTTGCATTCCCCGTCACGCGATCTACGCGTTGGTGGTGGTGACGGTGCAATCGGGTGACTTTTTGGCCTTGGATTGCTTGGAAAGCTTCCTCCTTCCCTCTCCTATGGCCGTTCTAAAGTTTTGAGTTGTTTTAACCCTAGAAGGTAACCTTAGACATCTGATATAACCCTTGAAATTTCGTGGGTTTAATTACCCAAAAATGTGAAATGTCCAAAATGCCCTCCCGGGGTACTAATTAAGCCTAAAAACGCCCCGAGACCCAAACTAAACTCCCGGGTACACTTTTCTGACTATCTCGACCCTTCCGGATACTTTGGCGCACTCAAAATGACCATACGTGCAACTTATAATATATTCACTTTTATTCATCAATATTTAGTCCCGACGCGACACGGGCGCGTCCCGACTTAAATTTCCAAAATTATTATTTTATTCACTCGTGACATTTAATATAACCAATATTTTATATTACTTTGCTCATTAGTAATATTCAACAAATTTCCCATAATTACTAACTCTCATCACGTTAATAATTATAACATAATTAATTTCCGGATTTATATTAAATAATTAATTCACATTAAATTTAATAAATCCCCAAATTAATATAGCATAAAAATACGGGGTATTACATACTTCCCCCCTAATAACGGAATTTTGTCCCGAAATTCAAAAAATAAGGCGTACCTGGTAAGAATAAATCTGGGTATCTCTCGCGCATATCTGCCTCGCGCTCCCAAGTGGACTCTTCCACATTATGATGCTCCTACTGGACCCGTACAAGTGGAACTACCTTCGACCTCAATCTTCTCTCGCTATGGTCTAGGATAGCCACCGGTCTCTCCTCGTAAGAACTGTCAGGCTGTAAGTCTATCTCATCTATCACGATGTGAGTATGGGCCATATCATCCTGAAGATATCGTCTCAACGAAGAGATGTGAAATACATCGTGAATGCGATGTAAATGCTCTGGTAGTCCCAATCTGTATACTACTGGCCCAATCCTCTCGATAATGGGAAATGGTCCCACGTATCTCGGGGCCAATTTCCCTTTCTTTCCGAACCTCATCACTCCTTTCATAGGAGATACACGTAGTAACACTTGGTCCCCCACATTAAACTCCCAGAAGAACCTTTTCGCATCGGCGTAGCTTTTCTGCCTGTCCTGGGCTACTCAAATGCGACTCCTGATCATCTCAATCCTTGCGTAGGTTTCCTGAATTACCTTTGGTCCTAGCAACTTGTTATCCCCCACCTCGAGCCAACAAGTTGGGGAACGACAAGGCCTACCATACAAAGCCTCAAATGGAGCCATGCCAATCGTGAACTGATAAGAGTTATTATAAGCAAACTCTACCAGTGGAAGATGTGGCTCCCAACTTCCTCCAAAATCAAGAACACACATGCGTAGCATATCCTCCAACATCTGATTAGTACGCTCTGTTTGTCCATCAGTCTGTGGGTGATAAGCTGAACTCAACCTCAACTCAGTACCCATAGCTTCCTGAAAGCTCTCCTAAAAACGCGACACAAAAATCTTGTCTCTATCTGACACAATATTCAGGGGCACCCCATGTAATCTGACAATCTCAGCAATGAACAACTGAGCATACTGACACGTGGTATAGTCTGTCCGCAACGGCAGAAAATGAGCCACCTTGGTCAAACGGTCTACAATCACCCAGATAGAGTCGTGGCCCCGCTGTGATGTAGGCAACCCTGTAATAAAATCCATGGAAATACTCTCCCACTTCCACACGGGTACTTCCAATGGCTGAAGCAACCCTGACGGTTTCTGATGGTCCACCTTTACCAGCTGGCAGGTAGAACACTTGGACATGAACTCAACAATGTCCTTCTTCACCCCACTCCACCAGTATTGCCTCCTCATATCCTGGTACATCTTATCTCCTCCAGGATGTACCGCAAATCGGGACCCGTGTGACTGGGTCATCACTGCATGACGTAATTCTGCTCCTTCTGGAACCACCAATCTCCCATTAAACCTCAAACCCCCATCAGAACTAACAGAATAGGACTCAGCACCCTCGGCTAAAAGTTGTACAATCTGCTCCTGGAAAAATGGGTCTGTGGTCTGTGCCTGTATCACCCTTGTAACAATCTCGGGTGTCACTGTCATAACAGATATGAAGGAACGGGCTACTGCGTCCTGGTGACCCAACTCCTTCCACTTTGCTTTTCAGACGTCCACTACATCGTCTACCGGTCTACGGCTCAACGCATCAGTAACTACGTTGGCCTTCCCCGGATGGTACTGTATGTCGAACTGATAGTCCTTCACAAACTCTAACCATCTGCGCTGACGCATATTCAGCTCTCGCTGAGTGAACAGGTACTGCAGTGACTTGTGGTCTGTGAACAAACGGAATTTCTCCCCCAATAAATAGTGCCTCTATATCCTCAATGCAAAAACGACCACTGCTAACTCCAGGTCATGGGTGGGGTAATTATTCTCATGCGGCTTAAGCTTGCGGGAGGCAAAAGCTATAACCTTCTCCTCCTGCTGAAGTACTCCCCCAAGTCCCCGTAAAGAGGCATCGGTGTAAACCAGGTACTCCACACCCGGCTTCGGTAAAGCAAGGACTGGTGCTGAGGTAAGCTTGTCTTTCAGCTCGTCGAAAGCCAATTGACAAGCATCATCCCAAACATATGGTACCCCTTTACGAGCCAGGCTCGTCAATGGACCCGTTATTTTGGAGAATCCCCGAATGAATCTCCTGTAGTATCCGGCTAACCCCAAGAAATTACGCACTTCAGTCGGTGTCGTGGGCTGTCCCCACTCCCTCACCGCTGACACTTTACTCAGGTCAACTGCTATCCCCTGTTCAGAAACAACATGCCACAAGAACTGTACTTCTCGCAACCAGAATCCGCACTTCTCGTACTTAACATACAACTGATGCTCTCATAGAGTCTGAAGAACTTGTCTCAAGTTCTCGGCATGCTCCTCCTCGGAGTGTGAATATATCAAAATGTCATCTATGAAGACGATGACAAACTGATCCAAGAACTCTCTGAACACTCGGTTTATTAAGTCCATAAACACGGCTGGAGCATTTGTGAGGCCAAATGGCATCACCCTGAACTCGTAGGACCCATATCTCGTTAAGAAAGCAGTCTTTGAAACATCGTGCTCCCTAATACGTAGCTGATGGTACCCCGACCTCAGATCTATCTTCGAAAAGAAAGTTTCTCCCCTCAGCTGGTCGAACAGATCATCGATTCGAGGCAACGCATACTTATTCCGTATCGTGACCTTGTTCAACTACCGGTAGTCCACACATAGCCTCAGTGAACCATATCTTTTCTTCATAAACAAGACTGGAGCGCCCCAAGGTGAGGTACTCCTGTGAATGAAGCCCTGACCTAACAGCTGCTCTATCTGATCTCGTAACTCTCGCATCTGTGTCGGAGCCATACGGTATGGAGCGCGTGCTATCGGTCTAGTATCCGGTAATAAATCTATGACAAAGTCTATCTCTCGACTGGGGGGTAGGCCTGGTATCTCCTGGAATACATCGGAATACTCATGAACAACTGGGATCGAGTCTAAGGGAATCACAACCTCCTTAGAGGCATCCTCCTCTATGTAATACAAATGGGCGGTCGAGCCTCCCTCTGGACGAGGCATCGCCACTATAAACATCTCTTGCCGCGAAATGGCAAAGACAATACTCCCACCAAAACAATCTATCATGGCCCTGTAAGCAGCGAGCCAATCCATTCCGATAATAACGTCATGCTCATGCATATCTAAGACTAACATGTCTGCAGGTAATACCAAGCTACCAATCTTTACCCCCACTCCCCGGCATATAAAGAAAATAAGCCAACCATTTCCCAGTGGTGAGTCTACACACGTTACAGCGCTCTCTGCTGTTGCTAGTAACCCTAAGGCCTTCGCAAAATGCCTAGCTATAAAACAATGCGTCGCCCCAGTATTAAACAAAACTCGACCCATGGATAGGAAACATACCCTCAATCGCGGGTGGTACCTGTGGAGCTGCTGCCTGGTGGACGTTATAGACACGTCCATACTGTAACTGCCCCTGCTTCACTGGAGCTGCTGGAACGGCTGGTAGGGCTGGCACCTGGGCTGGTGCTGGGAGGGCAGCTGGAAAAAGTGGCCTCTGTGGCTCATTACGGGCACCTTGCTGCTGTGGGTCCCTCTCTCCCTCTGGACAATCCTGGCACCTATGGCCATGCTTACCGCACCCAAAACATCGGCCTCTGAAGTTACCTCCCCTTTGACCCTGCTGACCACGGCCCTGCTGGCCGTTACCACCCCGCCACTGGCCCTGTTGGCACTGATGGAAACGCTGTTGGCCCGGTTGGCCCTGCTGCTGACCTTGCTGCTGTCGGTGTTGGCCTTGCTGGCCCTGCTGATTAGGCTGGCCCTGCCTAAAACCCCCAAATCCTTGCCCGGAATCACCTGAACGAAATCTCTTAGCAGGGTCCCCCTGATGGGAACTCTGCTCGTGCTGACGAGTCTGTCGTTGAGATGTCGGTGCTCCACTAGCACTACTACCCCCGGTCCTGCCCTGCTGGCTGGACTCTCTTGCTCTCCTGCTTCCCTGCAGATTGAAGCGGTGATCCTGGAAATGTAGTAACGCAGCATTGAGTACATTAGTGACAGTACTCAGAGACAGATTCCCTATAAGGTGCTGACGGATCCTCCAAGCTAACCCGTCTACAAACAACATTATCTTCTTACCCTCAGTGGGTTCCTCATCTGGAACTATGGTGAGAAGTCTCGTGAATTCCTCCTCATACTCAGCAACGATAGAATTCTCCTGTGTCATGTTCATTAATCTCTGCCTCATCTCAGTCTGCACGGCGGGTGGAAAGTACTTGCGGTCAAACCGCTCCCAGAATGACTGAATCGGGATCGTGTCCCTCTCCTCCAAGGTGGTGGTGGACTCCCACCACTGCAAAGTGGCCCCCACCAGCTTAAAGGAAGCCAACAACTGTTTCTACACGTCTATGCACTCATACATACGAAGATGCCGCTGGATATCTTTCTTCCATTGGCTGACGATGATGATATCTGAACTACCAGAGAACTCCGGGGGATGCGCCTTCTGAAAGGCATCCCTAACCCCCTCCCACGCAGATGGAAGCTGTGCAGGTACTGGCGCCACTACCTGAATCTGGGGTGGAGCCTGCTGAACCACCGCTAGCGCGGCATTCACCGCCTGAGCAACAATAGCGGCTACCTCATTACATTCATTGTACCCTGTGCCGGAGCTGCTGGCTGCTCGGCTTGGGCACGCCTATCCTTTGGTGCACATCTCGGAGGCATCTGAAACGTGAAGAAATTCATTAGTCTACAGTTATTATCAAATCTCAAATAGCTGAAGACGTAAACGTAAAAGCAAGAATACAACAATCCTAAAATAGGGCTCTATAGCAAAAATGTTAAGCTGAAAGCGAAATAAGCCGTACAGATCCTAAGGACACTAGAACCTGATGCTCTGATACCACCTGTGACACCCCGCCTAATTAAATACCGGGCGATCACTCCTTTATTAAATTAAAATCAAGGTGAATAGTTGGTTCATTGTTAGCAACACTGTCGTAAAAATAACTTTTCCAATTTAAACACCCTAATTAATTAAGCTAAGTGTCAAAACCATTTTTAAACATTACTTTCCAAATTTTATTTTAAAAAACAAAGATTTAATTATTTACAACAATTCAATATTAAATAATCACACCACAATAATCCTGGAACATATAATCCAAATAATTTAAACATTCAACAACTAAATCCAACCACTAAAACTTAAAGTAAAATATCCAGACAGTAATAAATCCCAAAGTGACAATACTAGAATTAACTGAATCACAATGTCCAAATAAACAACTCAATAAGGGAAAGGGCGACACATGCCCCACTAAATGAATATGCTAGGATTGGAGTCAAATAAATGAAGTCGTCTAAGCAAGAGGCCTGCAACTCCCACCTAAGCTGCAGCGTGTTCCTTCCAAGGGATCCTACGCAAGACGCCCCTGTGGTGGGCACATGTAATATATACATATATATACAAGAGAGAAAGAGAAATAGAAATGGGTCAGAGCCCGATAGTGTAAATGATTTAAAATTCGTTTAGCAAGTATTTGAAATGTTTACAGGCCAATGCAACAACATATTAGTGCGACACTCTCTTGAGAAATTCTCACATTTCTTCTAATGTGCACGCCAATCGTGCTAACCTTCCCAATGGATTATCTTATCTTATATCGCACTAAACTTCCCAATGGTTTAACTTATCTTAGGTTACTCGTAAGATTTAAAACTGAACAATATAATTGTTTAAAAGGAAAATTTCATTTAGTAACAAGGCTCTCATTTTAACTTTATTTATTAATAAAGTCTTCCAGTGTCATATTATACTTTTCAAAACAAGTATTTCTAATTTGAGTCATTATACATGTCTTACTTACCATAACACAGTAGGCAGTTCCAAATTTTAGAATTTCATATATATATATTAAATACTCGTATAATATATATATTCTAACAGCACCCCACATAAAAATTATGGTGCGGGCATACTCTGCTATCCAATCCCCATCACTCGTACTAAGGAAAATACAAGTTCGGAATCACTCTCGAACTGTATTAACACATACACAAACAATATTGAGGCGAAGCATAGATTCCAAGTCTCTAAGAGGTCAGTACATACCCTCACGTCTCTTAGAACCGTCTGACCATCGATCAGATAGCTTGTACCTAGGATATCTATCTTCTAGGGTATGAGTCAATATCCCCCATAAAGGTCCCATCGAGATAAGACTGTCCCAGCGCAGTAACCTTAGGGATAGCAAGTAGCGCGGGCATGATTTTCACATGTATATAATATATGCATACACACAGTCATATAAATATACTACTTTTATCATATCAATTTAGGTTCATCCCATAACCTATAATCACGACATTTATCCTGATTTTCCCATCCTTAGTTATCACGTATAACGGTTCGTCTCTAACTTTAATTCGAGGGATTTTTCAAACTTACTACGTAATACTCATGGACTCTATCCTCTCAAGTGTAAAATTTAGTAGGTATTCATTTATGTTCCAACGTAACTATCTTACGCGTCTCTCCCTTTAATACATAGTTTCATCATCCCTTATATGTAAGTATCCCAAAAATACAACTCTCGTCTTACATTAAAGGTCCCAAAATTATTCATATGTCCTACTGGTCTTCTTTATCTCCCAAAACATTTTAATAAGGGTGTCCAAGAATTATTTCTCATTAAATTGAATTCAACTAATTTAAAAAGGGGCAATATGAGTCTGCCAGAAGGGGTCGATCGATCGAGGTCTGGGGCTCAATCGATCGAACCTTCGATCGATCGATCAAACAGGTATGGCGAATTTTGCAGTTAATCAGTTACGGGTTCTATCACAAAACCTCCTCCAAATCCAAATTTTTCATCCCCAATCGCCCAGAAATTTGTACTACTAATATTATAATCTCATTTTATGTATCTTCTACGCAAAGCATGTAAATTTCCGTCACTAATCATGGATTTATAGGCAAAAACTTCATAAAAATCTCAAGAACCCTAGAATTTCTTTAACATGGTTCTAATCAATCTTTTCCAGAATTTTCTTCTTCTAAAACATCATAATTTCGTGGTTTAATCCTCTACATGAGAAGGGGTTTCCAGAATAACATTCAAATCATTACTACATGCGATTTCCTATCTCAAATTTGGGTTTTCTTCCATAAACTCATCCTAATCATCCCTAGACTAACATGAGTGATGCATTAACGAAAATAAGCAAGATAAACACTTGCCTGGGATTTTCAGAATTCTGATTTGCGGACGATTTTGGTGTGGTTGCGTTCCCCGTCGCGCGATCTACGCGTTGGTGGTGGTGGCGGTGCAATTGGGTGACTTTTTGGCCTTGGATTGCTTGGAAAGCTTCCTCCTTCCCTCTCCTATGGCCGTTCTAAAGTTTTGAGTTGTTTTAACCCTAGAAGGTAACCTTAGACATCTGATATAACCCTTGAAATTTCGTGGGTTTAATTACCCAAAAATGTGAAATGTCCAAAATGCCCTCTCAGGGTACTAATTAAGCCTAAAAACACCCCGAGACCCAAACTAAACCCCCGGGGTACACTTTTCTGACTATCTCGACCCTTCCGGACACTTTGGCGCACTCAAAACGACCATACGAGCAACTTATAATATATTCACTTTTATTCATCAATATTTAGTCCCGACGCGATACGGGCGCATCCCGACTTAAATTTCTAAAATTGTCATTTTATTCACTCGTGACATTTAATATAACCAATATTTTATATTACTTTCCTCATTAGTAATATTCAACAAATTTCCCATAATTACTAACTCTCATCACGTTAATAATTATAACATAATTAATTTTTGGATTTATATTAAATAATTAATTCACATTAAATTTAATAAACCCCCAAATTAATATAGCATAAAAATACGGGGTATTACATACTTCCCCCCTAATAACTTTATTTATTAATAAAGTTTCCCAGTGTCATATTATACTTTTCAAAATAAGTATTTCCAATTTGAGTCATTATACATGTCTTACTTACCATAACACAGTAGGCAGTTCCAAATTTTAGAATTTCATATATATATTAAATACTCGTATAATATATATATATTCTAACAGCACCCCACATAAAAATTATGGTGCGGGCATACTCTGCTATCCAATCCCCGTATCACTCGTACTAAGGGAAATACAAGTTCGGAATCACTCCCGAACTGTATTAACACATACATAACCAATATTGAGGCGAAGCATAGATTCCAAGTCTCTAAGAGGTCAGTACATACCCTCACGTCTCTTAGGACCGTCTGACCATCGATCTGATAGCCTGTACCAAGGATATCTGTCTTCTAGGGTACGAGTCAATATCCCCCATAAAGGTCCCATCGAGATAAGACTGTCCCAGCGCGGTCCCATCGTCCGACCATTTTTTCAGTTGCTGAAAAAGGATAAGGGCCTCACATGGAATGATGACTGATTAAGAGCCTTGGAAGAGATCAAGTCCTACCTCAGCAAACCACCTTTGTTTGTAATTCCCAATGAGGGAGATCCTTTATACCTTTACTACACCGTATCAGACTGCGCCCTCAATTCGACCTTGGTATGCGAAAAGGAGGGTAGATAATACCCCATTTACTATGCCAGTAAAACATTGTTAGATGCAGAGCAACGCTACTTGCCTTGGAAAAGTTAGCATACGCCATTATAGTTACCTCTAGGAAGCTGAAGCACTATTTTGAAGAACATTTGATAACGGTAATCACTTCATTTCCCCTAAAAGTTATTCTTCAAAAAGCTAACCTCACCGGGTGCTTATCCAAGTAGTCGGTAGAGCTTAGAAGATTCGATATCCATTTCTAGCCCAAGACTGCAATTAAGGGGCAAGTTCTGGACGATTTCATCACATAATTCATAGGAGACGAGCCAACTGAGCAACAATTAGTGGATCAATCAGCAAGCAAGGAAACACAATCTTACGATTGGACCCTTTACGTTGATGCAACCTACAATTCCAAGGGGCATGCATGGGGACTGTCCTAGTGACACCAGAAAACACTCTCATCGAGCAGCGAATAAGACTGGGATTAGAAGCCTCTAATAACGAATCCGAATACGAATCACTTATCTTCGGCCTGCACAAAGTCCTACTACTGGGATCAAGGCATCTGAACGTGTTCGAAGACTCCAAACTGGTCCCCAATTAAGTAAGTGAAGATTTCAATGCAAAAGATGAGATGATGGCAGCCTACCTCACCGTTATGCATGAACTCATAACTGGATTTGAGGAAGTCAACATGCAATAGTTCCCTAGTTGTTAAAATAGTCACGTTGACGCCTTAGCAGTACTAATCTCACTAGTGGACTCCGACCTAAGAAGGACTATCCATGTAGAATTCCTTGACCAGCCTAGCATCAACAGGGCAATGATCGCCCCACATATCCTCTCCATAGAGAAGGATCCTAGCTGGATGGGCTCAATTGTCGCCTACTTATAGAACGAGACACTGCCAGACGATAGGAGAGAAACTCATCAAATAAGGGTGAAAGCAGTTCAGTTCCATCTTGATCCAGGAGGGAAGCTCTATAAAAGATTATTTACAGTTCCCTACCTCTACCTCGTTCACCCACGAGACATCGAGAAAGTTCTCAGTGCGCTTCACGATAGTATTTACGGGAGTCACACTGAGGGCCTTAGCATTCTGAGCGATCAAGTAGGGGTACTGGTGGCCACACATATAAAAAGGCGCAAGTGTTTATGCTCAGAAGTGTGAAAAATGCCAAAAGTTCTTTCCTATGGTCCATCAGTCTGCCTGTGACCTAAAGGGTTTGACCAACCCCTGGCCATTTGCGTAATGGGGATTAGACATAGTGGGACCACTACCCACCGCACCTGGGAATAGCAAGTATTTACTGGTCACCACATATTACTTCACTAAGTGGGTAGAGGTAGAACCACTAGCAAACATCCGAGATGCTGATATGACAAGGTTCATCTGGAAGTATATCTTAACACGCTTTGGGGTACCACGAGCTATCATTACTGATAATGGTACACATTTTGAGAGAGGTTTATTTGAGAAATTCTATGATGAACATGGTATATAGCACCATTTCATCTCAATAGCGTACCCACAAAGCAACGATCAAGCAGAAGCTTCCAACAAAACTATGCTCGACGGTCTAAAGAAGAGGCTAGAAAGAGCAAAAGGTGCTAGGGTGGATGAACTCCCTCATGTCCTTTGGGCTTATCCTACTACACCCAGAAGATTAACCGGAGAAACACCCTTAGCATTGGCATATGGAATGGAAGCTGTAATCTCGCTTGAAGAAGGTCTCCCCACTATGAGAACCAACTTGGTTGATCATGGGCAGAACGATGATGCCTTACGCACTGAACTTGACTTAGCAGATGAACGAAGAGAGCATGCCATGATCAAGCTCACTTCCTATTAGCCTCAACTGGCTAGACAATACAACAAAAAAGTCAATTCGAGGAAATTCCGGTAGGAGATTATGTTCTAAGGAAAGTCCTCGGCAGTGTAGTAAAACCATCAGACGACAAACTGGGGCCAAACTTGGAAGGACCTTTCAAGGTGATTAGGGACGACCTTCGAGGAGCTTATCACTTAGAAACGCTAAAGGGTCAGGAGATACCTAGAGCATGAAATGCGTCCAATCTCAAGAGATTTTTTAGTCTTTTCTTATTTCACGTTTATTTTACGCAAATTTTCATTTCAAACTTATGTTGCTCTTCAATTATTTACTTAATAAATGAACGACTATTTGCTCTATCTTGTTTTGTAGCTCATTTTTGCACATTATTTCTAAGTAAGAAGACCCACTCGATTACAGGGGCTAATCAGTATGCCTTGAACAAAGAGAACTTTCTCGCGCATAATGAAACACCCTTGGAGTATAATGAGCGATTCAACTTGTCTTAGCTAAGGGAACACCTCGCGTTGAGCTAAATTTATACTGGTCAAAATGAGTTGTTCAACTTGTTTTAACCCAAGAATTACCTTGCGCCAAGCAGGATTCTTATCGATTGCATCGACTATTAAGTCTGTTTCAAATCACCAAGATCCTCAGGTCTTTGTCATATTAAACACAAAGGTCCTCACGAGTTTACCCAGTAATAACAAAATCCTTACAGGGGATCTTTAGGCAGCAAAGGCAACTAAAAGTTGGTCGCTAACTTCGTTAGTTGCAAAAAGCCTGCTCGGGCGGATGGCCCATTGACCAAGTGCATTCTCGCCATCATCTTACTTAGGCCTAAGGGAGTGTGATGACATAACCTAAAAGGTAAAGTAGATGGAATGATACTGCTAAGGGATGTTGGGCTGGGATAATGTTCATACATCCAGTAACAAATGGCTAACACTGGATTTTAATATCATGCAGTCAGCTGAAAAGCCCAAAATGAATAAACCTAAATACTAGTCCATTTAAAGATTAAAAGGCCCAAGATTAGTCAATCAGTATTATTTGGTTGATGAAGATATATAGTGACTAACAAGCAACAGTTATTAACATATTTAGTCAGCGCACGCTCAAAATATGAGAAAAGTTAATAAACAAAGCTTTTTATAAATAAAAGCGTGATACCGCAATTTATATCAAGACCAAAAATACATAAGGACCTAAGTTGGCCTAGGATGTCGAGCAAGATATTCTGTAACAAGCTCCCTTCGACCATCATATGGTTTGGGTGCGAGCTTTTCTGCGCTATCATCAAGATCTGGCTCCAAGAGCTGGGCAGGGATGGCATCAATCGGGATCTACTTATCAACTTTCGAGAAAGGATTATGGCTCTAAGCAGTACATTTAACCTAGTATTTATACCATAGTCTAGACTCATTGGGTATCTTGACCTCCCTTAAGCTACTTAACCACCATCGAGTAAAGGCTACGTTTTCTGCCTCCGTGAGCTTAGTAGGGGCATCTGCCCAACCTGTATTATAATATTCTGAACAGGCTTCTCGAGGTCCCATTTTAAATGCATTCTTCACCCTTATAACAGCCTCCTTAAGACCAGCTATAACAACTTTCAACATGATGACTTCCTGCCTTAAACCTTCGTTCTCGGCCTGGAGTACTTTACCCACTTATTCAATTTCAGTGGTCTCTACAAATTTGGCCTGCAAAGCATTTACTTAGTCTTGGACTGAAGCTCCGATCTCCTCCATTTCTTCAAGACTATCTTAAGCTTGGCGACCATCTCGACTTAATTCTTATATTGCTCATTCCTTCTCCTCAAAGATTTACAGATCTTTATGAATTCCTTACGAGCTTCCACACTGATGTTGGGCCTGAGAATCGTCCTCAAATGTGAGCTAAGAGGGATATAGTTCTCATTAGGCTATAAATAACACAAGTGAAACCGCGAGCAAGAATCAGTACACATGGAAAGAGAAAAATGGCACAAACAAAGAAATTTTTCATTTTATTTATAAAAGGGGCCCAAGGCCAGTGCAACAAGTATAATAAAAAAAGGTATAAGGTTTCAAAGGAAAAGTCGTTCAAGGAAAAAAGCAAAATTCATAGTCTACAGGCCCTAATCCTTCACCTGCTCTGAAACCACTGCCTTCCTTTTTATCAATAGCTTTTAGATCTTGATCAACACCAATTTTGACCTTGGCAGGCAGGTTGGTACCCCCCTCTTCCTCTGTAAAGGGGTCAATCCCAGGAGAATTAAGACCAAAAAGATCAGAGTCGACAAGGCCTTGACAGCTTTTAGGGATAAATCCCAGCCTTTCTTAAAGGCCACCTTACTTCTATAGGCAAGCTGCTGCTCAGCATCATCATATTCTTTATTGAAGCCCTCAATGTAGCTAGCATCCTTCTCTTGAGGAATCTCCTTATCCATCTAAAGAACCTTGCCATACAAACCCTTGTTCTCCTCAATCAGCTTTTCCTTCACGACGACCACCACCTCCTGGGACGCCTCAAGACTAACATAGGCCTTAGTCAACTACTCTCTCTCTTGCTCCCATGCTAGGCGAGCATCAGCAAAGGCCCTCCTCTCATTCTTCAGAGCATCTTTTAACTCTTGGGCACTTCTAGACATATCAGCATGGTCATCCAAAAGGGTTGTGAAGTTAGATAAAAACTACACCAAAAGGGGGAACAATAAGTTAGTACGAAGAATTAAGTAATGCAAATAAGAGATGATTATGGGAAAATATGGAGATAACTTACCACGAAAATCCCTAGAGTAGATTTGAGGGCGAGCTGGGATGATCCCAACTTCGAAGAGCTCTCGCGATTACCAACTAGCACTGCCCCCCTTAGTTGGGAAGGGATGTCACCCACGGTAGCCCCCTCTATCTTGGCACCACCAAATAGGACTACAAGACTAACTTCCTTTTAGTCTCCCTCATCTCCTCCTCTTTATTTTGCCATCTCTCTCTCTCTCTCTCTCTCTCTCTCTCTCTCCTTCTTTCTTCTTCCTCTCTTTTATTTTCTTTCTCTTTCTCTTTCCCTTTGTCTAATGGGTTGGAACCATTAGCCCCGAGGGAGTCAGTCTCAGACATCTTTAAAGATTTTATCTGATCAGATATGACTTTCTGATCATCATCAGCAGTGAGCCTCAGTTTTCTCCTCTAAATTAAGGGAGCCATGTCTATTTCTTCTTCTTCTCCTCCTTTTTCTTCTTACTCTTATTTTTATTCTTATTTCTCCTCCTTTAGCTCAATTGGGTCAGAAGGACCAGCCTCAGGAGATTGTAAGTTTGGAACTTGTCAACCAAGCGAGCAATAAAACTAGTGGTAGAATTTTTGTACTCCAACAAATAGGCTGCCGACCTTGGATGTTTATCGTCCAGTAGCCTTTATTTGATATTCCAAGCCTTCAGAAGTTCATCAACATTGACTTCACTTATGTTCGACTCTCAATTTCTATCACGGGATGTAGAATAAAGGAAAAAGAACATCAGTTAGAGAGCATGAATAAAAAATAGAACATCACAACAAGCTAAAGATAAGAAGAAACGAGCTATACTGCTCTCCCTAAAGGATGGAATGATAGGACCCCTGTGGTTTTTGCCCACGAGAGGAGGAAGACATTGTCAATTTTTAGCAATAAAACCATGGTCCCAGTAATCTTTGTGCGAGTCTGGAAGGTTCACCACCAGGACCCTATCAGCCTGGTCTTCAAGTACGTAAGGCTTCATTTGTTCGCGACCATACATAGCACTAACAGATCTCAGCAAGGCCCAATTTTTTTCCATAGAGGGTATTGTGACTCTCCGCTTAAAATAATAATGGGTGGCCAACCCTATACTAAATTAAAATAGTAATCTCAAGTGGATCACTCTTAGCATCAACTGTCGATACTAAAATGAACCTAGCTAACTGTCCACTATTACAATAAGCGGAAGCCAAAAATTTAAAACTACACAATGAACCTTCAAAACAACAATATAATATCTACAAAACAAAGCAAGATGTATACACTCACAACAATAAAAGTATGTACTCAGTATAAAACATAACAAGTAATAAAAGAAGTATACCTGAATATGCTGTCGGGTAACAGTTAATACAACAAACCAGAGGAGAGAAATATAAAAATGCTAAATATAACTCCTAGGTAAAAACCCGATACACCAAAATGAATCCTATCTAGATTTACAAACAGTAGGAAGCGACTATAACAAAATTTCGCAACAGTCCGCATCTGCTACGGCTCCCAAGACACTGGATAGAAAAGCATCATCGGTATCCTTGCGGTGGGACACATGTTGTACACAATATATATGTATAGCAAGAGGGCAAAAATAAACGGGTCAGAGCCCGAGGTGTAAAAACGTTTATAACAAGTGTATAATATGCATAATAATTAATAACTGCTCAATTTCATAATTAAAGTGGAGTCGCACTCTCGTGGAACCCCCAAACTCACCCCTCAACTAAAGCGCGCACCTAAACGTATGCACATGAACCTAAGTTTACCTACCCGACATCTTCTAAGGATAACCCAAAAATCCTCTCATCCTATCATACCCAAAGTTTACTCCCAAACTTATATAGATATAATAATCATATAATCACACACATGTACCTTACTAGAGTCCATCCGATTCTAATTATAACTTAAACAAGTCCTTAACGACATAATAGGCACACATTAACTTCCTATTCTTATAAAAATTTCTATCACTAAACAATATACACCCAAGTACTAAGGACTAAACTTCTCCCCCACTCTCAACATTCCTCTACGTTTCGTGCGTGGGACGTCTCGCAAAGCAAAATCCAAACAAGGAACCCCTCGATACACTACTCCTTGACAATGTTGATCGTCGGGATCCATTATGCCCTCCACACACATCCTATAACCTCAACTACTTATTTTGAGTACCATCTCTAGTACCCAAGTAAGACCTCTATTTAAATCCTTAGGGGTCAATATATCAACAATTGTCTCTAAGTGCGATCGTTCGACCCTAATAAGCTAGTACCCCCAAATCACACAAGATGTACATCTTAGAAAACTCATATCACCTTCACCTATAGGATATATATTTACTCTAAATATATAATACAATCATTCAATCCTATAACCATGTATACACACATAATTCACACTTTGCAATACCCATAACATATACGGTTATAGGATACAAATATACTGCACAATGCTATCATCTTCCAGGAATTACTCACTTTAGCTCGGGTTACCATGCAACGGACTATTATCACACCGTCATGGTAATAAAATAAAACTCAACGTATGGGAAGCGGTCATAGTTCCTAACCGGAAAGTGAGAACGAATCATACCCAAGATATCTCACCCCCAAATAAAATCACATAAATAATAATGGACAACTATGATCTGGGGACTATACGCACCCTGCTCCTCAAGCCAGGGGCCTCACCCTCGTCGTGCAACCTCCCATGATAGCATGTGCCGGGTATGCTCACACCATAAGTATATATATATCATTCATGCTACATATATATATACACACAATCACATTATATGTATAAATCATCACACAAGAAATATACATTCGCGTCATATAACCACACATTTATATGTATACACGTACTATATTCGATCCTAATTTATAAAGGGAAAGAATCTGATGGGATCCGAATCGATTCGGTCACTTAGACCTATAAACCTGCAACTTTTCGAATCAATTTGGGAAGGGGGCCGAATTGATTCGGCCTGTTCAGCAAGCTACGAAAATGGGCATTTTCTCTCCCAAACCTAAATTTCTAAAATCCAATTTATACAACTTCCAACCATTTATCATTAACCCCAACATGTTTCCAACATCAAAACTCATCCTATATCAAATCCTTTCAAGTTATACACCCTTAAGCCCATGTATAAACATCAAATGCAAGGTTTAACACCCAAAATTTAGGTTTTGATATAAATACCCCAAAATCCATGTTTTTCCCCACAATTTATGAAACAAATACACATATGAATTATTTATCCAGATTAAACACTTGCCTCGAAATTGTAGAGGTTGAATCATCCTCGAGATCGCGTATTGGCCGAAAATCTCCAAAATTTTCTCCTCTCTCTTCTTCTTTTCTTCTTCTCTCTCTTTCTTTAGCTCTCTCTCTTTCTCACAAATGAGATTGGCTGATTTCGTAGCTTTTCAAGCCATTAAATCCTAAATCCCAATCTTAAATGATAATACACACTTTAAATGACTCTTTTACTCCAATTCGAGTCAAACTAACTTAAAAATATTTCGAAACCGAAATAAATCCCAAGGACAGTTATTTTGACTATCTCGACCCATCCGGAATCAACCACGCACTCAGAATCGTCATCTCAAATACTTTATAACGTCCTCAAATTTTGACCTCAATTGCCAAATTTTAAAATTCTCCCATTTAAATAAATTTTATTTCTCCCCAAAATTTAATTTCTTACAAGTATTTATTCTATTTACCCTATTAGCTATCTTTCGGACGTTAGGGGCGCATTGAGCAGGTACAACTTCAAAATATTTGAAGAACTTACAAAATAGATAATTTAGGGGGAACGTCAACCCCCCCCCCCCCCCCCCTGAGTTATCAAAAAGGTATGAATCCAATGCGCCCTTAATGTCACCAACATTTCGGGGAATGGGGCACAATTGATCTCTGCCCAATCAGGAATATTATACGGCTTCCTAAACTCAAGTTTTTCCATAAACACACGAAGAAAAGAAGAACCCTAGCTACAGTTACAGAGTAATTTGAAGAAGAGAAAAATTGATAAAGGAGAACTGAACTTACAAGAAAATGAGGCTCTGAAGATAAAGAACGCAGATGAAAAGAAGCTCTAGGATACATAGCGACGAAGATTTGAACTAAAAAGACAAAGGATATGATCCTTTGGTTTGAAATCCAATTCCAATGATGAACACGACATTCTAGGAAGATGTTTGGCGCTTAATCTAGCTGCTTGAACCAAGACACCCCCGCTCATTTATAAAATTACAAGTATGCCATGGTTTTGGCCCACGATAAGCGGTACCCCTACGAGTTCAATAGATCTTAAAAAATGGCACCCCAGGTGCAATGATAAATGTATCAGTTTACAAGCCTTTAGTTTATTAAAAATTATTAGCCCAAAGTTCAGAAGGCCCAAAATTTTAGGGGAAATTATGGGGACCCATTCAATATGGCCCATGAGAGTAGCTGACCATCCTGGATTGTTCAAAGCACTGCCCGACCCAAATCAAACAATAGTTATTCACATGTATTTGAGATATATTAAAACACTTGCGAATATATTCAAATGGGTAACCAACAATCTTAGAGGAGATATTCAGGGACACCATGAATTATCCACGTGTTAATTGAGTCCCTTGGACGACTCAATCTTTTACTTTTATGCACCCATAAATTGTAAACCCTGACCCGAGGCAAAGGGATGAAAAAAACTCGATCATTAAGAGACACTATAATAAAACAGTAACCTTTTCGTGAATGTGGGCAAGTTACCGAACCACGTATATCCGTTGTTGTGTGTGTGACATTCCATTTTGTTCTTTGTGATTGTTTTCGTGAATCTTTCTATTGTGATACTTATAATATTCACACTTAGTTATAACCAACTTGGAGGAGTACCTCTGGGGAATGGTTATGGTTATGTTATGGCTTGCGCGTATGGGTTTAGCTTAGACATCGAGGATTTATCATTTTTTATTTATAGTGTGTCTAATACGGTTATGAGGTAAATAGATTTACTTTGAGTGGTTATGCTTAGGCACGGGAGGAAGAGTTAACACGTTTGTATATGTATGGATGTGAGTACATTATGGGGGATTACGGTCACATAGAGGTGCCACTGATAGTTCGAGGTTGTTCCAATTTTACTTAGATAGGTATTGAGTTATCACCTACGTAAGAGATTTATTTTACCTTATAAATGTCACTAGCAGAGAGTTCATCGGTAGGGTAATTTATGGGATCGGCTTCGTCAGTGATAGTAGACGTGTCATGGGAGTAGACATCATAAATTTTTGAGTCGATTGAGCATTCAGTGATGACGTTACTTTGAGGGAGTTCCAAAAGAGGAATGGTTCAGTAAGCAAAAGTTTTACCTCCGAGGAGCAGGTTAGGGTCAAGATACGGGACAAGTGTTGGATGTTACGTATTAACGACCAATTGGACTAGTCGAGGAAAGTGTCCTCTCTTAACAATTAAAGCTTGGCGAGTTATCATCAGTGGTGCAATCAAGTGGAGTATATCTTGAAGGCAACTTTTTAGCACAATCTGGAATGGGCGCATCATTAGTGGATTTTTTTACTGCATAAAGGATTAGTTTGTTGTGAATTACGACGTTACCTCGTTGAAGAGGGAACGACATAGTAATGGTGTCTGCTACACCCAAATCTGTGACTAAGGTGGTTTATGCCCAAACGTTGAAATTTACCAAGAGTAGGTATGTAATTAGTATTGAGAATAAGTCCTTTCTCTGATTGTGGACATGAGAAGGTTATATTTTCAAGAATGTTTTTGACCAGGGGGTCCCCAAACTTAGAGAGGTGATTTTGACCAAGGTGCGTATTTACTGAGTCACATTCCATTCCATAAAAGAGTAGTAATATTGAGGTAAAAGAGTATATTCATTTGATTTTGATGTCCCAGGGTCCCCGAGAGGGCATGGGATCATTTCTGGCCATTGTAGTTGATTTTAGCTATAAGTTAAGAAGTTATTAGTGTGTGAATGTTTGGAAAAACCTTAGGGGAAGTACGATTTGGGGATTTAGGAGCATTAGAGAAATCGTAGAATTCGGGATTCCAATAGGGAGTAGAAAACCCAATTTGAAGTTCCTCTATAAGGCATAAATAGTGTGAGGACGGTGCCATTTGACCTCACCTTATCATTGTTAGCGCATAGGATGTTTTCAGGTACATGATGAACAAAACCCCTAAGGGACCAATTATTGTTCAATGATTAGACTAATTGGTTTAGATTATAACCGAATGTGATTTATGATGAAAGAGACTTAGTTGTGCATTAGGTCATAGACGATATATTTAGTTATAGTAATGGGAGGACGCTACGGGGGAGATATTCTTAGATTTCTGGCTAAGAATATAGTTGTGGGTTCAAAACCATAACGATCCAATATTAGACAGACCAAACAAGCCCAACTGTTGTCCAAGTCGGATTTAGCATCACATGGATAATTATGAAGACATATCAAGTTAATAATTATGGAGGCACATTCTTATTACCTATATTCTCTGAGGAGATGAGTAGGGATCAACCAAGGAGCCAATAAGCAGTTGGAAGATTTTTTGCATAGCTCAATCAATTTAATCACTACAAATAAACCCTCACCCTAGGATAATGGGGCATATAATTCTGGAACCCTAAAAGAAATAATAAAAATTAAGAACCCCTTTGTGGATGTAGGCAGTTATTGAACCATGTAAATTTCGTGTGTTGTGACTTTAACTGGTGTTTAATTCCTTTGCTTTTAGAATTATTAATTGTGATTTTTTGCAGTCACAATTGGTGCCGTTTGTGAAAATTGATTTTCTTTTCTAAAATCAACTTGAAACCAAAGAGTGAAATAATGTCTCACCCATATAGTGCACCCATTGGTGGTGACTTTCAAATTGATCTGTCCTTACTCGGAGTCATATCTGAGGTTCATCGAGACAGAAATTCACAATTTTGCCCACAAGAGCAGTTTTTGAAGTAGAAAGATGAGCAACCTAAATCAATGAAGATATCACGATTGGTCAATGCTTATGAGGAATGACTCCATTAGTACGAGGAGGAAACATGCCTCCAAATGGAAGATAACTCATATCTCAAACAACGTCTAGAGAAGACGGAAAGAGAACTCCATGGGGAAATTATAGGCTCCGTGGTTGGACGCCTAGTCCTCAGGCGAGAAAAACTCACACCCAAGGAAAGACTTCTGGCCGCGAGCAGGATCACTCAAAATAGGGGAGTCATCTGACAAGACAAAATCGAGATGAAGAACTCCATAAGCAAGATATACGAAGTATGGTCCGAAGAGAAATGGATCAACACCCAGCTTAATGTGGGGCTAAATCCATAAAAGAGATATCAAGGATGACACTCATCACCAGATGAAATCCCCCTTTTCAAGGTAAATTGATGAGAAAGAGCCTTCAAAGAAGTTCACAGCCCCAAGGTTCAAGATATACAATGGAAAAACTGACCCCAATGATTATGTGTTCGAGTATAGGCAAACAATGACTCTGTGAAACCACAACGACCATCTCATATGTCATATATATCTGTCCAACCTAGGAGACATCGCCTAGAAGTCATTCGAAAGGCTCCCTAAAGGTCGATCAAAAGCTCCAAGTCACTCTTAGAGGCTTTCACAAATCGCTTTATAACCAGTAACTCACATTTGAAAAGGATGGATTCTCTCCTCTCTATGAGGAAGAAACCATAAGAAACTTTATGAGAATATGCCAAATGCTATTAGGAAGCCTTTAATGATGTTGAAGATTGTTCATAGCAGGTTTCCATAACATTGTTCAAGATTGGCCTGCCACCTAACGCCTTGTTGCAATAGTCCCTCACCAAGAAGAAGGAAGACACCATCAGTGATCTCATGTCAAGCACTGAGAAGTATGCCAAGGTGGAATATGTGGTCACCCTTAGCCAAGGAGAGACGGGTTGCAAAAAGGTAACCAAGGGAAATGACAAAGAAAACACCCCAAATAAGGGGAGTAAAAAGAAAAATGTATAATCTATAAACAAGAATAAAAAAGACCCATCCAAGGCGTTCTAGGCACTTAATAGCGTCTTCAAGGAGCTAATTTATAAAATCCTAAGAAAGATCAAGGACCATCAATTCCTCAAGTGGTCGAAGAAGATGGATGGTGATTCAAGCAAGAGGAACAATGCACTCAAATGCGCCTACTACAAGGAAAATAAACACAAGATAGAGAATTGCAAGGCCCTCAAGTCCCACCTGGAGGAGTTAGCCCATGCGGGGAATTTAAACGAGTACATAGAAAAGAAAGTTGACCAAGTCACCACCAACGCTAACCCAAAACTAGATAATGCTCTAAATGACGAGACGAGACGAGACACAAGTTTACCATTATTTATGGGGCAGCAAACCCCAAGAAGATCTGATCAAAGCAGTTTAGCTGAAACTCAAAAAGGTTACGGTAGTGATGGAGGCCTTCCAAATTGACCCCTCTAAAACCCAATCTGGAAAATACAGGAGACTAGAGGATGTGGACTACAATAAACATATAATTTTCATAGAAGACGATTTGATCGGAGTGAGGACTCCAAACTGGGACAAGGATAAGCTAATAGTGGATCAAGGGAGAACTTATGAAGTAGTGTACCTAGAACTTTTTCATAACCTCAAACTAAAGATAACATACCTAAAGGAAGCGACTGTCTCTCTGGTCAGCTTCTCTGAAAATATGACCATGCCATTGGGGAAAGTAGTTCTACTAGTAAGGGCATGAAATATTTCTAAACTCATTGAGTTTCTGATAGTAAACATCGACTCGCCCTACCATGTCATCCTTAAGAGGGGATGGATGCACGCCAACCTTTCATCCAAAACTCCGATTCATTACATGGAGAGGAATAATGGAGATCAGGCCATTGCTCAAAATTATTTCACCACTGCCATCAGACTTAAGCAAGAAAAGAAGAAAGAGAAGGAAATCATCCTTAAAATGTCTCAAGAAGGGGTAGAAGAGACAAGAGTTAACTCCACAGACAGAGTCGTGGAAAGATTGGAGGAAGTAACTTTTGATGAGAGCAGATTGTGACACCCCGCCTATTTTAACCATGGGTGATCAGTCCTTTTTTAAAACAAATAGGAATCTCATCTGGATCATCCTTAGCATCACTGTCGAAAACTTGTTAATTTACTAACCACCTATGTTAAATTAAGCGTGTGTTAAATTTTTATCTTTCATTGATAACAACATTTGGAAATTGAATACGATAACCAAACCATCCAAATAGTAATAACAATATGAATCCATCACAAGATAAATAATCAAATAAATAATACCAAATAAACCATCGATTCACAATACAAAAATCCAACTATGAGTCTATGAAATAAAACTGAATCCACTAATACATAGTCTGATACAACTGAGTAAACGAAATAGCTGGAGGGGAGACATGTCCAAAAGAAATAACTGAAACTGAATCCTACTCTAGGAATGAAGTAATTGAAGCATCTATTCTAAATCCTGTAAGCATCCCTGGAATATATCTTAAGCTTAGCATCTCTATGGCTGGGTACCTAAAATATTTTGAGAAAAATACACAAAGCAGATTCGACATAGGTCAGAGCCCGAGAAAACCTTTTAAAAATATTTAGCAAGCATTTAAATCACAGTTTAAAAGCAGTTATTGATTACACATGTTAGTTTGATCACACTCCATTGAGTGTCTCATCTCTCATCTAATGTGCACACATAACGTCCCCTACTTATCCCACCTAGTTATGCTACCCAGCCTAACTAAACCTCATAAGTATCTAACTAACCACTATCAGGTTTAGTCCACTCGTACTGCTCATATAGTAAGTTATAGTATACCCTTAATTATCATTAAGTCCTTTATTGAGTTTCTCTTTAACTCTACCCGTACTGCCCATACAAGACGCTATCCACTAACTAATAATTAACATTTCCCGTATGTTATTATTAGCCATTTGTTTAACATTTCGCCTATGTTATCACTAAATTATTTCATTAAGTTTCTCTACTTATTTTATGCTTTAGATATGCTCTATCTCTCTCTATTATTACACATAAATAAAATGAACATCACTTTAGATATACATTATTTATCTCCCCTACTATTACACATGAGTAGGATAAATCACACAAGTATATATATATATATATATATATATATATATATACATAAATACAGAATCTCCGGGACTGACCACCGCGATGCACACTTATGTACTTTGCTATCAAGTCCAAGTACCTCTCGTACTAAATCAGGGACTACCAGTTTGGAATGTCTCCTCGAACCATAAATCAAGCAACACACAATGGAGGCGATAATAGTTCCAAGCCTATGGGTCATGCATATACCTAACGTATCCAATTGACTGTCAATACTGTTGTACACCCAAATAGTCATCGTACCTGGATTATATGTTTTGGGATACAAATACAGACTTCACTAGAATCGTTAAGGTAGGATCACCCTTTGCGCGGAACCTCCCGTGACACATATGTTTAAAGTCACGTAAAAAATTATGGCAGATTAACATCTTATGTTCATCAATTAAACCCTAAGTCATTCAAGATTCATGTTCTTCAATTAACAACCCCTCAAGATTCTATCTTAATCATAACATATATTATAATTTCATTTTATTTTCACATAGGGATTCATTCAACATGCAATCCTACACCGAATCATGAGTTCTATTCATCTAAATCCCAAGAACATGATTGAAATCGTGAAATTAAAAACCCTACAATACATAACTTCTTCAAAAATATGTAAGATAAACACTTGCCTTGTATTTGTCGGTCTGAATTCATTTTAGGATGATGAGGTTTCTCTCTCCTTGTTCCGATTTTGATTTCGACACGTCGGTGGTGAGAATTTATGTGGAAAGCCTAGGTTTTCTTCTCTTCTTCCCCTCCCATGGCCTCTCCTTTCTCAAATTTATGTTAACCCTAGTATGTGTGACACCCTGACTAATTAAATACCGGGTAGCTACTCCTTTATTAAATTAATACAAAATGCCAAGTTGGTTCAGTTAATAGCATCACTGTCGAAAACATTTTAATAATTACTAACCACCTAGTATTTAAAAAGTAAGTTGTCAAATTTTAAATTAAATCTGATTAACATGCAGTAAGTGAAATATAAAAGAATAACATAACCATTCACAATAAAGTCCCAATAGTGTAATCAATAAATAATAAAGAGTCTGGAGGAAATACTCCTCACAACAATCCCACAACTGAAATAATAAAACAAGTCTGTATCCTGAATTAATTACATACCAAGGTCTGAATAACTGAAATAAAAATTTCTCTAAAAGAAAGGGGCGACACGCCCTACAAATGATGAAACTGAATATGGAGTCAAGACTAGAAAAGGAGGCATCTACTATCAAGTCCTTCTAACTTCCACAACAGCTACAGCTCGTCACCTGAATAGAAATCCTATGCATGGTGTCCTTGTGGCTGGGCACCTAAAAAGGTTTTTACAAAAAAAAAATAGATTTGAAAGCAAACGGGTCAGAGCCCGAAAGTGGAGAATATTTTAAAAATAGCAAGTGCTTTAATAACATTAAAACAATGAATGCAAAATACATGTTAGGACGTGCACTCACATGAAATACTAACCTCTCGACTAATTGTGCACTCCTAACGTACCGTACCCATCCAAGTGATATTTGTAACAACCCGCTTAATCCTGTAACACCCCGCTTAATTAAATACCGGGTGGCCAGTCCCATACCAAATTAAGACAGAATATACAGTTGGCTCATTCTTAGCAACACCGTCGAAAACATTTACAACTCACCCAATACTCAATTAAGCTGGTGTTAAAAACTTTCCAAATTTTAATTTCAACAAATCCATTTTTAGTTTAAGAATAACATAACACATTTTATTCTACAAAACTGATAACCGAACATATAACACAAAATAAATTAAATGCAATTGGAATAAACATTCCCAAGTAATATTAATCCATTACAGTAATCCCAACAATATTAAATCTATTAAAAAGACACGAATACAATAGTATTTAACCCCGATAGAAAAAGATAACTGAATCCTTTGGGAGGCATGCCCTACTAAGAGAATACTGTGAATCAAATGATGATAGACGTCTAAGCAAAACTCCATAAATCCATAGCCTGTCATAATCCGCTAAGGTTGGCGTCCCTGTTGCTGGACACCTGATATAGAAGATACAATAGGAAAGAAAATATGCAAGGAAACGGGTCAGAGCCCGAATTGTGAAAATGATTTTTAAAACAGCAAGTATTTAACAAGTGCAATAAAGCATTTATTATGTACATGTTAGATCCAACTCTCACTTGCCATTCTCACCTCTCAACTAGAGTGCACACTTAACGTTTCCTATTAACCTCCTAGTTAATGGTTCCTCTTTTCTAGTCTCCATATTATAATTCCATCCCAATATCATAATCCCCGTATGTCCCATACCATACGTTATATAATCATTCTTATACATTTTTCATTTATATGAATCGTTGCTCATTAACATGAATCATTTCTCATTAATATGAATTAAACTTTTCTATTCTATAAGCATAAACATTCATTAACTTAATTCCATTTTCTTCCTCTATTCACCGTTATCTACAATTATCACTGTAGATAGATTTAACCACAACAAATCCAATTATTCATTTAATCCATTATATATATATATATATATATTCATATATAATACGGCACCCCGAGTCACAGCTGCGGTGCAATGCATTACTCTGCTATCATGTCCCAATATCGCTGGTCGCCCAAAAGGGGACAAAAGGTTCGGTGAGGATACCTCGAACCATAAACAACAACACAAACATTGGAGGCGAACATAGTTCTCATACCCATGGGTCACGAACATACCTACGTACCCATAGTCAACGGACTTATCAACTCCCCGATAAGTCTTTCATAGACCTATGTTCTCGAGCTACAAATCAAAGATCCCATGGATTCATCAGGATATGACTGCCCTCACGCGCAAACCTCCCACCGATAGCAAGTAAGCTAGGTATGTCATACACATAAATCATCAATAAATCAAATAGGCATTATCATACCTATAATATAATATCAATAAGGTAATATCACTACCCTAAGATAATTCCCATACGTAGCATTATATCTCTTTTAAATTCCACGTATTAAAATATCATATCTTTACTTCATAATTTAATTATCCTCGCATCCTATAACATCTCTCCACTCCCGACGTCGTTAAGGTTCATGCGCGGAGCGTCTCACAAAGTGAAATCCAAACAAGGAATCCCTCCAATACACTACTACTTAACTTTGTCGATCAAGGAGGTCCGACAATTTCAACTATGCGATCGGGATAACCTCATACCTTCTTTCAACCAAATGTATTCCAAACTCCCATCTCTAACCAGAAGCCATACCACTACACTCTTATAATTTAATTATCCTCGCATCCTATAACATCTCTCCACTCCCGACGTCGTTAAGGTTCATGCGCGGAGCGTCTCGCAAAGCGAAATCCAAACAAGGAACCCCTCCAATACACTACTACTTAACTTTGTCGATCGAGGAGGTCCGTCAAGTTTAAATACGTGATTGGGATAACCTCAACATATATTCAGTAAGAAGTCACTAATATCCTACTGGTCCATAGCATTATTTCTCCCGAACTACTACGAGTTTATTTCTCCTTTTAATTAAGGTTAAAACCGATAGTTTCAAATCTCTTATAAACACATCTTCTTTCACTTAGGATTAAACCCTCTTGTAAACTTAAGGATACCCAGATATTATATTCAATCACCCCTACTGGTCCTATCATTAATCCTCATACATACCAATTCGAATCCAACACGTGAATCTAGCAACCGGAATATCTTTCAATTTAATTATCATCATTCTAATCAATTAAATCCCAATCACTTTAATTCAAATCTTATCAAGGGTCTACTGATCTTTTCTAAGTCCCATAATATCCAATTAATAATCACTAAAGATCTACAAAAGTTTTGGGATAAGAACCAACATTAAAAAGAAACAACATCATGAATTCTCATATTTTCAATACTCAGAAAAATCAGATTCAAAAATTATTCTAATCATCAATCCGACTTCAGATTTGGATTCTACACGAAAAATTGAGTCAGGTATGTGTTTTGAGTTTTTCTTAAATCTCATCCAAATGCACTCAAAAAGAAGATCTAAACATTCCAAATTGGCTCTTCTCATTCCACTCGTTTTTGCCTCTTCTTCCAGAAAATTATCAACATATTATCTTCAAGAACACTAAATTATTTTCAGAATTTCTTCCACAGATTGATTAATATTTATTGGATTACTAACTACCTACAACATGAGTTTAATTCCTATATATTTTTTAGATTCCAAAAATCCATTAACAACTATATCCTTTCATCTTCCAAGCATGAAAATCATCTCTTTTTATAACTATCCTAACATGGACAATATACGAACTTAAATTACAAATATCAAACACTTTCCTTTAATGAAGATCTGATCCTTTGGGGTTGAATAACATAGGTGGTGATGGTGGTGGTGACCTTTGATCTTTGGTTCTCCTCCTTTCCAAGCAAGCTTTTCCCTTCCCAAGCAACCTTTCACTCTCTCTAGGAAGATGACTTCTCTAATTTGGGAAGAGGAGATGTATAACCCATGTACACTTAATCTACCAATACTTATAATAAGACAAAACCCAAAACCACTATTCATCCCCTTGTAAAAATTACCAAAATGCCCTTTTGGGTTATCTTCTCATTTCCAAATGACCTGAGACTCAAAATTAACATCCAAATAGATTTTCTGACTATTTCAAACCTTCCGGACGCAACGATGCAGTCAAAATGACTATAAGGTTGATAGAAAATAAATTTCCTTTTTAATTTAATAAATTAGTCCCGACACGTCCCATACCGCGTCTGATTAAAAATTCAAATTACCGAATTTATATCATACCATCATATCAATGACATCACATTTATATATTACCTAAATATCTTTAAGTAATATTCAGAATCATCCATTTTAATATCCACAATTCGGATAAAACCCAAATGAATTAATTACTAATAAAATCCAATTAATCCATTAATTTAAAATATAACCCATTTTAAAAGTCATTTAAAATTACGGGGTATTACAATATTCAAATCTAACAAAACCGACATAAGTTCTAACCTTTCTACTCGATTCGCACTGTAAATCCCAACGTTATCACTTAAATAGAGAACTTTACTTTAATTCTCGAATTCTCAATTATTAGCAATACAATTCACTACAGGTTATCCCTTTTTATCTTCTCAAGGCGTTACTATAATTATTCTGGCAATTAAACATAACAATTCTTTTCATTTAACCGTATATTATTCACATCATAAATATACAATACTATCACCCCGAGACTAAGCTGCGGTACACACATACTCTGCTATCTATCCCGGGACATCACGTACATAAGGATCACGCATTCCGAATCTCTCAAGAATCGTTCTCAGATAATAGCAAATCACAAACAATGGAGGCGAACACAGTCACATCACATGGGTCACGCACATACCTACGCTCCCATGATCAGCAGACTTATTAATATCTCAATAAGTCCTTCTCTGACCTATGTCCTCGAGGTACCAATCTAATGTAATACCCCGTATTTTTATGCTATATTAATTTGGGGATTTATTTAAATTTAATGTGAATGTTTATTTAATAAAAATTCGGAAATTAATTATGTTTTAATTATTAACGTGACGAGAGTTAGTAATTATGGGAAACTTGTTGAATATTACTAATGAGCATAGTAATATATTGGTTATATTATACGTCATAAGTGAATTAAATGACTATTTCGGAAATTTAAGTACGGACGTGCCCGTGTCACGTCGGGACTTATTTTGTTAAATAAAAAGTGAATATTTTATAAGTTGTCCGTATGGTCATTTTGAGTGCTCCAACGCGTCCGGAAGGGTCAAGATAGTCAGAAAAGTATACCCGGGGGGTTAGTTTGGGCCTCGGGGCGTTTTTAGGCCTAATTAGTGACCCGGGAGGGCATTTTGGTCTTTTTCCAAAATAGGGTAATTAAACCCACGAATTTTAGCCAACCTATATCAGCCATTAGGTCAGCCTCTTAGGGTTAGAACATTCACAAATCAAATGACGGCCATTGGAGAAGAGAGGAGAGAGCTCCAAGGCAATCCAAGGCCAAAAGGCCACCGGTTTGCACCGCCACCACCACCACCGCGTAGATCACGAGACGAGGAACGCAGCCATACCAAAATCAGCCGTGAACCTGTATACCAAAATCCCAGGCAAGTGTTTAACTTGCGTATTTCGTTAGTGCAATGTTCATATTAGTTTAGGATTAAGTAGGAATGTAATCCATAACCCAATTTCTTGATAGGGAATTGCATGTAGAGAAGATTAAAACCTTATGCTGGAAACTTTGATGATATAGATGTATTACCCATGAATTTATGATGCTATATTAGGAAGAAATTCTGGAGAAAAACTGAATTGAATCATAGTTATGAAACTTTAGGGTTCTTGATGCTTAGATAAGATTTTGGGTTGTTTAACCATGATTAATGATGTATACACGCATGCTGAACGTTAAAAACATCTGGAATTATGTTAGTATGTTAGTAGTAGAATTTATGGGTCGATTAGTGTTGGAAAATATGGAATTTGATGAAGAATTTTGATGAATCCCGTAACTGCAATTCTGCAGAATTTTTGCCCAGACCTGCTTGATCGATCGATCGAGCCTAGAGCATCGATCGATCGAGCCCCAAGCTTCGATCGATCGACCCCTCCTGGCAGACTCCTATTTCCCTTGTTAAATTAGTTAACTTAAGTTTATCGTGAAATTATCTTTGGGCATTCTAAATAAAATGATTTGGGAGACACTGAGGACCAGTAGGGTGTATGGATAAATGTTAGAACCTTTAATCTTCAACGATAATGGTATTTATGGGTAATTTACTTTAGGTTGGTAGATTTATGAATTTAAAGGGTGAGGTACGTAAGAGAGTTACGTTGGAATCTAATAAAGTCACTTACTGAATTTCAGATTTGGGGAGATATAATCCATGAGTGTTAGGTTATAAGTGATAAAACCCTTCGAGTTAAGGTTAGGAACGAAACCTTATGCGTAATTCTATAAATGTGAAATTAAGGATAAACGGTATATTTACGGGTGGTGAGAAGAACCTATATTAATATGATAAAGTGGTATATTTATATGATTGTGTGTACATATATTATATACATGTGAAAATCATACCCACGCTACTTGCTATCCCTGAGGTTTCCCCGCTGGGACAAGTCTTATCTCGATGTGACCTTTATGGGGAATATTGACTTGTACCCTAGAAGATAGATATTCTTGGTACAGGCTATCGATGTGATAGTTCAGAAGGTCCTAAGAGACGCCGGTATGTGCCACCCTCTTAGAGACTTGGAATCTATGCTTCGCCTCAATATTGTTTGTGCATTTATGTTAATATAATTCGAGAGTGATTCCGAATGTATTCCCCTTAATGTGAGTGATATGGGGCTCTGGATAGTGGAAGTATGCACGCACCATAGTTTTATTCGGGGTGCTGTTATATATATATATTACGAGTGGTTAATATATATATGAGATTGTGATATTTAAAACTGTCTACTGAGATTTGCTAAGTAGAACCTAGATATTGACTCATATTATTAAATACTTGTTTTGAAAGAGTATAATATGTCACTGTAAACTTTATGGATTTTATAAAGTTAAAAATGGAGGACTTTTGATTTACTGTTTGGAACATTCTTTTAAAAATGAAATCGTGAATTGTAAATCTTGTGAGTAATCTTAGATAGATTAAACCTTTTAACAAGTCAAGTGCATTTTATTGATAAGAACAAACCAAGGGGAAGGTTAGTGCGATAGGTGTGCACATTAGAAGAGAGGTGAGTATTTTCTCAAGAGAGCGACGCACTAATATGTTATTGCATTGGCCTGTATCAATTTAAATACTTGCTAAACGTATCTTAAATATCAAACACACTTTCGGGCTCTGACCCGTTTCTTCTTCTCTCTCTCTCTTGTATATATATATGTATATTTTCAGGTGCCCAGCCACAGGGGCGTCTTGCTTAGGATCCCTTGAGAAGAACGAGCTGCAGCTTAGGTGGGAGTTGCGGGTTACTTGAGTAGACGGCTTCTGTTATTGACTCCACTCCTAGTACTCTCATTTATTGGGCACGTGTCGCCCCTTTTCATCATTTCGTTTGTTTTTGGGACATTTATATTTCAGTCATATCCTGTATTGTTTCTTTGGGATTTATTCAGTATGGACTTGTGATTTTAGTTTTAATATGTTGACATTCGTTTGACGAATGTATTATATGATTTGGTTTATTGTGGTGTGATTCTTAATTGTAAGAATGTTTTTTTTTAAATAAATAAATCTTTTCTTTAAATTGAAATTGGAAAGTATGTATGAAAATGGTTTTGACACTTAGCTTAATTATTTAGGGTGTTAAATTGGAAAATTTATTTTTAGCGACAGTGATGCTGAGAATGAACCAACTGTATACCTTGATTTAATTTAATAAAGGAGTGATCGCCTGGTATTTAATTAGGCGGGGTGTCACATCTAAATCCCCCCCGTAGGCACACAAAGATTAGATGGCCCTAAAGGAACGCAAACCTCCCGTGATAGCAAGTATGGTAGGTATGTCATACACATAAAATCATATATATAATAAACATGCACACATCTTAGTAATTACCATATTTTATTAGTGCTATACTTCTCATTCTCATACCAACTTATAATGTTACACAATTCACATATCCCCGGTTTAAACAAATATTTAAGTCGTCAATTATTCTCACATCGTGATTAGTCACTCGCGTCCTAATCCACAAATATCATTTGGTTCAAATCACACTTCTATGTTTTACTCCTCAATATATCCCAAATCTCCCAACTATACCAAATAGTTAACAAGGGAAAGTTATTTCTACAATTAAACAAGGTTACGAGATACTAGAAATCAAATCAGGCCAAAAAGGCCATTCTGTCAACTCGTTAGAAGTCTCGTTCGAACGAGGTCGTTCGAACGAGAGTTCATTCTAACGAAAGGGGCATCTAACAAGAGTTTGTTCGAACGAAAGGCATCGAACGAACTACCCATCTCGTTAGAAGGCAGACTGTCAACTCGTTAGAAGCTCGTTCGAACGACCTAGGCAGGTCTTCTAACGAGGTGACAGTTTCGAGCCCAGAATTTCCTATCTCGTTTTCTCAATTTTCTTCTTCTTAAAACTCATCCAAAAATCATCCCAATAGTGTTTTAAGGTTTCTAATCATCACTAAACATTCGTAGGTCATAATTTAACATATTTATGGGGTCTAATCTTCCTAAACAACACCTAATTATCAAATCTCCCAATTTTTCCCCAAACCTTATGAGTATGAACCCTAGAAATTTAAAGTCATCAATATCCATAAATAAATCCGTTTTTGCATCATAAAAGTCGTATTTCTATTAGTATAATCACCCAATAACAATTCTACATGCAATCCCTATATCAAAATCTGAATTTACAACTCCAATTTCATGGGTTTTTATAAATCTCCCAATACAATGCAATTATATCAATTTCTAAGCATGGAAGAAGCATTCGCTTGAAATTAACGTAATTAAACCACTTGCCTTAGATTGTTCTTTGAATTTGCTGTTGAATGATGAAGGTTGCTCTATCTTTTTCTCTGCCAAGGTTGAAGGTTGAAGGTGGAGGTTAAGGTTTTCTCTTTGGGAACTTTTCTAACTTCCTCCTCTAACTCCCGTTGCCCTCTAATCAGTTAAATGCTGGTAATGGCTTAGTGGGTTATTAAATATCCTATTTTTAATTCCCAAAATTCGTTGGTCATAAATCCCCAAATTTTAAAAGTACCAAAATACCCTTTTAAGTTGCCGGTATGGCCTAAAAATGCCTCGGGACCCAAACTAAACCCCCGGCTAGTTTTTTCTGACTATTTCGACCCTTCCGAACACGTTGGCGCACTCAAAATGACCATTCGGTTGATAAAAATAAAATTAACTTTTTAATTAAAATAATTACATTCCTGACGCGACTGTGACACGCGACCCAACAAAATTTCCCAAATTGCCGTATTTCAATCTCGCGATAATTTTAATATTTTCAATATTCTTATATTGCCATATATACACATTATAATCAAATACCAACTCACATCTCGCTAGTATTTTATCCGGATTAATTTCCAATTAATTCACATTTAATTTAATTAATCCCATAAATAAATATCCATAAAAGTACGGGGTATTACATACTTCCCCCCTGATAACAGAATTTCGTCCCGAAATTCGGAACTAGAAAGTACCTGGTAAAAACAACCCGGGATAACGTTCGCGCACCTCATCCTCGCGCTCCCATGTGGACTCCTCGGCATTATGATGCCGCCACTGAACTCGTACCAACGGTACTATCTTTGACCGCAGTTTCCGCTCACTTTGATCCAAAATAGCAATCGTCCCCTCCTCGTTGGAGCTATCAGGCTGGAGATCGATGTCCTACAAAGCAATGTGAGTATGAGCCAAATCGTCTCTAAGATATTTCCTTAGCGAGGAAATATGAAACACATCATGAATTCTGTGCAAATGCTCCGGTAACCCAAGTCTATATGCAACAGACCCAATCCGCTCGATGATAGGAAATGGCCCCACATATCTCCGTGCCAACTTCCCCTTCTTCCCAAATCGCATAATCCCCTTCATAGGAGATACTCTGAGTAAAACCTGGTCCCCCACTTGGAACTCCGTGAGGAACCTCTTCGCATCAGCATAGCTCTTCTGCCGATCCTGAGCTACCCAAATGCGACTCCGTATCAATTCTATCCTTACCGAAGTATCCTGAATCACTTCCGGCCCAAGTAGTTTGTTGTCCCCCACCTCCAACCAACATGTTGGGGAACGACAAGGTCTACCGTACAACGCCTCAAATGGAGCCATGCCAATGGTGAACTGGTAGGAGTTGTTGTAAGCAAACTCCACCAGTGGAATATACTGCTCCCATCCACCCCCAAAGTCAATGATGCACATACGCAACATGTCCTCCAACATCTGGTTTGTACGCTCGGTTTGCCCATCGGTCTGCGGGTGATATGCCGTACTCAACCGCAATTCCGTGCCCATGGCCTCCTGAAAACTCTCCCAAAACCGTGAAACAAATATCTTATCTCGATCAGACACGATATTTAGGGGCACACCGTGAAGTCTCACTATTTCTGCTATAAAAATCTGGGCATACTGTCCCGTAGTGTAGTCGGTCCTTACGGGTAGAAAATGAGCGACTTTGGTCAGCCTGTCCACTATTACCCAAATGGAGTCGTGACCCCTCTGTGACGTAGGTTACCCCGTGATAAAGTCCATGGAGATGCTCTCCCATATCCACATCGGGACCTCTAATGGCCGTAGAAGTCCTGCCGGTCTCTGATGATCCACTTTTACCAGCTGACAAGTGGCGCATTTAGAAACAAACATGGTAATATCTCTCTTCATCCCGCTCCACCAATACTGACGTCTCATGTCTTGGTACATTTTGTCCCCACTGGGATGTACCGCGAACCGTGAGCCGTGCGACTCTGCCATCACCTCGTGTCGCAATTCCTCCCCTTCCGGAACTACCAGTCTCCCATTGAAGCTTAATCCCCCGTCTGAGCTAACGGTATAAGACTCGTCTCCTTCTTCTAGTAATCGAACTATCTGCTCCTGACAGAACGAGTCATTTGCCTGTGCCTTCATCACTCTCGTGATAATCCGCGATGTAACAGTCATCATAGACATGAATGATCGGGCCACTGCATCCTGGTGTCCCAACTCCTTCCACTTTGCCTTCCATACCTCGACCACCTCATCTACTGGCCTACAGCTTAACGCGTCTGCTACCACGTTAGCCTTCCCTGGGTGATATTGGATATCAAACTGATAATCCTTCATAAACTCAAGCCATCTCCGTTGTCGCATATTCAACTCCTTCTGCGTGAATAGGTACTGTAGGGACTTGTGGTCCGTGAACAATCAAAACTTCTCCCCAAGAAGATAATGTCTCCAAATCCAAAGGGCAAATACCACTGCCGCTAACTCCAAGTCATGGGTGGGGTAATTTTTCTCGTGAGGCTTAAGCTTACGGGAAGCATAAGCTATGGCCTGACTCTCCTGCTGTAATACACTTCCAAGTCCTTGTAAAGACGCATCGGTGTAAACTAGATACTCAGCTCCCGGTCTCGGCAATGCTAACACAGGTGCTGAGGTCAACTTGTCCTTCAACTCATCGAATGCCAACTGACAGGCATCACTCCAAATGAATGACACACCCTTACGAGTTAGATGTGTCAAAGGACCCGCTATCTTTGAGAAACCTCGAATAAACCTCCTGTAGTATCCTGCTAGGCCCAAAAAACTACGGATCTCAGTCGGTGTCGTGGGATGTCCCCACTCCCTCACCGCGGATACCTTCCCCGGATCAACAGATATCCCCCGGTCGGAAATAATATGCCCCAAAAACTGAACCTCATTCAACCAAAACCCGCACTTCTCATACTTTGCATACAGCTCGTTCTGACGTAGTGTTTGCAAAACCTGCCTCAAATGCTCGGCGTGCTCCTCCTCTGTCTGGGAGTAAACCAGAATGTCATCGATGAAGATAGTGACGAACTGGTCTAGGAACTCTCTGAAAACCCTATTCATCAAGTCCATAAACACAGCTGGAGCATTGGTCAACCCAAAAGGCATAACCCGAAACTCGTAGGAACCATATCTCGTTAAGAAAGCAGTCTTTGAGATGTCCTCTTCCCTGATACGCAACTGATGGTATCCCGATCGCAAATGAATCTTTGAGAAGAAAGAAGCTCCTCTCAACTGGTCGAATAAGTCATCGATTCGGGGCAACGAATACTTATTCCGTATCGTGACCTTATTCAACTCCCGATAATCTACACACAACCTCAGCGATCCATCCCTCTTCTTTACGAACAACACAGGGGCACCCCACGGCGAAGTACTCCTCCGGATAAACCCCTAACCCAACAACTGCTCAATCTGATCCCGTAACTCTATCATCTCAGCTGGAGCCATACGGTAAGGTGCGCGGGCAATAAGCCGAGTGCCCGGTGTCAAATTGATCACAAAATCTATCTCTCTACTCGGAGGTAATCCAGGTATATCCTGAAATACATCGACAAACTCTCGAACAACCGGAATCGAATCAAGTGGTATCACCACTTCCTTAGAGGTCTCCTCCTCTATATAGTACAAGTGAGTGGACGATCCTCCCTCAGGGCGAGGCATCGCCACTAAAAACATCTCCTGCCCGGGAATGGCAAAGATAATACTCCTACTAAAACAGTCAATCATGGCTCGGTACGCAACTAGCCAATCCATACCGATAATGGCATCATACTCGGTCATCTCTAACACTAACATATCCGCGGGTAAGGTAAACCTCCCGATCTCTAAACCCACGCCTCTACATATAAGTGAAATCACGGAACCCCTACTCAACAGTGAATCTACACAAGTAACCCTGCTCTCGGCGGTATCTAACAACCCAATGGTGCGTGCAAATCTCATAGTAATGAAACAATGTGTGGCCCCCGTGTCAAATAAAATACGCCCCATAGTCCCCTGAATAAAGAACATACCCTCAATGGCCGGTGGATCCTGTGGGGCTGCGGCATGCTGAAGCTGATACACTCTCCCATACTGAAGCTGTCCCTGCTGAACTGGGACCGTTGGCACGGGTGGTAGTGCTTCCATCTGTGGTGGTGCTGGGAGGGCGGCGGGAAACATAGGCCTCTGCGGCTCCTGTCGAGCACCCTGCTGCTGTGGGGCCCTGCCCTTATCAGGACAATCCTGGCGTTTATGGCCAGTCTTGCCACAAACATAACACCTCCCCGGGAAGTTTCCCCCTCACTGTCCCTGCTGCCCTCGGCCCTGGAGCTGGCTGTGGCTCTGGCTGTGCATTCCTAGGAACCCGTTGTGCACGTCGTGGAGGCATCTGAAATAAGAGTAAAGTATATAAGTTTGGAGTTATTAACTCAAAATAGCTGAAGAGCGTAGCATGCATAAAGAATGCAACAATCCTAAAATATAGGGCTCTACATCAAAGGAAGCTCAGCGGAAACATAATAAGCCGTACAGATCCTAAAGGACACTAGAACCTGATGCTCTGATACCACCTGTGACACCCCGACTAATTAAATACCGGGTAGCTACTCCTTTATTAAATTAATACAAAATTCTAAGTTGGTTCAGTTAATAGCATCACTGTCGAAAACATTTTAATAATTACTAACCACCTAGTATTTAAAAAGTAAGTTGTCAAATTTTAAATTAAATCTGATTAACATGCAGTAAGTGAAATATAAAAGAATAACATAACCATTCACAATAAAGTCCCAATAGTGTAATCAACAAATAATAAAGAGTCTGGAGGAAATACTCCTCACAACAATCCCACAATTGAAATAATAAAACAAGTCTGTATCCTGAATTAATTACAAACCAAGGTCTGAATAACTGAAATAAAAATGTCTCTAAAAGAAAGGGGCGACATGCCCTACAAATGATGAAACTGAATATGGAGTCAAGACTAGAAAAGGAGGCGTCTACTATCAAGGCCCTGTAACTTCCACAACAGCTACAGCTCGTCACCTGAGTAGAAATCCTATGCATGGTGTCCTTGTGGCTGGGCACCTAAAAAGGTTTTTACAAAAAAAAAAGAATAGATTTGAAAGCAAACGGGTAAGAGCCCGAAAGTGGGGAATATTTTAAAAATAGCAAGTGCTTTAATAACATTAAAACAATGAATGCAAAATACATGTTAGGACGTGCACTCACATGAAATACTCACCTCTCGACTAATTGTGAACTCCTAACGTACCGTACCCATCCAAGTGATATTCAAATCTAACTAAATCGACATAAGTTCTAACCTTTTTACTCGATTCGCACTATAAATCACAACGTTATCAATTAAATAGAGAGCTTTACTTTAATTCTAGAATTCTCAATTATTAGCAATACAATTCACTACAGGTTATCCCTTTTTATCTTCTCAAGGCGTTACTATAATTATTCTCGCAATTAAACATAACAATTCTTTTCATTTAACCGTATATTATTCACATCATAAATATACAATACTAGCACACTGAAACTAAGCTGCGGTGCACACATACTCTGCTATCCATCCCGGTACATCACGTACATAAGGATCACGCATTCCGAATCTCTCAGGAATCGTTCTCAGATAATAGCAAATCACAAACAATGGAGGCGAACACAGTCACATCACATGGGTCACGCACATACCTACGCTCCTATGATCAGCAGACTTATTAATATCTCAATAAGTCCTTCTCTGACCTATGTCCTCGAGGTACCAATCTAAATCCCCCCCGTAGGCACACAAAGATTAGATGGCCCTAAACGAACGCAAACCTCCCGTGATAGCAAGTATGGTAGGTATGTCATACACTTAAAATCATATATATACTAAACATGAACACATCTTAGTAATTAGCATATTTTATTATTGGTATACTTCTCATTCTCATACCAACTTATAATGTTACACAATTCACATATCCCCGATTTATACAAATATTTAAGTCGTCAATTATTCTCACATCGTGATTAGTCACTCGCGTCCTAATCCACAAATATCATTTGGTTCAAATCACACTTTTATGTTTTACTCCTCAATATATCCCAAATCTCCCAACTATACCAAATAGTTAACAAGGGAAAGTTATCTATACAATTAAAAAAGGTTACGAGATACTAGAAATCAAATCAGGCCAAAAAGGCCATTCTGTCAACTCGTTAGAAGTCTCGTTCGAACGAGAGTTCGTTCGAACGAAAGGGGCATCTAACGAGAGTTTGTTCGAATGAAAGGCATCGAACGAACTACCCATCTCGTTAGAAGGCAGACTGTCAACTCATTAGAAGCTCGTTCGAACGAGCTCGTTCGAACAACCTGGGCAGGTCTTCTAACGAGGTGACAGTTTCGAGCCCAGATTTCCTATCTCGTTTTTCTCAATTTTCTTCTTCTTAAAACTCATTCAAAAATCATACCAATAGTGTTTTAAGGTTTCTAATCATCACTAAACATTCGTAGTTCATAATTTAACATATTTATGGGGTCTAATCTTCCTAAACAACACCTAATTATCAAATCTCCCAATTTTCCCCCAAACCTTATGAGAATGAACCCTAGAAATTTAAAGTCATCAATATCCATAAATAAATCCGTTTTTGCATCATAAAAGTCGTATTTCTATTAGTATAATCGCCCAATAACAATTCTACATGCAATCCCTATACCAAAATCTGAATTTACAACTCCAATTTCATGGGTTTTTATAAATCTCCCAATACAATGCAATTATATCAATTTCTAAGCATGGAAGAAGCATTCGCTTGAAATTAACGTAATTAAACCACTTGCCTTGGATTGTTCTTTGAATTTTTTGTTGAATGATGAAGGTTGCTCTATCTCTTTCTCTCCCAAGGTTGAAGGTTGAAGGTGGAGGTTAAGGTTTCCTCTTTGGGAACTTTTCTAACTTCCTCCTCTAACTCCCGTTGCCCTCTAATCAGTTAAGTCCTGGTAATGGCTTAGTGGGTTATTAAATATCCTATTTTTAATTCCCAAAATTCGTTGGTCATAAATCCCCAAATTTCAAAATTACCAAAATACCCTTTTAAGTTGCCGGTATGGCCTAAAAATGCCCCGGGACCCAAACTAAACCCCCGGCTAGTGTTTTCTGACTATTTCGACCCTTCCGGACACGTTGGCGCACTCAAAATGACCATTCGGTTGATAAAAATAAAATTCACTTTTTAATTAAAATAATTACATTCCTGACGCGACTGTCACACGCGTCCCAACAAAATTTCCCAAATTGCCGTATTTCAATCTCGCGACAATTTTAATATTTTCAATATTCTTATATTGCCATATATACACATTATAATCAAATACCAACTCACATCTCGTTAGTATTTTATCCGGATTAATTCCCAATTAATTTAATCAATCCCATAAATATATATCCATAAAAGTACGGAGTATTACAGTATGTAACTCAAAGGGGCAAATATAACCTTTAAATTTTCGAAGTTACTTTTAACCTAAACTCCCAAATGATCGAAATGCCCTTAAACGGTGCCAGGTTGGTCTAAAATTGCCCTAGGACCTAAACTATACATCCGAGTTCACTATTCCGATTATTTCGACCCTTTTGGAATCAAATGTGACCTTTAAATCATCATCCGAGTTACTTTACAATAATTATCTATCTCGGCCTCATATCTTCCACATGCGACCACCGCTTGAGATCCAACACTGTCCCGTCGATATCATTTGCTACGCCGTTCAATAATTATCGCACAAATTATTCCATCAACAATAATTATTATCTCCAAAAATATTTAATTCCATCAAATCACGGTACACGTGTAATTTAAAATTTACTGAATTAATTAATTTCGAATTACTCAGAAATACGGTGTGTTGCACCAACTAGAAAGGAAATTTCTAACTGGCACCACACTGTCCGAGCGGGAAAGGAAATAATGAACTGATTTTTTAAAGCAAAATCTAGATGTGTTCACATGGGAACCATATAATATGCTTGGTATCGATCCCAAAATTACCTGCCATCAACTTCACGTTAACCCAATATTTCCACCGATCACATAAAAGATCGCCTCACTGCCAGAAAAAAGACCAAGGCAGTTGAAAATGAGGTGGGGAAACTTATGGAGGCAAGTTCCATTAGAGAAGTTCAATTACCAAAATGGATCTCAAACCCGGTGATGGTACGAAAGAACAACGGTAACTGGAGAGTATGCGTGAATTTCACCGACCTCACTAAGGCCTGTCCTAAAGATAATTTTCCTCTATCAAATGTAGATCAGTTGGTCGATACCACAACAACCCACGGGTGGATGAGCTTTCTGAATGCCTACTCAGGGTACCACCAGATTCCTCTTTTCGGCCCTGACCAAAATAAAACTTCATTTATGACTCCCTTGGGCTTATACTATTATAGGGTCATGCCCTTTGGTCTAAAAAATGCTGGAGACACATACCAAATATTGACCACAAAAATGTTCAAGAAATAGTTGGGACAAATAATGGAGGTGTTAATTGATGATATGCTAGTCAAAAGAAAGCACACAAACAATTATCTAAATGACTTAGCAGAGACATTTAAAATCCTCAGACGTTACTAAATGAGACTCAACCCGAGTAAATGCTCCTTTAGGGTCCAGTCCAAAAAATTCCTAGTCTACTTGGTCAATAAAAGAGGAATTAAGGAAATACTAATCAAATAGTCGCAATAAAAAACATTCAACCTCCAAAGACGTTGCGTAAAATTAAAAAGCTAACATGGATGCTAAAATTCTTGATTCGTTTCATCTCCAAACCCTCCGAACAATGCCGACCATTCTTTCAACTGCTAAAGAAGGAGAAAGGCCTCACTGGAATGACGAATACTCAAAGGCACTTGAAAAAATTAAATCCTATATGATCAAACCCCCTCTATCGGCCATTTCAGACCCGGGAGAACCTTTTTATCTATACCTAACAGTTTTAAGCCACACGATCAGTTCAACTTTAGTTTCTGAAACGAAAGGATGATAACTCCCCATTTACTATGTTAGAAAGACACTCCTGGATACCGAACAATGCTACCTCCCACTAGAGAAACTGACCTACTCTTTGGTCTTCGCGTCTCATAAACTGAAACACTATTTTGAAGCTCATTAAATTATAGTCATCACATATTGTCCCTTAAAGTTGTTCTTCATAAGGATGTACTATATGGACGTATGTCTAAATGGTAGATCAAACTTGGGCAGTTTGATATACACTACAGATCAAAAATAGAAATTAAGGGATAAGTGTTGGTTGATTTTATCGTAAAGTTTATGAGGGAATAGGCACCTAGAAACTAGTAAATTGTAGATCAATGAAATGCTATGGGATTGACCAATCTAGAAAATGGATACTATAGGTGGATGGGGCCTCTAACTCTAAAGCGGATGGGGTTAGAACTGTGCTCGTCACACTGAAGAATGCCATGATTGATAAAGGAATCATGTTGGGATTTGAATGATCCAATAATAAAGCTGAGTACGAAGCCCTCATAACCAAACTACATAAGGATCACTTGTTTGGAGCAAGTCACCCTGATATATATTACAATTCAAAGATGGTATCTAACCATATAACTAGAGACTTCAACTCCAAGGATAAACGAATAGTAGCGTAGCTATAGGTGGCTCACAATTTTATGTTAAAATTTAACGAAGTACACATTCAACACTTCCCCCGAGGGAATAATAGCCATATTAATGCCTTAGAAGCCCTAAGCTCAACAGTTGACTCCAATCTAAGGAACAATTGAAGTGGAATTCTTTTTCATGCCTAACATTACAAAGGCAATGGCCACCGAGCACGTTTTCACCATGAAAAAAGTCCCAGCTGGATGGACCCAACAATTGTTTATCTGTAGAATGATATATTTTCGATCGATAAAAAATAAGCCCATAAGGTTAGGGTTAAAGGTGCACGATTTTATCCAGGGCCGGAAGGTTAACTTTACAGAAGGTCTTGTATAGGTCCTTACCTCCAGTATGGGCATCGAAATTGCATCGAAAAAGTTCTTTACGAACTATACGATGAGATCTATGGAAGCCATGCATGATGAAGGTCTATTTCCTTTCGAGCAACCAAAGAAGGGTATTGGTGGCAATATAAGCAGAATGATGCAACCTCTTATGTCCATAAGTGTGAAAAGTGTCAAAAGTTCTATCCCATGCTTCATCAACCAGCTAGTGACTTTAAGTCATTATCTTGTCCATGGTTCACTTAGTAAGGGTTGGATATTATAGGACCACTCCCAATTGCACCAGGAAATTGCAAGTATTTATTAGTCGACACATATTATTTCACAAAATGGATTGAAGCAGAGCCACTGGATAATATCAAGGACACTGATACGACCAGGTTCATTTATAAAAAAATCATAACATGCTTTGGGATACCCATGATAATCATTAGAGATAACAACACACAATTTGAAAGTGGAACCTTTCAATATTTCTGTGGCAACCATGGCATCAAACTCCATTTTAGCTCCGTGGCCTATCCCCAAAGCAATGGCCAAGTAGAGACTTTGAGAAAAATGAAGCTCGACGGCATGAAAAGAGATTAGAAAAGGCAAAGGTAGCTTGGGTGGATGAGCTTCCTCGTGTTGTATGGGCATATCTTACTACACCCAGAAGGCTTACTAAGGAAACACCCTTCGCTCTAACATATGGGATCGAGGCTATTATTCATCTGGAAGTTGGATTTCTAACAATAAGGACCACCATTGCTGAGCAGGGTCTGCACGACGAAGCTATGAACGTTGAACTTGACCTAACAGAGGAGCGAATAAGCCATGATAAAATTGGCCTCTTACCAATAATAGTTATCCAAGAAATACAACAAGGGAATAAATCCTAAAAAATTCCATATCGATTATTACGTCCTCGAAAAAGTCCTCGGCAGTGCCAAAAAATCCTCATACGGTAAGTTATGACCTAACTAGGTGTGACACCCCACCTATTTAAATATAGGTTGATCAGTCCGTTACTAAAATTAAACAGGAATCTCATTTGGTTCATTCTTAGCATCAATGTCGAAAACATTCTTAAATTACTAACAACCTAAGTTAAATAAGCCGGTGCCAAAATTTTATCTTTCATTAAAATCCGACAAGTAAAGCATTAACTTAAACCAATGCGGAAATAAAATTTAACCAAACCATTCACACCAACAAGGAAGTATAGAACATCATATAATAAATCCAATCACCAAATAAACAATCCGTTACCCAAAATCCAAAACAACATCTGAATGAAATAATAAATCAAAAGTAACTGAGTCTGAAATAAGAGGGGCAACACACCCAACTAATAACTGAATAAAGACCTAGTCTAGAATTCACTTAGTGAATTAGCAACTTAGGGACCAACAAGCCTCGACATCAATTGAAACTTCGTGCCCTTGGATATAATAGTTATCCATGGAATCCCTATGGCTAGACACCTAAATGTTTTTGGAAAATAATTTGACACGGGTTAGAGCCTAAAACCTTTTAATTTTTTTTAAAGTAATTAAGATGCATTAATAAATATGCAGTACAACTTTCATTATTTAAGCCGGTATCGCACTCCCATGGGATACTCCTCGCCTCTCAACTATAGCACACACCTAGTACATATATCTTAACCCACCTAGATACGCTACTCGCCTAACTAGTCTTGTTGCAAATCTCATTAATTCCCTACTCTAACCTGAATGTTGTCTATTGTTTATTTATTAGCTAGTTTACTCATTAGATGAATTAATCACCTCATAATTAATCATTCTTTTAACTTTATTCCAGTTATTTATAAACATTCACACTTAATGTCTTAAGACCGTATACAATTGACTGCACTATTATATACGAAAATGAGATACTAAAATAAACACACATATGTTCACTCTTAATGTGTTAAGCCAATATATAATTAATTACACTATTATATATGTAAAGATATACTATACCAAACACACATATGATGCGTATAGTCGCCATCCCCCTAGTAATAACTCATTAAATGTCGCTATCCCCCAAGTACTAACTCATTAGATGTTGACACCCCCCGAGTATTAACTCATTAGATGTATCCACCCCACGAGTAACAACTCATTGGATGCGGGTCTCTACAAATCTATCAAAATCCAGGGCATACTCAATTCATCCTGATTACCAATGGTCAGACTCTCGCATCGACTCGGTAAAAATCACAAACGTATTGGAAGCGATCATAGTCCTTCGATAATGATCCTTAACCATACCCAAATCATCTCATTTCGAATATAAATCACACAAATGTAAACATGGGGCTATGACTTGGAGACTATACTTACCTTACTTTCGCTCGTCAGGAAGATCACCCACATCGCGCAACCTCCATTGATAGTATTAGAGGGGTTTGTTCACACCAATATCATACACAGAGATATTATTGCATTCGTAGATGTATATTGTCTCTATACCCGTATATATATATATAAAGTATGGCTATTCAATGCCTATCACCCGAAGAATCAACCCACTTATCCCGAGTCTACTCCCCCGACTCTTAATTTATTTAAGTTCTCACCATTCAATAAATAAAGTAGTGCCACCTTGCTAAAGTGACCAGACTTATCCCACCAGTCCATCATAGAAGTTAATTAAGTTTATAACGTAGCATCACTCAACTAAAACACTCAGAATTACCCAAATAGCCCGAGCATCAATTGTTTTCGAATTCTTCTCTCCCAATTCGTTATTTAAAAATCTTCGTGAAATATTTCTCTCATTATTTCTAATCCAAACTCGATTACCCAATCATCTCGAGGTAATATAATCCTTCTTAGTCACTTTAATAATATTCACTTATTCTTACGGGTTTTCTAAATCCATTTGAACCCTTAAAAAATAACCCAATAATTAAATAACCCAACCTGAATCTGCCCAGAAATCTGAACCAATTCGGCCTGGAGGTGCACCGGTTCGTTGGTTCAGTTCTACGAATTCCAGCCCAATTTTTCTTCTTCAAGTCCATCCAAAATATCATCAACAAGTTATTATTCACCAATTTATATAGAATATAAAGGGACGTTTCGTACATGGTTTCAACATCTAGGAAGCATTCTAATTTCAAAGATCAACTAACAATCATCTAATTAATCCATTCAATTGGGTTTAAATGATGAACACCTCAAATAACCCTAGGTTCAATTCAAAACCCAATTAATTATGATTAGCCTACAATCTTTAACCATATCCAATTTCTAGCAGATATAATTCATCCAATAACATTAAATATGCATTTATTCTACAAGTTATAGGATAATTTCTCAAATCCCCCTTTATACATGTGAAAACCCTCACCCAAAAACTGTTTTTCACATCACCTACCATAATATGAATAGTATCTACCGTTGTTCAATAAATAAAGTCAATTAGTTGCCTTCGGATGTTTGTAGAGTCTGATCTACTTTGTTTGTGTTTGGTTGTTGCTAGAATTTCCCCAAATCCCTTCTTGAATTGGCCTCCTCTAGCTTCTCTCTTGTTTTCTATTATTTATCCTCTTTTCCTTCTCTCTTAAGGTTTTAGAATAATGATATGGCTGCCTCCCCCACATAACTCTTATGGTTTAAAACACAAATCCCGAAATTAGGTTATTAGCTACATCAAAATGACCCAAGTACCCCTACATAAGTTCGAGCTAGTCTAAAAAGCCCACAAAACCCAAATACTATCCTCAGGTACTTAATTTTGACTTTTTTCGATCTATTCGGGATCAATCGTGCACTCAAAATCACCATCCGATTTATTATACATTAATTTCCTATCTCAACATTAAAATAGTCTACTCACAAGCCCCGATTGAGATACCTTCACATTCCCGTCGTTATTACTCACTACGATGTACTAACAATTTACACTATTTTATTTACTATAAACACACTTAATAAATTTACCACATAAATATTAATCTTAATATCACCCAATTAATATGTGTTAAATACACAATATTTCATTTTAATTAAATTACTGCACACGTGTAATTTAAAAATACCAGAAATAATTAAATTCATAATTATTCAAAAATTCGGGGTGTTACATACTCCTCCCTTGCAAAGGAATTTCATCCTCAAAATTTAGATATGCTCAGTACTAAAAACTTTGGATCCTTACACACTAAATTCAAACGTATTTAAAGTTAACTCATGATAATATTTTGGTGCTTCCACTAAACACACACTAGTGGTACCATTTTGACTGAAGGTTTACTCCCTACAATCCAAGATTAGCAACGAATCCATTCAAACTCTTACATACCAATATATTACCTTCATTCTTAAGGTCTCACTTATTCCATGATTTGCAAATCTATTATGAATCCTCTAACAATGCTCAAAAATCCAAGCCACACTCCATTAGCTCTATTATCTCAATGTTGGAAAAAGCCCCACTTCCAATGGTGCCCATTTCCCTTGTTGCCAAAACACATAACTCCCTTCATGGACGACACCCGTTATAACCCCTGACCACTCATGTCAGACTTCAAAAACTTCGATTCATGATGACATACTCCCACTACGTTCCATAACTATACGAAAATGATGTAGATTAACGCAATCCCTGTCGATGGACCCTGAATCATGTCGGTTACCCACCTCTAAGCAACCAAAGGTGGATGACAAGATCTCCATATAAAGCCTCAAAAGGGGACACACAAATAATAAACTACTACATATTATCCCACGTAAATCTACCAGTAGTGATTACTACTCCCAATTACCGTAAAATTCCAGATTCACGTTTCTAGTGTATCCTTAAACATCTTAGTCACCCCTTCCGTTAACCCATCATTTTACGAGTGGTATATATGCTTAAACGCAACTTCGTCCCCACTACCTTCTGATAACCTAACCAAAGGTAGGACATAGGGGTCTTATCTCGACCGACAACAATGTTGGGCGACACCTTGTGCCGGCTCATTCCATTTATTTCAAAAAATTTTGGGCACCCTGCCCGATAGTGTAACTCACCAAATCAATAATATTCGCTCCATTTTGGTCATCCGATTCCACCAACTCAAATGATATTTTAACCCTTTCGCGATGTTGGTGACCTCACATTGAACTTCATCAATATGTTTAACCACTCCATCACTGGAATTACCAAGTACTGCAAATTTCTAGTTTATCGCCTTGGAACAACCTTTTTCCCTCTAACGAGTGGTGCATTGGGACAAATTCTCCATGTATCACTCCACACCAACCCACACAATCAACTTCCCAAGTTATGTGGGATATCTTACTCCCTTTCTCAGGGTATATACTAAAATCGTGACCCGTGCGTCTGTTCTAAAACTTCTTTGCAGGCAACATCTTATGTATGCGTAAGCACCCTCAGAACTTGGCTGAGTATGACTGATTAGGCACATATTCTTCACATTTATCCCGTTAATTGCGGTATTTTTATGATCCCGTACAGTGTAAATATCTTGGATTTGTCTCGTATTTATGCTACTAACCTTTTTTGGCAAGCATTTCTTGTTTTGTGTATTTCTCATGTGTTTTTCAGGTATTTCATGCAAGTTAGTGCGAAGGAGAACTCAAAACAGTGAAAGAAACCAAGAAATGGAGAGTTGAAGGGCATTTTCGTATTTTTTCAGCCTTATTCCAGAGGTGGGGCCAACTAGAAAGTTGAAGAGCACTAAATTACAAGAATACTGGAAAAAACAGCACCTCAATCTGAGCTACGGTGAAGAAGTTACGATGTTTTGAAGTTGCGCGATAATGAAGAGTCTGGATGTGCGGATTTCTGTAATTAATTATGCATTTAATGCAGTGCAACTCTTGTAAAACTTGTGCCACAAGCGAAATTTGATGCCAAATTCGTGCAACTTGGTGCTATAAAAGACCAAGCCCTACCTCATTTTCAAGAGGAGTTGAATTCTAGAGAGAGGGAGTCAAATTCTAGAGGGTAGGAGTAGGATTAGAGAGAGAAAGTTAGATTGTAGTTTTCTTTGGTAGAAGTTTTCATAAACCCTAGTTGTAAGTTTGAAGAAGAAGTTTTGCTGGATTCAAATTCATCTCTTTCTCCTCTTGCTAAATACAAGTATCAATTTCTATTCTCTATTTTATTTTTCCATTCAATTCTCAATTGTTTTGCAAATTGTTAACAATGTTTGTTAGAGTTTTCTTTTGTTTTCATCATGTTTAGCTAATTTTTAAGGGTTGGGATGCATGAACCCATCCCGATGTAATTTATCTACGTAGGAAATAGAATTTAAATTTAAATTTGAAAGAATCGTGTAAGAGAAGTTCACAATCATCCTAGATCTTTTAATCTCTCTTGCCCTAGGTACTTGGGATATTTAAGAATATGATGTGCGTGTAATTATTTAGCACCGCTTTATATTTATCTTTCATTTCATATGATGCGGGCTTGAACCTCATATATGTAATGCTTAGGATCTATAAAGACTGGATTCATTCAAATTTATAATTTACAATTCTAGTATTCTAATGGGTAATTACTAGGGATTGGGGGATTGTATTCCAACCTATTTCCTCATTCATTTTAATTAGTTTTATAAATTTGTTCCAACTTATTTTCCCTTGTCAACCATCATCATCTTTTTCACTTTTATTTTAGAAGTAATAAATCAATTAAATTCTATAAAACATTCCCTGTGGATTCGATACCCAAACTTACTACTATACTCCATAAAAGTGTAGTTAAAAGTTTAGGTTTTTTTTGTATTGAGGTTGGAAGCCGATAACAACGACTAGCGTATTACACGGACGTTCGGTTTTCCACTCGAACAATCCCCAAAATTATTGGACCCTCCTTTTGAAGAGATCCCTCGCATGTATCCTTGCAGTCAATGTCACATCCCGCGCAATCCGACAGATGAGGTGGCCAACCATCGCCGCCGAACTACATTGGGTGTGAACTAAATAAATATCATTCTTAGCATGAGACAAATATGAGACAATAAAGATTTCAATCCACAAGATAAGTAATATAATCCATCCCAAATGATAATAATAACTGAACGATATAATCCATCACATGCTAAAACTTCAATTTTGAATCCAATCTCCAATAATGATTTTATTAAAACCGAAAGAAAACCTACGAATAATCCAACTGAAATCATCCTACAACTTTGGAACCAAATGGCCCAATAAAACCCAAGAGATGTCTCAAAATAAAATACGACTGGAAAGGGAAATCTAAACTAAAGTAAAACATTAAAAGAAATAGTCTCCAGCTTCACCTCCAAACGATAATCTCCAATAATCCTATGCAGCTTCTCCAAAACTTAACCTGAAAATGTTAGTCAACGTACGAGGTCAGAACTCCGAGCATGAATACACTCTACTCCCCTCAAATAGGGTTCGTGAACCCAAAAAGTAGTATTATATGTAATAAATATCACAATAGAATATTTTAATTAAAGGAGTAATTAAATGTGATGATTATAAATCACTAACTACCCGAGAGATCCCCATTAACACACCAACATGATTTTTAAATTCCCAAATCCCACGAAGTTAAATTTTTATTAAACAAAATATCAATTTGTCAAGTATTTGTGTTCTTACTTCAATAATTATTAGGTATGTCGGTCCTCCCGCCTCGGGTGCTCCTTCACCAAAATTCATTATAGCGGTCCTCTCTCCTCGGGTGTTAATTCACCAAAATGTCACACTTTTCCTTGTCAATAGCCAGCCAAAATCCGTTTAAACTGTTGATTCCCCTGCAATATGACAAGGTTCTAATACAAAACACGACATAAATCGCCCAAGCTGACCCGGTTAAACTTCAGTCCCTAACACATTATGCCATCACTAATTTTAATACCCATTTTATTACCTTAGGTATTAATTCTCAAATTTTCTCAATTTCCTAATTAACAAAATGCCCCACCCATAATATCGATGTGAGATCCTCAAAATACCCCTTAGTCTCATACCTAAGGGTCCCCAAGTTATCATTATGTCCTACCCTATAGGATGAATTTCTAACTTAAAACTCTACCTAGTCTCATGCCTAGGCTAACACAACGACGATAAAGTATCGAAAATTAGTCCACCCCCAAAATGATAATACACGATAAACTACCCTCACTAGTTCCATACCTAGAAGGTGTAAATCATATAAAGGCCTACTCACTAGTCCCATACCTAGAGGGCATCCTAAACTATATGGAGAGCAAAAATACCCAAAACCCGTCGTCACAAGGCAATATAGAAATATCCATAAATCACACAAATAGGCAATAATCATCTTACCAAAACTACGCATGATAGTCCAATTCAAATTACATATTAATTTCACCAAATTAATCCCAATTAATCATTTTAATTGAAAACACTGAAATTCCATCATTAATATGACATATTTCAATTTTCATTATCTCTACGTAATTTACATAAGTTATACGCCCCCAAAACCATTTATTCCAAAACTAGGGTTTTTCTACATGCAACCTACACCAATAAATCCCAAATCCACTCGTAAATCCTATGTACCCAAGGTCTATGAATATTATTCATATTAAGAAATTTCTTAAAAACAACCCCAGGTTTTATCTGTCCACTTTCTCTTATTAGATTGCTAATTGATTTTAAGAAAAACGTTAAATTAAGGTTTAGGCAACACTTAAAACGCATAATACTAAAGGAAAGGAATAGAGTATTCAAGCTTGTGATTAAATTGAAACAAAGTATGAATAGTTGGACTCCTCTTGAGAAAACACCAATTTCACCTTCACTTATTGAGATAAAAGTTGGGGCTATGGGTTGAATATAAGAGGGAAATAGGTTTGTAAAAGATTTCATGAGAAAGTTTGAGAGAAAAACTATTTTAAGAGTCCCAGCCCCAGAACAGTTTGATATTTAAATTATTTAAGAGTTGTAAACATTTAGGAGTCTAACTAAGCCACCGCCTCACTGTCATTCGAACGATGACACCTGTCGTTCGAACAACAAGCGACGCTGTTCGAACGATATGTGCTGTCGTTTGAACGACATTCGTAAACAAATTTAAATCTTTTAAAATCCAACTTTAATTATCTGATAAGAATACATTAGCTGAACAAAATACGCACCTGCCAGTTAAAAATAAAATCCTTTTAACCTTTTATTAAAAACTCGAATGTATTCCCGATTGAAAATTTAATAATAAGAAGACCAAGTTGAATTCTTAAAGACCATTTAATCCAAAATTTTATTTTCCTCCAATTTAATTAAAAATCACCAAATAAAACACAGGGTGTTACAGTCAACCCATCTCATGTGTAATATCTCTCCTTATTGTACACATATTCGGACTATATATCTTTCTCCTCAACAGGATTCGGTCCATTATACTTTTCCAATTATGCTTCTAACTTAATTATACGCATACGTTCAACACATACATTCTCACGCTTCCTAATCGCGGGCATTACTAAAAATTCAACTTACCAGGGCGCCATACACCCTATATCCCTTGCATCCATGCACAATTATACCATGCATAACATATCTATATCCAACTAGGCCCCGCATACTCGGCGTGACTATATACGATGACATATTTTATAAGTCCGGATTTTACATTAGTGTATGTCGTATACCGCTACAAACCGTCAAAGATTTATTCAAGTTTGAAGATTCATTAAGACGGATCCGAATATCAAGGTTCTTCAACAAGAAAGCCTCTCCAAGATTAATTTTGGTGAGATCGTGTTTAAGTCCCTTTACGATTCATTTAAAAGTGTTGGGATATTTTTTTCCAAGTGTTGGATAATTTTTCTAAACTGTTTTTAAACACTTGAGGCATTGTTTTTCGTCAAAATATTTTTCTAAGTGTTGAGGCGCACTTTAAATAAAAAATTATTTTTTCGCTCTGCCGTTCAAGCGATAATGCCACGTCGTTCAAACGACACAGCATGTCAGGTGATGTCATTCAAATGACATCTTGCCTCGTTCAAGCGGCATTCTGATTTTTGATCAAGCGATCTTTCGACTCAAGTTTTTTTTATAAATAACTCATTAAAGAAGTGTTTTTCCTAGAGGATACTCGAGTTTTACAGTTCTATGAAAACTACAATTTGTATAAACATTTACTCTCCTCCTTTTAGGGTTTAAAACCTTATTTTTCAATTCACAAAACATCCCAATCTATTAGTTAAATGTTTTGGAACCGAAGATACAATATTGTTGGATTTTTTATCTTGTAGTTAGGATAGCCTACTGCTAATGTAAGTGCCACTTGAGGGAGGTACTGGGCTGACGTTGACTGCGTGTTAGGGAGTGCTTGTGGGTGTTCTTGGGCTGATTGGGCTCCGTGTCTTTGTGGATATTTTAGGGTTGACTCATTGTTGATTCTAAAATGCATGTTCTTGTGTATATCCATGGATATTCAATACAAATTTTGCTTGTAATGTAATCTTGTAAGTTGCGATTCGCAAATTATTAGTGAAATAAAAAGGTTTTTTCCCTTTAGAAATTTTTTCCTGAAACTGGTTTCCTCTGCATGCTTCCCGATTTAATGTTTTCAAATCACTTAGATGCATGATTTAAGGTTTAACTAAAATTTGGGATTAATTGAAACTGGTTGGATTGTTATTCAATTAATTTGAAAAAACTTTAAAATATTCCGCTGCATTGCACTCTCAAATTCTTATATCAAAAGTTTTTTTAAGCCGAGTTGATACCACAACTTTTACAAATTGGTATCAGAGCCTATTGCACTAAGTTGTTGTGTTTGATCCTTATTTTCTTAAGTATGGATTTTGGTGGTATTGATGATTTAGATGTTAACTTTTTAAAAGGTCTATTTGGAAAGTTCACATGAATTCTTGTTTTAAATCTTCCATTGAAAATGACTTTGAAAGGTGTCTTGGTTGTGAGGGAATTTGGTCATACGATAAATGAGTGTCCCACTAATATAAGGAAGATATTTAATAAACTGACATCACATGTTTCTTCCCTTAGTGATGGTGATTTTGAAAAAGAAGTCTTTTATGCTACTAAGCGAGAGCTTCCCACCATTGTGACTAGTGATGAGAGTGAGAGTGACGAGAGTGAGGAAGAAGAGGAAGAGTTGAGTGAGTTGCAAGTTACCTACAATAACTTTTATGAGGAATCTGTAAAGATAAATAAGGAAAAATTGAAATTAGAATCTAAATTGAAAGAACGTGCCTTAGATAATAATAACACTCATGCGCTAATTGAGGATCTTAGGACATGTGAGAAAACACTTAGAGGGAAGATAGGATATGTTGAGGGTGAGAGAGATAGTCTTCGAGGGATGATGGAGGCTATGAAAAAGGAGATGTTAGAGTTTGAGGATTCTATACATGTACTCGAGTTGAGGATAGGTGAACTTGAGAAGAGTTTAAGAGAGTCAAGAAAGGTGAAGTTTGATTTGGATTCTAGTTCGAAAAATCTAGATAAGATGTTAGGCACTATCCAAATTAAGGATGATAGGTGTGGTATAGGCTTCGATGATAGTGTTGCACCCATTCCCAAAGCCAAACCCACAGTATGAGAGATCCTCCTTGGGTTTATAAGAGAGGCACTTAGAGTTATTAGGAGAGAGTCACCTAGGAACATTACGAGAGACCCACCCACAAATTTTAGGAGAGCGATACCTAGAAACTTTAGGAGAGGACTACCTTTAGGGAACATGCACCGCCCTATTTACACTTGCACACATTGCGGTAGGCATGGCCATCGTTGATACCAAAGTTAACCTGCTGACATGGCTCAACTAAATGAAGACACGTGACAATTTACGTGGCAATAACAAGAGCTCTCCGAGGAACCATACTGCAATGAGGAACTCTATTTCCCCGACTAACTCAGACTCTCCGACTAACAAGAGCTCTCTGAGGAAGATTATTACTCCGAGGAACTCATGGATGGCAAGTTACTTAGGCGGTCCGAGCAGCTTTGGCGGTCCGAGCTGCACCTCGATCAAAGCATTTATTATCAGACAATTAAGAGGATTAAATGCGCATTAAATGCTGATTATCATCATACGGATGTATGCGTTACTTGAGCAACTATGTATTACTCATTCACATGTACATCCTGATGGCTATAAATACCTTGTATTGTCCTCATTGAAGGGGATCGGAATTTCTTGACAAAACTTGTAATCGAGAATTCCCAAACAGTCATCAATAACAAAAACAGTGGACGTAGGCCATTCTTATAAGGCTGAACCACTTTAAAATTTCTTTATCTTATTTAATTTTATCTGTGATTAAATAATTAGAGATAGTCTAATTTTTTACATCAACAGATTGGCGCCGTCTGTGGGAAACGACTGTAACTATCGTTTTTCACCAAAACAATTCATTACCAACGGTTGATAATCCTGAATCCAGTCATCGAAATACTGGAAACCCCCCGAATCAATTCGCTCCTCCAAATGTTCAAGATCTGGCGAGAATTATGGCCAATTTGGCTCAAGGCCAGACGACCATGCAAGAGACTATGCGATAACTCATGCAAACTATACAAGGTGGGGCGCAGACCCATTCATGACAGTGAAGTGTTCAAAGACATAACCATTTAGTTTCTTCTCGTCTTAGGCAGAGCGATTCATATCGCACAGAGAGATCTGATGATTTATCTTATCAGCCTGGAAGGACTTCCTCGGTACGAGCTACAGATACGCAGTAAAATATCACTCTCTCTCCAGAAAGGACCAGTGCTCTTGAAAGATTGAGTAGGGTCTCTCCTTTTGATCGATTGGGCCCTAAGAGGAACAAAAGTCCTCCTAAGGTTGCGTCGAGGAGCTTTCGACAACTATCAGACTTAAAGGAAGGATCTGCCCAATCGCGACCAACTGCTCGTCAAGATAGATCCCAGGAAGCCACATCAACGCGATCAGTTGCTCGAACCAACAGGCCCGAGGAAGGAAACGATGCGTGGAAAGGCTCTATTCAGAGGTTGGAGGATAGATTAGGGGAAATGGCTAAGGCCAAGAACCCTCTACAATGAACTTTTGTTCAAGGGACACCTTTTGTATAGAACATTGTGGATTTTCCTACACCGTCAAAGTTCAAAGCACCTGTTGTAACTCCCAAATATGACGAAAAGACAGACCCTGTCCTTCATATAGAACAATACCAAGCGGCAGCCGACATCTATGCTGTTCCAGATGAGATGAGATGCAGAGCGTACTCGAGAACCCATACCGAATCTGCTCAAATATGGTACAGTAATCTTCCTCGGGGTAAGATCTCAACTTTCTTTCAACTGGCCGAGTTATTCATTGGAAATTTATGTTTTGGGGCAAAGACAGTCAAACGAGTAGCACATTTGTTAAATATTAGACAAAAAGATGGTGAGAGTACCAGAGATTATATAACTCGTTTTAATAACGAGAAACTCGAATTCATTGATTATGAGGAGAAGACAACGATTACTGCCTTAATGAGTGGGCTGTTGCCCAACAAGTTGTATTACACTTTGGCCAAAGATTCACCCAGAACCATGTCAGAACTGATGGCAAAACCGGCCAAAATCATGAATGCCGAGGAGGCTATGGCTGCGAAGAAGAATATGGATAAAGAAACCAAGGTGGAGGTTGACAAAGCCAAGAAGAAAGAGCATAAGAACAATGGGGGTGATAAACAATCCAAAAATAGGTCGTCATGGGAGGTATTGAAGAAATTTGATAATTACACTCCTTTGAAGATAGACATCAACCATGTTCTAGAAGAAATCAAGAACAACGAGGAGTTAAACTGGCCAGGAAAAATGAAGGCAGACCCTGACAGGAGAAATAAGGCAAAATACTGCGAGTTTCACAAAGATCATGGCCATATGACTAAAAATTACATAGCCCTTCGGAATGAGATCGAAACACTCATTAGACGAGGAAAACTAGCAAAATATATTGATCGTAAAAAAGAAAGAAGAAACAATGACCGAACAAGAGAGAAGTCTAGATCTCCTCATCGAGCCGAGGAGAATAAGAAGAGGGACCATGAAGACGACCCAGAAGACGACCCTGATCTTCCCAAAAGGCCAAGGCAACCAGAACGTGAAGTGTTTTCAATACGTTTTGGATCATTTGATTGCAATGTAATTACAGGAGGAGATGCAGGAGGAGGAGATCTTACTGCAGAGAGAAAAGCTTACCTCTGCGAGGCTCAAGCTTGCTCATACATTCAACGAATAAATTTAGATGAGGAGGATCGCCGAGAAAGGTAAACAAAGAGAAATTGGTCATTAGTTTCTCAAAAAATGACCTCGCAGGTGTTTTATATCCTCATGATGACCCATTGGTGATCAAAATGAGGATGAAGGAAGTAATGATTTCAAGAGTACTGGTGGATAATGGTAGCTCGACAGACATCATGTTCTACTCGTACTTTGACAGTTTAAATCTAAAGCTGTCTCAACTAGAACCTTATCACAGACCCCTCCTCGGTTTTGCTGGTAAGAAAGTCTTTCCACTTGGGACGATCAAGTTGGATATATTCATTGGTACATGGCCTGCTTGTCGAACGGAAAGAATACGCTTCTTCGTGATGGATAAGAATGTTCAATCAGCCTACAATATCATCATGGGAAGGGTAGGATTGAAAAAGTTCGAGGCAATACCATCCACGGTACATCAATGCCTAAAATTTTCAACAAATTTTGGAGTAGGAGTTGGTAAGGGTGATCAAAAAGTAGCTCGGGAATGCTACTTTTCATCTGCTAAGCAGGAGGAACTTGAGGAATCAAGGAAAAAGACTACCACCTATCAAGTGGATGAGGGTGCAAAAATTGAAACATTGGATCCTAGGGATGAGTCGCAACTTGTGAAGGGTCAAGTGGTGGAAGCTATTGAAAACATCATTCTGGACGACGAGCACCCTGAACGAACAACTCAAATAGGTTCGTCGTTGGAGGCCTAACTAAAACAAGAATTGATAACTTTCCTAAGAAGCAGAAAGTAAACTTTTGCATGGAGTCATGAGGATATGCCCGGAATAGACCCAAATTTCTTATGTCACGAGCTCAACGTGAATAAGGAGATCAATTCTGTGAAGCAGAGAAGAAGAGTATTCAGTCCCGAGAAGAATCAAGCCATACAGGAGGAGGTCGAGAAGCTCCAGAAAGCTTGCTTTATTGAAGATGTTAAATATCCAGACTGGTTAGAAAATGTGGTGATGGTGAAGAAGAAGAACAACAAATGGAGAATGTGTGTAGACTTAACCGACCTCAATAAGGCATGCCCAAAGGATCACTTTTCGTTGCCCCGTATTGATCAACTAGTTGATGCTACCTCGGGACACGAGCTGCTGAGCTTCATGGATGCTTATTCTGGTTACAACCAGATTAAAATGAAACCTGAAGATAGGGAGAGTACTTATTTCATTACCCCTAGGGGAACTTATTGTTATAATGTTATGCCTTTTGGTTTGAAAAATGCAGGTGCAACCTATCAGCGGCTGATGAACAAGGTGTTTGCTGAACAAATCAGTTGCAATATGGAAGTCTATGTTGACGACATGCTGACAAAGAGCCAGAAAGCTTCCGATCATCTAGTTGACTTAGGTCAAACCTTTGATCAATTGGATAAATATCAAATGAAGCTGAACCCCACGAAGTGCATATTTGGAGTACGAGAAGGCATGTTTCTCGGGTACATTATCAATCAACGAGGCATTGAAGCGAATCCTGAAAAGATCAAAGCTCTATTAGGGTTGCGATCTCCAACGACGAAGAAAGAAGTGCAGAGTCTTACAGGACGAGTAGCAGCACTCAACAGATTTGTATCGTGAGCAACTGATAGATGTCTCCCATTCTTCAAAACGCTCCGAAAGACTTTTGAGTGGAATGATGAATGTGAGAAGGCTTTTCAAGACTTGAAGAAATATCTGGGAGCACCTCCACTGTTGTCCATGCCGGTGATGGGAGAAAAATTGTACTTGTATCTGGCAGTATCAGAGAATGCAGTTAGCTCGGCATTGATCAGAGTGGAGAATGGAGTGCAAAAACCAATTTATTACACGAGTAAGGCCTTCAGAGGAGCAGAGATCAGATATCCAAAATTGGAAAAGTTGGCGCTGGCGCTGATCGAGGTGAGTAGGAGAATGAGGCCATACTTCCAGGCTCATACCATAGTTGTATATACTGATATGCCGTTGAGTCAAGCCCTTTATAAACTAGAAAAATCAGGAAGATTGATGTAATGGGAAATAGAACTCGGTGAATATGATATAATTTATGAGCCTAGATCATCATTAAAAGGCCAGGCAGTAGCAGATTTTATAGCAGAGTTCACCTATCCTGATACTCCCGAGGAACAAAAGCTACTTACCGACAAACCTGTGGATGTCACAGGATCATCAAATTCAAGCCCAGACCAACTCAGGTTGGTAAAAGGGCAAGAAAAGATGATCGACGAACAACAAAAAATATCAGGAGAAGGTGAAATGAAGCAACAAATATTCCATCGAGGAACTCTGTCAGATCAGAAATTTGAAGACGAGTTACCGATATGGAGCCTATATATTGATGGCTCATCTTGCACTGCAGGCTGTGGGGCAGGGATCGTGTTGAACAGTCCGGACGAGGTCGACATGGAATACGCCCTACGCTTCCAATTCAAAGCTTCCAATAATGAGGCTGAGTATGAGGCCATGATTGCAGGTCTTAGTTTAGCAAAAACTATGGAGGCACAGCAGGTTATTATCTTCAGTGACTCTCAATTGATCGTAAATTAAATATTGGGAACACATGCAGCCAAAGGAGAATTAATGATCACGTATCATGCAAAGGTGATGGAGTTGGTATCAGAATTTGTTGCTGTTCAGCTGGTCAGAATACCAAGAACGGAGAATGCGAGAGCAGACGCCCTAGCCCGATTAGCATCAGCTACTCATATCGAGCTACGAAGAACAATCCCAATTGAAGTATATGCTAGTCGAAGCATAGATGAAGATCTAATGAGGAATTTTATCTCCCTTGATTTAGGGCCATCTTGGATGGATCCCATCAGGGCATATATTGAGGAGGGAGAATTACCAATTGACAAGCTCGCAGCCAAGAAATTGAAGTATAAAGCTGCTCGTTATGTATTGACCAACGGTATTTTATATAGACGAGGAATTATGGTAGGTTTGCAAAGATGTGTACATCCCTCCGAGGTGAAAGAATTGATTGAAGAGATCCATGAAGGGTCCTGTGGAGCCCATGTAGCAGGTCGGGCACTTTTACAAAGGGTGATAACGCAAGGATACTACTGGCCAACGATGAGGAATGAATGTATAGCCTATGCCAAGAAATGTGACAAGTGCCAGCGCTTCTCCTCCATCCGAAGAACTCCCCAAGCATTGTTGAGACCCATCCCCTTGGCCATTTCCCATGTGGGGAATTGACTTGGTCGGACCACTCCCGACGACCAGAGGAAGGTTCAAATATCTTGTCATCACAGTGGATTATTTTACTAAGTGGGTAGAAGCCGAGTCTCTTGTCGACATGACGTACGAGAAGGTATATCAATTTATTTGGAAAAATATTATCTGTAGATATGGTCTTCCCCATGCATTCATTACCGACCATGGAACATAATTTGACAATGAGGAGTTCGCTGCCTATTGCCATCAGTCCAATATCTTGAAGATCCACTCGGCACCAGGTCATCCCCAAAGCAACGGACAGACTGAAGTGACAAACAGAACACTGCTAAATGGCTTGAAGAAAGACTAAGTGATGCAAAAGCAAACTGGATCAACGACTTACAGTCAGTACTGTGGGCTTATCACACTACTCCCCGAGCAGCAACTGGAGAGTCCTTATATATGCTGACGTTTGGAAGTGAAGTTGTTATACCTGTCGAGTTGGGCCTCCCAACACACAGGGTACTGAATTTCAATTCCCCTGTCAGTGACTTAATGAGAAGATTGGATTTGGACATGCTCGAGGAAGTTAGAGAAGAAGCAGCCATCAGGAATGCTGCTTACAAACAACGAAAAACTTTGTTCTACGATAAGAGGGTAAAGAAGTGCGACCTGAAAGAAGGAGACTATGTGCTAAAGAAAGTGATTCAAAAGTACAACAAACTGGAGGCAAACTGGCATGGACCATACCGAGTTACAGAAGTTGTTCGACCAGGAACGTACCGAATATCAACTTTAGAGGGAGAGGAGTTTAAGAATGCATGGAATGCAGAACACCTGCGCAAGTATTATCAGTGATGTAAACTCTCATGTAATGCAGTTCCATCAGTATGAATAAAATGACGATATTATGCCAAATTCTCTCCTTTTATCGAAATTTTTTCGGGGAATACTAGTGCTACACACTACTCTACTCATCAAAACTATATATTCCTAAAAATGCTAACTCAGGTTGGTTCAGAAGCAAAAATATTCCTAAAAATGCCAACTCAGGTTGGTTAGGAAGCAAAAATATACCTAAAAATGCCAACTCAGGTTGGTTAGGAAGCAAAAATATTCCTAAAAATGCCAACTCAGGTTGGTTAGGAAGCAAAAATATTCCTAAAAATGCCAACTCAGGTTGGTTAGGAAGCAAAAATATTCCTAAAAATGCCAACTAAGGTTGGTTAGGAAGTAAATCTATTCCTAAAAATGCCAACTAGGGTTGGTTGGGAGGTGAAAATATTTTCCAAAAGTACTAAAGTTGGTCGGGAAGGAAAAACCCACTAACTGAAAGTTGGTCGAGAAGAAAAAAATCTGCCGACCTTGGTTGATCGGGGACATTTTATGAATATGTGAAGGTGATCGAGCAAAATTTTTGATACTCGTAATATTTTAAATTACCACCAAGTTGGTCGAGAAACAAAACATCATTAATTTTGGTTAGTCGTCAAATGATTACCACAAATTCAAGCTAGTCGACAATAAGTTTTAATCAACTATAGTTGATCGACAAATTACATAATGTTGTTATCTTTTTAACAGATATACATATACATATATAAAGTGTTTTACAACCATAAGATAATGGCAATTAAGATTGCGAACAAAAATAAAAGTCTTTCATTAAATCCAAAAACAAAATACATTGAGAATGAAAACTATTACATCAAGATTCCTACTCTATTGGTTTCTTCCCCTCCTCCCCAGCAGGAGGATCATCTAAAGCATAAGGGGAGTTTCTGAAGTTAAGGTCTTTAAGCATCCTGATGTTCATCACAGATGGTCTATCGAGCAGGTGCTCGGGGCGAGATATCTCGGCATTAGAATAGAGATTATAATCGCCGAGGTATTTAGAAATCAAATACCGAGGGATGGCCCGAGCAGGGATCCAGCTCATATCAAGCTTTAATGGTGGCACTGGTAGGTCGAGCAGCCCAGGATTATGGTAATCCCACAGGTAGTGACCCTGTTCCAGTTGCAGTACGCCCAAAGCATTCAACCAGCCTTATTTATAACCTTTATTATTGGCATTTTGGATTCGATCATCCAAATGGTAAAGAGCTTCATTGTAGCCTGCCATCCAGAATTCCTGGGGATGCTTGCGGAATTGATAGGTCAATATTTCCAACTGCTCATAAAGACTTTTTGAAAAAATTTCCTTATTCTCCAAGGCAGACTTTTGCGCAGAGAGCTGCTCGTCCAAATTCTGGATCTTCTTAGACATCTCGACCAAGGCCTGGTTCTTTGCCATTAGTTGGAAGGCTTGATTCTCCAGAGCTGATTGAGTTCTCTATTCCTCGACAGTAATTCGAGCAGCTCTTGCTCGTCCCTGAGAAGCTCTTGCTCGTCCCCGAGCAGAGGTAGAAGGCCCAATCCTCTTCAAGGTTTCTAGCTCATCCCTCAATTTGGCATTTTCGACTTCCAGGAAAGAGAATCCCTCATCGTTCACAAGGACCAAAGCGTTTGATGTAGAGGCAACAGACTTCAATTGAGCTACTTTCCTTTGCAGGTTATTATTTTCTTGCTCCAATAGCTCAGCTATTTGCCTCTGCTCCTCAACCTCAGATTTTAAAGTTCTCTCTCTCACTTCATAAGCAGCAAACATTTTATCGTATCCTTTATCAGCTTTCAGTTGCTGATATTTCTTCTCGTACCCCTCGTGCAAAAGTGCAGTAGATTCCTTATATTGTTGTTGAAGCTCTGCAAGAGTAGCCTGGAGATCTTCAATCATATCATAGTATGCTACGTTGTTAGCTACTGCACGGTCGAGCAGGCACTTCAAATACTGGTATGCTTCAATTGCTTGCTCTGAAGCATCTTGGCCGAGGATGTCGACGATTTATGCTGCACTCAGATCTGTGTGACCAGCTATGAAGTACTCATTACATTGCCTCAACAACTTTGTATCATGAGCATACAATAACTCCATTCTGGCCATAAAATAATAAAGGAAGAGAAAGCAAGAATCAATAAAAATGTAAACAAAGTATGAAGAAGTGAATCAACAGTATGCATAATCAAAAGTTCAAGTTTTATTACATCATAATGGAAAAGTACAAAGTCAGAGTTACATTTGATAAAGAAAAGCAAACACAGAGAGAAATCCGAACAACTCTACACCTTTTCCTTGTCTCCCAAAACTTTCTCGGGAGGCTGGGACGAGGAGGTAGGTTGCTCGGGGGGAACAGATGGTTGCTCGGAAAGCACTGGAGATTGCTCGGATGAAGTAATAGGTAGTTGAAGTTTCTCACTGGTGGATTGGATAGCTGGGGGGTGAGAAGTTTGATCTCCCATCACCATGGAAGATTCCTCAGAGGCAGCTTCGTCCTCTTCTTCTTCTTCGGGAGTTAGAGGGGGGCCCAGGATGTGTCGCTGGAACAAGTCAGAATTTTCATCGACCTTCATTTCTTGCAACGCAGTGACCCATCCATCCCTAAAGTATTTGTGGCTACCATATTCCACCTGCGACATCATGGCAGCCAAACCTTTGTTCCACCCCTTATCCCAGCCGGCGCTGAAAGACTTCTTCACAGCCAACTTCCTTTTCTCTTTCTCCGAGGAGATCTTCTCAGATAGAAGTTCCTCGGCAGCCTTTAACTTATTTTCAGTTTCCTCCTTCTGACTACTTACTTCACGAAGTTGGATTATTTCTTCCTCAACAACCTTGAGCTTATTCTCAAGCTCCCCAGCATTTTTGAGCTTCTCGTCAAGATCTTTATTTTTCTCTTCTAAATCTTTTGTTCTCTTCTCCAATCCTTTGGAGGCTTCAACAGCTTGGTTCCTCTCCTGCTCGGTGGAATCAAGTTTCTTCTCCCAGGCAGCCTTATCATCATCATATTTCTGACGAGAATCTTTCAGAGACTGTGTCAGTCCCACCAAAGCTTCCTCCACTCTAGACGAGGAGCTTGAAGCTTTAATAGCTTCATCTTTCTTCAAAATTGTGTTAAAACAGGTTACCAACTGGGAAAAGAAAATGATATCAAGTTAGTGCACAGATGTAACAAGGGAAAGATGAAAAAGAGGACAACAATACTTACAGAAGCAATGTGACGAGCAGCTAATGTGGTAACCATGTCCTGAGAAAGATTTTCTTCGATACCTTGGATCTCGGGAATGATCCAAGTCTTCACCGAGCTCATGGCAGATCTCGGAGCAACAAAAGTAGGAACACCAGTTCCAGTAGTCAGGGGCTGAGAGATGGTTTCAGCCAAATTGACCGAGGAGCTTTTCCTTAGCCTCCTCAGAGGAGCATCAACAGTCTCGACTAATGATTTAGTCTTAATCGGAGAGATGACAATCACCTCGCTTGGAGCAACAACCTTGCTCAGGGCCACTGAGGGCTTCTCGGCAACCTTCACAGGAACAACCGAAGGAGGTGCATCGATTTTCTTTATCCCTTCTCCTGGGACATCAATCTTACTCTTCTTTGCCTCTCCAGCACCAGAGGCAGATTTTTCAAAGAGAGTAGGAGGTCTTCTTTTCTTCATCCTTTCACTCAGAGGTATATGGGATTCAGATGAAGAACTTGCAGAAGCAGGTACTGGTTCAACCTCACTTACTACCGGACGAGCAGTAAAAGATGAGGTGTAACTCTTATACTGCAGCAAATACGAAGCTGACCTAATATGCTCGTCGGCAACAGTCTGATGCAAGCTCCAGATATGTTTCAAATGCTTTATATTAACTTCTGTCTCTTTTGGAGACTTTCTTTTACTGTCAACTGCAAATCAATGAACATGAAAATATCAGTGAAACATTTTATCAAATACAAAGAAAGCATAATTTCAAAAATAAAATGAAATAAAAATAACCTATCCCATTGCCATAGGGAGGGCATCTGGGACCCTGATACACTTCATCTCCAGTTAAAAGAGCATGTTGCCAATTTTTTATAACGACCCCGTGCTCAAAATAGTCCCTATTGGCATATGGGAGATTGATCACTAAAGCTCTATTTAAAAACCTAGTTTTTAAATAAAAAGTATTGTCACCAACGGCCCATCTATAACAAAACATAATTTCAGGAATTCCTATACGAGTTCCATGAATTTGATTTAATCTATGAACCCCGTTAACTATTCTCCAGGTATTGGGGGCTATTCTTGCAGGAACAACGTCAAAATACTGGCAGAATTCCAGATATAAAGAATTTGGGGGAAAGGAAAAACCACATTCAGCAACAAAGAGACTGGGGAACCAATGTCCCTCAGCTAAACGGAAATAATCAGAAGGATCGAAAAGTTCCTCCAGAACAACCCATGAAGGGATAGAGAAATCAGAACGAAATTTATCTAGAGACTCAACAGGGTAAACCATGATGAATAAAGGAAATAAAGAAGTGGAAAGAAAATCTTACAGAAAGAAGATGAATCTCTTGACAACGAACGATGAAAGGGATGAACGCACAAGAGAGAGAGAGACAATGGAAAACTCAAAGATACAAATTTGAAAAAGTAGAAGACGGTGGGATTTTCTTCAACGCTTAAATACCTTGCCTCAGGAAGGGATAAAGATACTGATTACAAAAAGAGACGATTACGCTACTGGCGGCTAAAAAGATAAAAAGGGCACGGGAACCGAAGTAGTTATAAAAATTTAAAAAGTCCGATTCTACGAATTTGGAAGGAGAAATAAATACAAAAGAAAATACTCGTAAAAATCAGGAAGACCATTTAAAATCGCCATATTTCGAGAAAGAATGTTCCACACTCCTCAAATTTCGAACCGTGAAACATTGGGGGCTTCTATTGATGCCAAAGTTAACCTGCTGACATGGCTCAACTAAATGAAGACACGTGACAATTTACGTGGCAATAACAAGACCTCTCCGAGGAACCATACTGCAACGAGGAACTCTATTTCCCCGACTAACTTAGACTCTCCGACTAACAAGAGCTCTCCGAGGAAGATTATTACTCCGACAAACTCATGGATGGCGAGTTACTTAGGCGGTCCGAGTAGCTTTGGCGGTCCGAGCTGCACCTTGATCAGAGCATTTATTATTAGACAATTAAGAGGATTAAATGCGCATTAAATGCTGATTATCATCATACGGATGTATGCGTTACTTGAGCAGCTATGTATTACTCATTCACATGTACATCCTGATGGCTATAAATACCTTGTATCGTCCTCATTGAAGGGGACCGAAATTTCTTGACAAAACTTGTAATCGAGAATTCCCAAACAGTCATCAATAACAGAAACAGTGTATGTAGGCCATTCTTATAAGGTTGAACCACTTTAAAATTTCTTTGTCTTATTTAATTTTATCTGTGATTAAATAATTAGAGATAGTCTAATTTTTTACATCAACAGCCATCTTAGGCATTTCTGTTACAAACTTCTAAACACTCCTAGGAAGTTTAATAAGAGAATAAATTCGATTCCTCAAACCCCCACGTGTCGTTACAAATCTGTTTCGGTTAGAAAATCGAATTTAGAGGCTTTTGAATTTATTGTTCATGACTCTTGGTTGATAAAATGTGATTCACCCCATGTTAAATCTTTTGGTTGTTCGTGTTGGACGTTTGTCATACTCTAGTCTTTACTCCATGATTATATTTTTCTAGTGTTATGACATGTGTACATTTTGTATTATTTTTATTTTATACAGTCATATTTGAAAAATACAAAAAGATTTTCATTTTTTTAAGAAAAAATTAAAAAAGGCAAAAATATTTTATTTTGATAAATTTTTGGCAAAAGACAAAAAGATTTTTGTATTTTGTTTTACACCATTTATGAATGGACATTTAGGATGACAAAGTCACAATTTCATTCCCTATCCATGTGACTATTTGATAGTGTTTTGATATGCGTCATCATTTCATCTTTGTGCTTTACAATGTGTGGAGTCATTGAGATGTTTTTAGTTGATTACTACCTGCATGTTTGACTCTTAGTCTCCTTTATTGCACACTTGCACGAATATTTTTGATTATTGTACTTGTCTATCACAAGTTGGTCGAAATGTTTCCACCTCAATCCTGTCTTTAAAACGAATCATCTGTGATAAAATTTGACAATGAAAGTAGTGCATGTAAGAACCGTTGCCCGTGAGGAATTTGTTTTCATTAAAAAAGGGAGAGTGCACAGGAAAGGTAATACTTAGGTCGTGAAAGCCACCATTGAAAAGTGCCCAAAAAAATTAAAAGGCAATAAAAAGATAAATATGCCAAAAATGGGCCATTTAGTTTAGATCCCCTCAATTGAAAAATAAAGGATTTATTATTTATGAGGGATATTGGTTTGAAATAAATCAATGGGCTTGCACGTCCTGACGAAGTCATGAAAAAATCATCGCATTATTTTAGATGTTATTGGCATAGAAATCATTCTTGACTTCGATGTGTTGATGGATTAAGTTGATGTCATTTAAATTCAACATTTTTGACACCTAAGGACGATTTTGAGTTCACTCGTTAGGAGTATTCGTATTCATCGTGCACATATGTTATGCGTGATTGCATTGATTTTCTTATCGAGTTATTTCACACCCATTCATTCTCTATCCATGATTTGGTTATCTTAGTGTAAATTTACGGTGTGTGATTTTTGTAAAATTATGTTTGCATTTTGTTTAGAAAAATTTGAAAAATAAAAAATAGTGGTGAGTTTTTCCTTGATGACCGTAGTTGTTTGCGTTACTTGTCGTGACACTCCATGTTTTTTTGGTTTATTCTTTTCCATGTCTATTTCGGACAAATAAAAAGGGGGAGAACACATTTACGATTTAATGCGGGAATTTTAATTATTGGGGAGAATTGAGAATTGAGATTTGATATTTGTTATGATTTATGTTTTATCTCATTTCAAACTCGATATGTCACGAAGGTATTTTCTTTGTCTTATGTGTGTAGGTACAAAGCTTGACGACCATTTCTCACACCCTGATGAGAAAAGCTTAGAGATTTGAAGATTTTGAAGTTGAAGATTTTTGAAGAGAAGTTTAAGACTTACATGTTTAGTACCTTTTCAGTTTTGCGTTCATGGGAGGGTATTAGATTTGTATAGGCATTTTGATTTGTTAATTCAAATGTTTTTATTTTGTACCGACATAGACATAGGGGGATATTTGTAAGGACATATTTTATAAGTCTGAATTTTACATTAGTGTATGTCGTATACCGCTACAAACTGTCGAATATTTATTCAAGTTGGAAGATGCATCAAGACGGATTCGAATATCAAGGTTCTTCAATAAGAAAGCCTCCGCAAGATTAATTTTGGTGATATCATGTTTAAGACCCTTTATGTTTCATTTAAAAGTGTTGGGATATTTTTTCTAAGTGTTGGATAATTTTTCTAAAATGTTTTTAAACACTTAAGGTGTTATTTTTCCTTAAAATATTTTTTTAAGTGTTGAGGAGAACTTTAAATAAAAAATTATTTTTTCGCTCTGTCATTCGAGCGACAATGCCACGTCGTTCAAACGACACAGGCATGTCGCGCGATGTCGTTCAAACGACATCTTGCCTCGTTCGATCGACATTCTGACTTCATTCAAGCGATCTGCCAACTCAAGTTTTTTATAAATAGCTCATTAAAGAGTCTTTTTCCCAGAGGGGAGACCTGAGTTTTACAGTTCTATGAAAACTACAATCTGCGAAAACATTTAGTCTTCTCCTTTTAGGGTTTAAAACCTTATTTTTCAATTCACAAAACATTCCAGTCTATTAGTGAATTGTTTTGGAACCGAAGATACAATCTTGTTGGAGTTTTTCTCTTATAGGGAGGATAACCTACTGCTGATCTAGGTGCCACTTGAGGGAGATACTGGGCTGACATTGACTGCGTGTCATAGGGAGTGCTCGTGGGTATTCCTGGGCTGATCGGACTGCGTGTCTTTATGGATCTTCTACGGTTGATTCATTATTGATTCATAACTGCATGTTCTTGTGGGTATCTGCGGATATTCATTGAAGAGTTCTCTTGTAATCTCGTAAGTTGCGATTCGCAAATTATTAGTGAAATAAAAAGGTTTTTTCCCTTCGGGAATTTTTTCTTGAAACTGGTTTCCTTTGCATGCTTCCCGATTTAATGTTTTCAAATCACTTAGATGCATGATTTAGGGTTTAACTAAAATTTGGGATTAATTGAAACTGGTTGGATTTTCATTCAATTAATTTGATAAAACTTTGAAATATTTCGCTGCACTGCACTCTCAAATTCATATCAAAAGTTTTTTTAAGCCGAGTTCATACCACAACTTTTACAAATTGGAATCAGAGCCCGTTTCACTAAGTTGTTGTGTTTGATCCTGATTTTCTTAAGAATGTATTTTGGTGGTATTGATGATTTTAGATGTCAAATTTTTGAAAGGTCTAATTACAAAGTTCACATAAATTCTTGTTTTAAATCTTCCATTGAAAACGACTTTGAAAGGTGTCTTGGTCATGAGGGAATTGGTCATATGATAAATGAGTGTCCCACTAATATAAGGAAGATTTTTAATAAACTGACATCTCATGTTTCTTCCCTTAGTGATGGTGATTCTGAAAAATAATCCTTTTATGCTACTAAGCAAGAGCTTCCCACCCTTGTGACCAGGATGAGAGTGAGAGTGACGAGGAAGAGGAAGAGTAAGAGGAAGAGGAAGACTTAAGTGAGTTGCAAGTTGCCTACAATAACTTGTATGAGGAATATGTAAAGATAAAGAAGGAAAACTTGATATTAGAAGCTAAATTGAAAGAATGTGCCTTAGATAAGAATAACACCGATGTGTTAATTGAGGATCTTAGGACACGTGAGAAAATTCTTAGAGAGAAGCTAGGATATGTCGAGGGTAAGAGAGATAGTCTTCGAGGGTTGATGAAGGCTATGAAAAAGGTGCTGTTAGAGTTTGAGGATTCTAGTCATTTTACTCGAGTCGAGGATAGGTGAGCTTGAGAAGAGTTTAAGAGAGTCAAGCAAGGTGAAGTTTGATTTGTAGTTTAGGTCGAAAAAGCTAAATAAGATGTTAGGCACTGTTCAAATCAAGGATGATAGGTGTGGTTTAGGCTTCGATGATAGTGCTTCACCCATTCCCAAAGCTAACCTCACACGTGTGAGAGAGCCTCCTAGGGTTGTTAAGAGAGAGTCACCTAGAGCAATTAGAAGAGAGCCGCCTAGGAACACTCTGGGTCATTGAGATCCGTAAGGCAAAAGCATATAACTAGGACACCCAAAGTCTTGTCCCTTGACGTATAAGTCTAATCGTCCTCTCCCACAACACTCAAGGAGTCATACAATATTGCTCTCTCACTATTACTAGGTCCTTAACACTAAATCAATAACGAGCTAAATCTCCCCGCTCGATAGTAAACTCAATATTCCCCCAAATCGCATCAGTAAAGTACCTACACACTGGGAAAAAAATAACGAGACATCTATACTTTCGCAAGTCTCTATTACAATATATAACATATATATTGATTAGGTCTAAATTCTTCATATTTATTCCCTTAATTTAGAGGTTTATATCACCTTGTGCATTGTAAAATGCGTTGATTTCTCTCATAATATTGCTACTAACCTTTTTTATGCAGTGCATCGAGTTTTGTGTATTTATCTTACATTTTGCAGGAAATTCATTCAAGAGAAGAAAAGAGAAAACCAAATTCAAGAGAGAAAGACAAAATGCAAGAGAATGAAAGTCAAGGGGAAATTTCATAATTTTACACCCAGAATTTGAACATGTACTCCCCAGAAGAATTGAAGTTCATAGGTCCACAATTGCGTAGGAAGAGACGACATCCAAATTCGAGTTACGAGTGAAAAGTTATGAAGGTTCAAAGTTGGGAAGAAATCATGGCCAAATAAGGAAAGGAGAAGAAATAGACTAAGAAAAATTTTTAGCTCAAATTTTCGCGTCAACACTGGAAAAGCGAACCGGTTTGGCCCAATGAAGAACAAAAATAGCGAACAGGTTCGGCGGGCAGAAATTTCATTTTTTTTTTAATTTCAAAAAAAGAGTTGTGCATGGATGAATGACTTAATATAACATGATGTACTTAGTTATTTATTATACCAGACATTAGGGAGAGAGGTTTTTTCATTATTTTAGAGGGTTCTTGCACCCAAGAATCCTAGGGTTTCCTTTCTTCAACAATACTCAAGTTTTATTCAATTAATTCAAGGTTTTATTCTACAAATTTTGTGTCCTTCATCTCTAATGTTTAAGGTTAACGTTTCTTTGCATGTTTTCCATATTTTATGGGATTCCAATTATCGTTTACATGTTTAAGTCTAGTTTCTTTATGTTTATAATTACATGCACCTTAGATAATATATTTTTCATTTGGTTTAAGATGTCCAGTTAAATTCCTAAGGGTTGGAGTGCATGACCCAACCCGATGTAATTTACCCATGTAGAAAATACGATTTGAATTGAGTTTTAAGTGAATCGTGTTGTGTAGTATGCACAACCATTGTAGATATTTTAACCTCGTTTGCCCTAGGTAATCGGGGTGTTTAAGGATGCAATGCACGTGTAGCTATTTAGCACCGCTTTATTTTTGCCTTTGATTATGTATGATGCGGACTCGTATCCTCATATATGTATTGCTTAGGATTAATAAAATCTGGGTTCAATTAAATTTCTAATTCAAAATTCTGTCATTCTATATGATAAATGTACTAGGGTTTGGGGGATTGTAACCCAACCTATCTTTCCTTGTTCATAGTTAATGCATTTAGTAGATTTATTTCTTTGCACTTAGTTTAGTTAAGTAGTTAATTTACATTCACATATAGTTAAGAGCTTTTCTATTCTCCCAAATCACCTTTTTCATTTCTTTTCGAGAGTCAATTTTAGGGTTAGTCATCTGTTTCGTGTTGTTACGATTCATCGTCTTAGTTCCCTGTGGAGACGATCCCTACTTACTGGGTTTATTACTAACACGATAGGCTTGCACTTGAGACTATATCAACACACATATTATATACACATTTGTGGTCGCGTGGCGTCGTTATCCTGGATCTTAGGTATATTTAGGATAGTTGATTAATTCGAAAAATCTGATTTCTAAATTCAAAAAGCCAAAAAAAATCAAGAAAAATAAAAAAATCCAAGAAAAAAATTCAGAAAATGTAAGGACACAAGTATCCAATTGAGTCTTAATGTAGTGTTGGCTCAATTCCAGAAATAAACATTTCAGTCATAGGACAGTGTTCACGTGTATCCATCCAAGCCTATGACGTGTTAGTTGAAGAAGTAGCGGCCAAGATAATAAAGCTTCATCATATGCCGGGTTTAGTGTGCCTCGTTTCTACGTCAACAACATTGGTTCCAATGCCCCTAAGGTATGAATGCATTTTATATATATAGGAGCTTGGAAATTTATTGGGTGTAATTTATAAAGTTTTATAAATAATTTTAACGACTCTCTTTTACTCAGAAAATATTTTTTAAGAACTTTTCATAAAAGTTTTGGGCTTAAATAGAATTTAACATTTTCTGGTAAGTCATTCGAACGAACTGGAATCTCGTTCGAATGAATGAGACTTTTAAAGAGATTCCCTTTTTCTCTCTGGAACATTGTTAGTAAAGTCATTCGAACGAGAATGTCGTTTGAACGAAAATGTCATTCAAACGACTTTGGCAGGAACAGTTTTTTTGGCGTTTTTGGCAGTTTTCACCATGTTCCCACTATGTTTTCCCCACTACGTTTTGACAAAATTATCAAGTGCGGAAACTAACCTTTTCTAAGTAACTTATTCACATTCTAAGACTTTGAGAGAGAAAATTCTTTCAAAAAAAAGTTCCATGTTTTGTGTTTGATTTTTATGGATTAAATTCACTAAAAAAACACATACACACCCAATAGTTTGTTTATTCCAAGTTCCTTAATATATATCCTTGCTTGGGGTGTTTGGCACTGGGTTTATCTACATCTCAAAGAAGAGAAGTTTGGATTTACTTCTACATCCCACAAAGAAGAAGTTTGTTTGCTGTGACATACCCACTTGGAGAAAGGCTCCTTATTCGGGTGGCAGAGATCAGAAAAAGTCCGATCGGTGGATTATGAGATCGTGGTGGACCTCCGTGGTTATTCGCTAGGCAGAGGTGTGTACAAGAAGAAGTGTTGGGGCTTGGACGGAGTCAAGTCGGGTGTTGTAAGTCTTTTTGTCTTGTACTTGTAAAACCGTACTTAGTGGATTTGAGGCTAGGGCAGTCTGAGTTTTTTTTTTCCAGTTGTGGGTTTTTACCCGTACATCGCGGCGTAGTGGTTGTTTACTTATTTTATCTTTTGCTATATCACATTAGATGCATGCTTAGGTAAAAAGATAAAATTAGTATAGTTAATTTGGTGCAAATTCAATTTGGGTATATATTAGTTTAATTCAAGTCATTACTTTAATTTGATAAAATTTAGTTTGGCCTAATTTGCAAATTGAATTAATTATTTGTTAGGCAAATTTTATGATTTGGATTGAGTTAATATGTTTAAGTGAAAAATATATTTCTTGTTTAATTTAATATCACTTTGAGTTTTGTTTAATTTTAATTTGAAAGAAATTAAAATTTTGTTTAAGTAGTTGTTTAGTTGAACCATCTTTATTCCGCATCTAAAAGGAAATTGATTTTTAAAGTGTAAGATTTAATCCCAACAAGTGGTATCAGAGCAGGATCGCTAAATTAGTGCGTTTAAGATCCTTTTAAATATTTTTGACTAAAATGGAATTTTTTTCATTTTCAAAATTTCCTATTTTCGATGGTTCTAATTACGCGTATTGGAAAGAACGTATGCATTCGTCACTTAGGTCTCTAGATCAGAGGATTTGGTTGTCCGTCGTTAACGGGTGGTCCCCACCTACATATTTTATGGAAAATGAGCGTTTTTCCGAACCCACTGATAGATCGAGTGAGAATGAATTGAAACTTGTAAACTTTAATCCCCGAGGTTTAAATGCCTTGTTTAGCGCGGTCACACCGGATGAATTCCGACGCATTATGACGTGTGAAACCTCTAAAGAAGCTTGGGATATTTTACAACTCACTCATGAAGGAACTAGTGTCGTTAAGACTTCGAAACTCCAAAACCTCACTAGTCAATTTGAAACTATTAAAATGAATGAAAAAGAAACTTTTATTGAATTTTATGCTAGACTTTTCGATATAGTTAATTCATCTTTTAATTTGGGAGAGAAAATACCGGGCAACCGAGTAGTAAAGAAAATTTTAAAGTCCCTACCCGAAAAATTTATTCCTAAGGTGACCGTGTTAAATTCTTTACCCACTTTAGCCTCTACGAAATTAGAAGAGCTTGTAGGTGATTTACAAACCTATGAACTAAACATGTTTCCCTCTAAAACAATTCCCCCACTAAGCCCAACTTTTTGGCTTTTATGGAAAGTCATGTGAGTGAAAGTGAGCACTCCTTTAGTGATGAAATTTTAACACATGACACTTCCAAGGTCTTAATTTGTTAATCCCAAAGAGATGATGGTAGTGAGAGTGGAGAAGAAAGAGAGAGTGAGACTGATAAGGAGGTTGATGTGAGTGAACTTCAATTTGCTTTTCAAGAATTATATGAATAATCTATTAAATTTAAAAGAATAAATTTGAAGTCATAAGCTAGTTTGAGAGAGCGTTTCAAGCTCATTGATGATAGTGCGTTAATGGAAGACCTTAGGGCACGTGTGAGAGCTCTTTGTGAGAAGTTTGAATATGTAGAAGGCGAGAGAGATAGCCTTAAAGGTTTAATGGAATCCTTGAAAAAGGAGCTTCTTGCTTTTGGAGAGCGAAATGTTTGATTAGAGTCTAACATTTTAGAATTGGAAAATAAATTAAAAGACTCTAGTAAAGTCAAATTTGATTTGGAGTGTCGTTCGGAGAAATTAGATAAAATCTTAGGAACGGTCCAAATTAAAAATGACACTTGTGGTTTAGGCTTCAATTCTTATAACGATCCCTCTATTAACGCCAAAACCAATGTTTTAGGAGAATCCTCTAGGAATAATGTTATAGATCATTCCTTAGGTAAGTCTTTTCGCCGAGTTTTTAGGTGCTCAAATTGTGGTCGAAAAGGTCTTCTTAGGAAATTTTGTTTTGATCTTAAACAAGATCCTAGAAAATTCCTACGTAAGGCAACCGAGGTAGCCAAGATTCCTACACCCCGAGATCGTCATTGATCATTTGTTTAGGTTAGGATATCCGACTTGGTAGTTTTACAAAATAGGATTTATGATTCTCATTTACTTTCACATGCTTCCTCCCTTGCAAAATCTAAAGGTTGAATGTGTTAGTTGTTTGAATACTTTAGCTTTTGTACTTCATGCTAAATTATCATGCTAATTGTATGTTTTTTTAATCATTGTTCTAGTCTATACTTCATGCTTTATCACATGCTAGAATTATAATTGTTTGTTTATCTTTTGTATTATAGTTCTTTCATTTTAGTTTGCATTAAATGAAAAATACAAAAAGATATTTGTTTGTCATTTGAGTAAATGTTTTTCTTTGTTTGGTTAAAAAATTCAAAAAATCAAAAAGATTTTTGTTTTTTGTGTATTTTAGTTTGACACACTCTATGTGGCATATACTTCTGTTTGAATCCCTCCTTTTTCACTCCCATGTGGCTAGAACTTTTGGTTTAGATTGTCAATACTTAAAATGTTCTTTACCATGCTTACATTGAGTAGTTGAATTTTGTGTTGCTATAATGGATTCTATTTTTATATGCCTCAATTCACACATGTAAGAGCTCACTTGAAATTATAACTTCATATGTACATTTGAGCTTTGTGAGGTGTTCTCCTACCAATCTTGTCATCTACGTGTTATGTGACCTAGGAGGACTAGTGCATGTTAAAATTTGTTGCACGCGAGAATCGAGCGATAATATATATATATATATATATATATATATATATATATATATATACGTGCATGGGGAAGGGCTCCAAAAGGAAATATCATCCTTTGCGAGTAAGCCACCGTTTGCTTGGACCTAAAAGAAATACGTGGTCCAAAGGCCTAAAAGAATAATGACATTAAAAGAAAATATTTGCCAAGGCCTATTTTTTTTAGTTGATTTATTCTTTCAAAAGATTAAAATAATATGCTTAAATTGAGGGAGTTTAGATGGTATATCAACGGTTTGCAAAATGTTCGTTTATCCTAGTTGTACTTTCAATGTCATGACTCTATTGGTTTGTAGAATCATCAAAATTTTAGGCTTGTATGCATTGTGTATGTTTGTTCATTGAGTTCAATTTATATTGTCACATGAGGTTATATTTAAATATGATGAAGTTTTCAATCAAATGAGAACTCCGTGAACATGTTTTAAGTGATTGGGTCTAAATTTAATTGTTATTAGTTCACACCCGTACACTTCCGTTTCCATATGACACATTTTTACCATACGAGTGTGAAAAGCTTATTGTGTTTTGTGTCATGTGTGGTGTCTATACCTATATATATGTGCGTGTGCGTGTGCGTGTGCGTGTGCGTGTGCGTGTGCGTTAGTGGTATTCATTTTGTCTACATATATATGGTATTTTTTTCTTTGCCTTACTTTCTAGTCCATTTATGCTTCTAATTCATAATTGGTATCTATCTTGGTGCATATTTTGTTGATATCACATGCTTAGTATCTTATGTATCACTTTGGTATCATTTTTTTGCATCTTCATTGGGATCCGTTATTATTTGTTGGATTTTTTATGATTTTGTTGCCCATATGCTTTCATGCTCTTATCAATCTAAGCTTCATGTTTAAATTAGTTTTTATCCTTTGTCTATTCCTGAACAAAAAGGGGGAGAATGATAGGGGAGAAATGGTATCTATTCCTATTATAATCGCATCTTAGTTTGGGACATTTATCTTAGGGGGAGACGTCTTTATAAGTAGGTCATTTATTTGATAACGGGGAGAATTAATTTAGGGGGAGTATTTATTTTATATGCATTTAACATTCTTATTCCCTATGCGTTTGATAGTTTGCTTAACTGTGCAGGAATTCTTCTAAATGGAAACTTTCATCGGTAAAGATATTGATCCTTGGGTTTTTGATTCAAGCTATGTAATTTTTATTTTGGGTGGGATACTTTTTTCAAGTCTAGTAGAGCTTGATGGCCCTTTAGGATTTTTGTTTGGTTTTTGTCTCAGAATAGCCAAAGGGGGAGACTTGTAAGGTCACAAGTCTCTGATTGAGTGTTAATGTAGTGTTGGCTTAATTCCGGACAAAAACATTTGAGTCATAGGATAGTGTTCATGTGTATCCATCGAAGCCTATGGCGTTTTAATTGAAGACGTAGCGGCCAAGATTATAAAGCTTCATCATATGCCGGGTTTAGTGTGCCTTGTTTCTACGTCAACAACATTGGTTCCAATGCCCCTAAGGTATGAATGCATTTTATATATATAGGAGCTTGGAAATTTATTGGGTGTCATTTATAATGTTTTATAAATAATTTTAACGACTTTCTTTTGCTAAAAAAATATTTTTAAAGAACTTTTCATAAAAAATTTGGGCTTAAATAGAATTTAGCATTTTCTGGTAAGTCGTTCGAAGGAACTGGAATCTCGTTCGAACTAGATTCCCAGGTCGTTCGAACGAGACTTCTAACGATATTCCTTTTTTCGCTCTGGAACATCGTTAGTAAAGTCGTTCGAACGACTTCGACGGGAATAGTTTTTTTGGCATTTTTGGCAGTTTTCACCATGTTCCCACTATGTTTTTCCCACTACTTTTTGACAGAATTATCAAGTGCGAAAACTAACTTTTTCTAAGTAACTTTTTCACATTCTAAGACTTTTATAGGGCAAATTCTTTCAAGAAAAATTTCCATGTTTTGTGTTTGATTTTTATGGATTAAATTCACCAAAAAAATGCATACACACCCAATAGTTTGTTTATTCGAAGTTCCTTAATATATATCCTTGCTTGGAGTGTTTAGCACCGCGTTTTTCTCTAAACCTCAAAGAAGAGAAGTTTGAGTTTACTTCTACATCCCGCAAAGAAGAAGTTTGTTTGCTGTGACATACCCACTTGGCGAAAGGATCCTTGTTCGGGTGGCGGTGACCACAAAAAGTCCGATCGGTAGATTCCGAGACCGCGGCGGACCTTCGTGGTTATTCACTTGGTAAAGGTTTGTAGAAGAAGAAGCGTTGGGGCTTTGATGGAGTCAAGTCGGGTGTTGTAAGTCTTTTTGTCTTGTACTTGTAAAACCGTACTTAGTGGATTTGAGGCTAGGGCCGTCCGAGATTTTTTTCCCATTGTGGGTTTTTCCTCGTACATCGTGGTGTAGTGGTTGTTTACTTATTTTATCTTTTTCTATATAACATTAGATGCACGCTTAGGTAAAAAGATAAAATTGGTATAGTTAATTTGGTGCAAATTCAATTTGGGTATATATTAATTTAATTCAAGTCATTACTTTAATTAGATAAAATTTGGTTTGGCCTAATTTGCAAATTGAATTAATTATTTGTTAGGCAAATTTTAGGACTTGGATTGAGTTAATATGTTTAAGTGAAAAATGTATTTCTTATTTAATTTAATTTAATTTCACTTTGAATTTTGTTTAATTTTAATTTGAAAGAAATTAAAATTTCGTTTAAGTAGTTGTTTAGTTGAATCATCTTTATTCTGCATTTAAAAGGAAATTCTTTTGTATAATCTAAAAATTGGGGGTCCTATCATTTTCAGATAAAAATTCAAAAAGCCGAAAAGAATCCATCTCTGAAAGGCCCTTTCATGCAAAATCAAGAACAAACTCCTCAAAACACTCCAACAAGAATCCACGAAAATCCTTTAGTTGAGTATAATCCCGACAACCCCCACACCCCACGCATTCCTTAATTTTGGGTCCCACCTCATACACCACCCAATTCTATTATGAGTCAATCCTTGAGTCACACTTCTAGGACACTAAATGATTATTCTGAGTCAATTAGAGAGAGAGCGATGTCGGATATATATAGTTTCGGTACGGGGGAGGGAAATCTACCATATTGTCCCATGAAAGAACTCTTTCCCGAGCGAACTGTCACCCTTGGTTGCATTTTAGTCCCGTATAATGCCAGTTAGTTCCACTTTCGTAATGGGATGATACAGACTCTCCCTACTTTCCACAACATGGATTCAGAGAAATCATACCTTTATATTTGAGAGTTCGAAGAGGCGTGCGATAAATTTAGCGATCAAAACTACACGTAGGGTGTCATTCTCCTGAAGATTTCCCCTTTTTCCCTAAAGGATAAGGCTAAGACCTGGCTGTGGTCTTTACCCCTGAACTCTGTCATATCTTGGAAGGACATGCAAACCAAGTTTCTCTCTAAATTCTATCCACAACACGAGACCAACTATGTCAAGCCTCAAATTCAAGATTTTTGCCAACAAGATAATGTGTCATTTGATAAATGTTGGGAACATTTTCAAGAGTTAATTAATGCATGCCCTCATCATGGATTTGAAAAACATCATCTCATCTCATTTTTCCACCAAGACCATTCTGGGAATTAGACAATGTACGAAAGACCATTCTGGGAATTAGACGCATGTGATGCTAAGGCCCATCTTAAGTACTTCACCGAGACTACTCAAGAATTGGACATATCCTATCCTAATACACAGAACCGACCTCGACAAGCGTCCACTGCTCTTACTGCATCCGATTTATACCAATTAGATAAGGATACCTCAATAGACCGTCAATTTGACAAGTTTGAGAAGAGAATGAGGGACATGATTGAGGTCCGATTGAGAGAAACTATCAGATCCACCCGTGTTGCAAACGATGAGGTGTGTGCTATTTATGAGGTTGGTCATTCAACAAAACAGTGTCTGACAATACCCGCATACAAAACCATGCTTACTGAGCAAGTAAAAGCTATAAGAGAGCTTAAGGGAAACTTAAATGCCCCTCATGGGAATGCATACAACCCTTCATGGGGGAACCATCCGGTTCCAATTATGGGCAACAACACGCGACATTGAATCCTACTTCACACGTTGCCTTACCTCCACCCCCTCCTCAATTTCAGCAAGCACCACCTATGCCAGCCCACATACAAGTACCACCTCCAGGACCATACATTACCCCATCGAGAAGGTCTCTTTAAGATAATTTAAACCAATTTATCCCGTCTCAAAATGAAACCAACGCCGAATACGATCGGATGTTCGCTGAAATGCAGACTAGCATATCTTGGATGCAATCCTCGTTAAATGTCCAAGAGAAGGGAAAATACCTCCCTAAGGTCATGCCAATGTTACCTCTACATCTTTCGATCACCAAGAGCAATGTAGTGCCATTACCACTCTGTGTAGTGAGTGACTGGTTGACTTGTCACCTCTTCCAAGCACTAAGCAGAATGAAAAAAGGATTTCACCTGGCAAAAAAGAGTTCGAAGATGTTCTCATGAAAGAGAGCGAGAATGATGACACAAGCGGGCCGAAAATGGTGGTGAAACATCCCAATACAGCCTCGTACCCCCAAAGGTTGATCCCTCCATCGAAAAAGACATCTCGGGGTGATGTTTTCGATGTTCTTAAGCAAGTGAAAATTAATTTACCTTTTCTCAAGACCATAAAGCAAATTACCGCATATGATAAGTTCCTTAAGGACTTATTCACGATGAAAAGAAGGATAAAGGTAAAGAAAAATGTGTTTCTAATATATAACGTCAACTCGGTATTGTTGTGTGATCTTTCACTAAAATACAAAGATCCGAATGCACCCACCATTTCATGCATCATGGGGAGGAGCCGAATCGAATGCGCATTAATAGATTTAGGGGCGAGTGTTAAAATTCGACCCTATTCCATCTATAAGAAACTAGATTTCAAGGTCCTTAAGGACACGGATATGACTCTCCAACTCGCGGATCGCTCGGTAAAGATGTCTCCGAGAATCGTTGAATATGTAATTGTTCAAATTGACACTTTCTACTTCCCGGTGGATTTTGTCATTTGGGATGAGGAGCCATCCATTCTCCTGAGCAATCATGTCCCCGTCATCCTCGATATCCCATTCTTAGATATGGCTAATGCAATCATCAATACTAGGAGTGGGCGAATGCAATTAACATTTGGGAACACGAGCCTCGAGACAAATATCTTTAATAACACTAAGAACAAGGTCAACGGAAGCGAACCGCGAGAAATGGATCTTATGGAGGAAGCACACGGGCATGAGAGAACACACAAGTGAGATCCTTTTGAGGTAGGTTTTGAAGGTACCTATATAGAGAACACCTAGGGTTTATTTTTTGTGCTTTAGCTATATAGACCTTCATTTAGTTGAACTAGAATTTTGACAAAATATTTTTGTAATTAGGATTGTGTCTTGCCAATCGACACCAAGCTCTCTATGATCATCTACATTAAATGAGCTCTTGACTTGGTCCATCATCTCAGAACAGGTAATTTTCATACTTTATGGCTCATAGGATTTATTTTGTCACGTAGGACATGACACCACGTTGCATTCGCATTTTGTCTATCATGTCTTATGATTGTGATGGGTTTCGTTATAATAATTTTTTTTTGAGTTCAATATTTTAATTTGAAATTTTTATAAGAAAAATATTTTGATGAAATGCTTTTTGGTGTGCATCGTTGTTGCGAAAGCTCTTCAATCAAAAACTCAATTACCTACAAATATATAACAAACTCAAGTGTAGAATGGTAAGAAAGGATATCAATCCTAATATAAGGTGTGAACATGCAAAAATGAGAATATGATGAATATAATTCACTTGATTATTTTTTTTAGACTTTTTGGTTTTTCTATTTTTTATGTTTTTCAAATATTAAAACAATATTTATGATGGTGAAAATTAAGTAGCTACACTAAGTGAGAGATATAAAATAATACTAAAAAAAATGTGCTAAATCAAAACTAAGTAACTAAAATGAGATATATCTAATTTGAGATAAGATTGAGTGAGAAAAATTCAAGGAATGAAAATTCACCTCCAATTCATGAATAAAATGTATTAGATTAATCTAGTTTACTAAGTTCCCAAATATTAATTTATTTCATCAATTAATTCTCATCATTCGACAAAATAACCTAACATAGATTTAGTTAATTCATTTTCCGTTCCTACTACTCAAGTGAGTAGATGATTTAGAGAAATTATATAAATCACTCGCTAGAGCAAATTCATATAATTAACTTTAAATCCCAAAAATTAATGTAAGAGCATAACAAAATAAAATATACTCTAATTAGTGGATCATCCTATCTCTAGTTTGAATCCAAAAATTAAAAGTGTATTAGATTTGAATCCTTTCTCAAGGATTGTTTACCATCTCTCGATGCATAAACACATGTAGGAATAACAAATTATTAACTAAATGAAACAAAGTAAACAAGAATAATTAATTATCTAATTTCATTCACGGGGCTTCATTTCACTCCTTGAATGGAGAGATTATCCTAGCATGATCATCATTCAAGAATAATTGTAAACAAGTAATAGTATAAAATGATTAATAAGAGAAGAATTAATCAAACCCAATTTTGCCTTCAACTTGAAATGGTATCTTCAATTACAATCTCTCAATTTACAATGACTCAATATTTTTTTTGTAAAGAAAAAACTGAAACTAAAATTTTCTCTCTCTAACTATCTTCTTCTTCTTCTCCAAGTCTCTAATTCTCCAATTTATAATTTTCCAATCTCCTTGAATGGACTTGAGGTCTTCATTTTATAGTGGCCCATGGAGCTAAAGGGGTACATTGGGTAAAAGGATAGGGGGTGAGCATGTAAATGGGGTGTGTGCACATGAGGTTTGAGAGGTGTGAGGTCATGTGGATGAGGGAATTAAAATCAGATTTGGTTATGGGGTATATTGGGTATAAGGGTTAAAAGATGTAGTCGCGGGTAGTTTGGGTATTGGGGTTAAGTTGGTTAAAGGCACATGAGTTAAATGGGATGTGGGTTTAATGAGGTTTTATTTTGTTTTGTTGGTTTCTCTTTTGGTTTTTTTAGCATGTGGAAACAAATCGTGGAAGACTTGAAGGGAAATGGGTTGAGTTTGGCTCGAGTTTGCAGGTTCGGGTCTGGGGTTTCCCTGGTGGGGCATCGGGTTTTCTGGACTGATTTGGTATCGCGACAGGTCGGAGGTGCGCCGGAGTGGTCTAGGCAGTGTTGGTTAGTTCGGGGTGGTTTGCGGGTATGGCTAAGCAGGGTGCTGCTTTGGGAGATGTGTCTGGGTTATGGGTTATGGAGTTTTAGGGTCGACCAAATTCAATTTAGGGTCGCAGCTGGGTTTTGTTAGCAGGTGTTGAGGGAGATGGTTATGTTTGGCTATGGAAATACTAGTAGGTCGTTAATTTGGTGGGTGTGAGTTTAATTGGTTATGGTGGATGAGAGAGAAATGGGTTGTTGGGGGTTTGAGGAAGATGAAGTGGGGTGGAGTTGTGTGTGGTGTAGTATATGGGTGTATGGTGGGGATGAGGGGTTGTTCGTGTGTGTGAGTGTGTATAGTAGTTAGGTGTGAGTGTGTGTTAGGATGAGATTGTGTGTTAAGGTGTGTATGGAGGTAGGGTGTGTGTGTGTTGTTTGTACACCTAATAAAAATAACACAACCAAACTAAAAAAACATAAAACTAATAAAATCTAATAAAAAATAAAAAAACGACAAATAAAAAATAAAAAATAAAAATTAAGCTAAGCCAAACTAAACTAAAAATAAAAATCTAGTAAACTACTAAGGACTAATCGTAAAAATAAAAGGAAATATAAATAAACATTAAAAATCTAATAAAACTAAATAAACTAAAATCCTAAAAAAATATAAAAGGCACAAAACAAAAATATATTAAAACTAAAACTAAAATCCTAATATAATAAAACTAAAGAAAGATCAAATATAATAAAAATAGAAAATAAATTTCTAAAAAACAAATCCTAATAAAATAAAATTAAAATTAAAATTAAAAACTAATAGAAATCAAAATCGAGATAAAGAAATATAAAAAATAGAAAATAAATCCTAGAAAATTTTAAAAATAAAAACGAATCAAATAAAATCTAAAAGTACAAACACAACGCACACACAGGGGTTCGGGTGACGATTTAGGCTAGGGTTACGGGACAAGGTATTAGCTCCTTCTAATGCGCATTTGCCTTAAATTAAGCTTTTGAACTTGACAAACGCAATCAAGCCTGTAAATTAAATATTTATGCGCATAAGACCCAAATTGCCGATAATTAGCAACTAAAATGCATCTATTTTGGGGCATAAAATGAACACTTTTGGGTGCTTATCAATATTTTTGAAAATAAAGTTGTCACTAAATATTTTTTGAATAAAATTTACAGAAATAATTTTTGAAGTTAAAAATATTTTAGGGAAACTGTTTTAAATTTTATTTTGAAATATATCATTTAACATTTCTTCTAAAACTAAAATCGTATATTATATGTATGTGTGTCCCTTTAGCAGGTGATCTTCAAGTAGGCTAGTACCTTTGTTGTTAATGTTTTGACCATTTGTTATACATGTGTACCTGCTTGCGTGTACAACAATTTATTATGGTTTTGACCCCTTAGTTGTTATTGAAAAGTAGTAATAGGCCCCAATTTTTAATTTAAAACCTTTTTATACTTCAAAAGGATAATTTCCTTTTTAATTATGCGAAAGCGAAAGATGATGGTTCAAATTAAAACAACTTAACAAATTACAAATTTTAATTTCTTTTTCAAATTAAAATTACATAAAGTTAATTAAGATTAAAACACACACTTATGTTAATTTTACTTAAACACGATTTAATTTAGCCCAAGTCCTAGAAAATTAGCCTAAGTCATATTTCTCAATATTACCAAATTAGGCCAAACCAATTTTAACAAATTAAATTAAATGACTTGAATTAAATTAACTAAACATTACCCAATATTTAATTTCGCACCAAATTAAACATGTAGTGATTAAAACCAAATTTTATCTTGAATTACCTAAGCATGCGTTCTAGGTGAGTATAGCAAGATAAAATAAGCAATAAATCACTACGCCGCGATGTACAAGGAAAAACCCACAACGGAAAAAAACCTCGGACGGCCCTAGACTCAAATCCACTAAGTACGGATTTTACAAATTCAAGCAAGGTGACTTACAATACACGACTCGATACCTCTCAAGCCCCAACACGTATTCTTGTATCAACCTCTACCTAGCGAATAACCACGGACCTCCACCGCGGTCTCGAAATCCTCCGATCGGACTTTATATGGTCACTGTCACTTGAACAAGGAGCCTTTCTCCAAGTGGGTAAATCAACGCAAACATCTTCTTCTTTGTGGGATTTAGAAGCAAACCCAAACGTCTCTTCAAAACACTAGAGATGAAAAAAACGGTGCCAAAACTCCAAGCAATGTATATATATACGTAACTTGGATTTAAACAAACAATTGAGTGTAAACTAGAGTGTCGAATATGTTTTTCTTTGAAAGATGAACACTCAAAACCATGAACTTTTCTTGGAATAATTTTCTCTCAAAAAGTCTCTCTAGAAATTTTTAATGGAATGAAAAGTTAAGTTAGAAAAGTTCATTTCCACACATATTGAATCTACCAAAAAGTTAGTGGGAAAAATAAGTGGGAAGGTGGGTCAAAACTGCCATTTAACTGTTCTCGCCAAAACTCGTTCGAACGACATTTTCGTTCGAACGAGGCTTCTAACGAAGTTCGAGTGTGAACTCATTAGAAATATCGTTCGAACAGCCATCTCGTTCGAACGACATTTTGAACGAAGTTCTAGTGGCCAATATGGGAACTCGTTGGCAAACTCGTTCGAACGATAATGTGGTTCGAACGACATTTTGAAAGAACTTCAAGAAAGTTTGAAAACATTTATTTTTAGCCCAGAAACTTTATAAACTTATTTTAAAGTTTTAATTAAATCTTTCTGGAAATAAACAACAATTTTAATTAAACCTACACCCAATATAAACTCATTCCAAGCTCCTATATATATGATCAAAATGCATTCATACCTTAGGAGCAATGGAACCATGTTGGTGACGTAGAAATGAGGCACAAAAAAACTCGGCAATCTAATGAAGCTTTATACTCTTGTCTGCTATGTTTTCAACAAACACGTCATAGGCTTGAAGGATGATCAAATCACTCTATCCTATGACTCAAACGTTTTTGTCCGGAATTGAGCCAAAATACAAAGGACTCAATTGGAAATTTGTGTCCTTAGAAATCTCCCCCTTTGTCTATTCCGGGACAAAAACCAAACAAAAATCCTAAAGGGTCGTCAAGCTCTACTAGACTAACAAAAAGTCCCACCCAAAATAAAATTACAATGCTTGACTTAAACAACCCAAGGATCACAATCTTTGCCAGTGAAAGTTTCCACTTATAATATAATTCCTGCACACTTAAGCAAACACATTACACGCATAGGGAATATCAAATCAAAATATTTAATGCAATTAAAGTAATTACTCCCCCAAATTAATTCTCTCCCTTTATCAACTATGATCAACTTAGAAAGACGTCTCCCTCTAAGATAAATCTCCCCCACATTAAGATACGAGTACAATAGGATTAGATCAAGATACGAGTATAATAGGATTAGACTAAGATACGAGTACAATATGATTAAATATCATTTATCCCCTTATCGTTCTCCCCCTTTTTGTTCAGGAATAGACAAAGGCTAAAGAATAAAAAATTAACTTATCTCCCACAAATAAAGCATATACACCCAAATAACTTATCTAAAATAAACAAGGGATAAATAGAATGGGATAACAAGTTAAAAACATGCAATTGCGCATAAAGTGATGAGAACATTAAAACACATACGCAAAAAAATCATAACTAATCCAACAAATGATAATGGATACCAACTAAGATGCAAGAAACAGATACCAATATGATACATAAGCAGTAAGCATGTGATATCAACAAAGAATGCAACAAGATGGATACCAATTATGAATAAAAGCATATATGGACTAGAGAGCAAGGCAAAGACTAAAAAATATCAAATATATGTATACATAATATATACCTAATAGAATCAAGTATACATATATAGATATAAACACACAAATGACACACACAAAATATAATAGGAGTCTTTCACACTCGTAAGGCAAAAATGTGTCATATGGAAATGGAAGTGTTGGGGTGTGAACAAGTAACAATTAAATTTAGACCCAATCACTTAAAACATGTTCATGGAGTTCTCAATTGATTGCAAACTTCAAGACATTTGAATATAACCTCATGTGACAATATAGGTCGAACTCAATGAACAAGCATACACAATGCATACAAGCCTAGTATATTGATGATTCTACAACCCAATAGAGTCATGACATTAAAAGCGCAACTAGGATAAACGAAAATTGTGCAAACCGTTGATATACCATCCAATCTACCTCAATAAGCATTTATATTAATTTTGAATGAATATATCAATCAAACATAGGCCTTGGCAAATATTTTTCTTTTTAATGCCATTTTTTCTTTTTTTTTTTGGCCTTTGGACCACATATTTCTTTTAGGTCCAAACAAACGGTGGCTTACTATTCGCAAAGGCAACTAAGTCCTTTCGGAGCCCTTCCCCATGGACATTTATATTTATCATGTTTTTATTTTTTTACAAAAATCTCACGTGCAACGGATTTTGACATGCACTAGTCCTCCTAGGTCACAAATATGTAAATGACAAGATTGGTAGGAGAACACCTCAGAAAGCTCAAATATACATATGAAGTTAAAATTTCAAAAGAGCTCGTGCATGTGTGAGTAGAGGCATATAAAAATAGAATCCATTAGATCAATACAAAATCCAACTAATCCATGTAAGCATGGTAAAGAACATTATAAGGATTGACAATTTAAATCAAAAGTTCTAGCCACATGAGAGCATAAAATATGGAATTCTAACACAATTGTATGCCACTTAAAGTGTGTCAAACTAAAATACACACAAAATAAAATCTTTTTGAGTTTTTGAAATTTTTAAGCAAAAAGAAAAATATATACTCAAAAGACAAACAAAAATCATTTGTATTTTTCATTAAGCCTAAATTACTAAACAAATAAAACACAAATGATAAACCAAAAATCTTTTTGTATTTTTTCATTTAATGCAAACAGAAATGATGGAAATATAATACAAAAGATAAACAAAAATCATAATTCTAGCATATGATTAAGCATGGAGCATAGACTAGAAAATGATTAAACAAAACATAAATTTAGCATGTGAATATAGCATGAGGTACAAAAGCTAAAGTATGCAAATAAAACAAACACATTCAACCTTTAGATTTTTCAAGGGAGGAAGCATGTGAAAGTAAATGAGAATCAAATACCCTATCTTGTAAAGCTACCAAGTCGGATCTCCTTACCCAAACTAATGAAGAGTGACTATCTCGGGGTGTAGGAATCTTGGCTACCTTGGTTTCCTTACGTTGGGATTTTCTAGGACTTCTTTTAAGATCGAAACAAAATTTCATAAGATGACCTTTTCGACCACAACGTGAACACCTAAACTCACGGTGAAAAGATTTACCTAAGGAGTGATCTTCAAAGGCTTTCCTAGGCAATTCTCCTAAAACATTGGTTTTGGCTTTATGAGTTGATTTACTACAAGTATCGAAGCCTAAACCACAAGTGTCATTTTTAGTTTGGACCGTTCCTAATATTTTATCCAATTTTTTTCAACGACACTCCAAATCAAATTTGACGTTACTAGAGTCTTTTAATTGTTCTTTTAGTTGTAAGATTCTAGACTCTAACAAACCATTTCTCTCTTCAAACTCGAGAAGATCCTTTTTCAAGGATTCCATTAAACCTCTAAGACTATCTCACTCGCCTTCTATATATTCTAGCTTCTCTCGAAGAGTTTTCTCTCGTGTCCTAAGGTCTTCTACCAACACACTATCATCAACGATCTTGACACAGTCTTTTAAACTTGCTTCTAACTTCAAATTTGCTCTTTTTAATTTAATTGATTCTTCATATAGTTCTTGAAAAGCATTTTGAAGTTCACTCACAATAACCTCTTCTTCATTTTCACACTCTCTCTCTTCTTCACTCTCACTACCATAGAAAATAAGGGAATCATAAACTATGACCTTGGAAGGATCATATGTTTGAATATCTTCATTGGAAGATTCACTATCGGTGCTCACATGACTAGCCATAAAAGCCACAAAGTTGGGCTTAGTGGGGGAATCGGGTCCTTCTTCCTTATCACTATCACTAAGGGTCGCATTATATGAAATGGGTCGCTTACCCTCTCTCCTTAGTTTAGTGGGGCACTCAGAAGCCCTATGGCCATAAAATTCACAACCAAAACACCAATTTGACTCGTCCCTATTTAAATTTTCATTAATAGTTTTAAGGATCCTCTCAGCTTTGTCATGCTTAGAAGTTTCAAATTTCTTAAAGTCATTTTTAAATTTATCTTTTTTAATTTTAAGAAACTTTCTAAATTTCCTAGCAAACAAGGCCATATCTTCTGAGTCACTATCACTCTTGCTCTCTACTACTTATTTTTCCTCTTTTCGAGATTTTAAAGCAATGCCCTTTTCAATTTTCTTTTCTGTTTTAGAGGGAAACATTTCCAACTCATAGGTTTGTAAGTCACCTACAAGCTCTTCTAATTTCTAGAGGCTAAATCTGGTAAAGAATTTAACACGGTCACTTTTGGAATAAATCTATCGGGTAAGGACCTTAAAATTTTCTTTACTACTCGGTTGTCGGGTATTTTCTCTCCCAAATTAAAAGATGAATTAACAATATCAGAAAGTCTAGCATAAAATTAATCAAAAGTTTCTTTTTCATTCATTTTGATAGTTTCAAATTGAGTGGTGAGGTTTTGAAGTTTCGAAGCTTTAACGACACTTGTACCTTCATGAGTGAGTTGTAAAATATTCCAAGCTTCTTTAGCGGTCACACACGTCATAATGCGTCAAAATTCATCCGGTGTGATAGCGCTAAACAAGACATTTAAACCACGGGAATTAAAATTTGAAAGTTTAAACTCATTCTCACTCCATCTATCAGTCGGTTTGGAAACACGTTCATTATCTACTAAATGAGTTGGTGGAGACCACCCATTAACTACAGATAACCAAACCCTCTCGTCGATAGATTTAAGTGCCAATTTCATTCGTGCTTTCCAGTACGCATAATTAGAACCATCGAAAATAGGAATTTTGAAAATGGGGAAAATTCCATTTTAGCCAAAAATTATTTGAAGGATCTTAACGAAATAATTTATCGCTTTGGCTCTGATACCAATATGAAAAGTAGTAATTGGCCCCAATTTTTAATTTAAAACCTTTTTATACTTCAAAAAGATAATTTCCTTTTTAATTATGCGGAAGCGAAAGATGATGGTTCAAATTTAAACAACTTAACAAATTACAAATTTTAATTTCTTTTTCAAATTAAAATTAAACAAAGTTAAATAAGATTAAAACACACACTTATGTTAATTTCACTTAAACACGATTTAATTTAACCCAAGTCCTAGAAAATTTGCCTAAGTTATATTTATCAATATTACCAAATTAGGCCAAACCAATTTTAACATATTAATTAAATGACTTGAATTAAATTAACTTAACATTACCCAATATTTAATTTCGCACCAAATTAAACGTGTAGTGATTAAAACCAAATTTTATCTTGAATTACCTAAAGCATGCGTTCTAGGTGTGTATAGCAAGATAAAATAAGCAATAAATCACTACGCCGCGATGTACGAGGAAAAATCCACAACGGAAAAAAACCTTGGACGGCCCAAGCCTCAAATCCACTAAGTACGGATTTTACAAATACAAGCAAGGTGACTTACAATGCACGACTCAATCCCTCTCAAGCCCCGACACGTCTTCTTGTATCAACCTCTGCGTAGCGAATAACCACGGACCTCCACCGCGGTCTCGAATCCTCCGATCGAACTTTATATGGTCACCGTCACCTGAACAAGGAGCCTTTCTCCAAGTGGGTAAATCAACGCAAACATCTTCTTCTTTGTGGGATTTAGAAGCAAACCCAAACGTCTCTTCAAAACGGTAGAGTTGAAAAAACCGGTGCCAAAACTCCAAGCAATGTATATATATATGTAACTTGGATTTAAACAAATAATTGGGTGTAAACTAGAGTGTCGAATGAATTTTTCTTTGAAAGATGAACACTCAAAACCATGAACTTTTCTTGGAATAATTTTCTCTCCAAAAGTCTCTCTAGAAGTTTTTATTGGAATGAAAAGTTAAGTTAGAAAAGTTCATTTCCGTACATATTGAATCTGCCAAAAAGTTAGTGGGAAAAACAAGTGGGAAGGTGGGTCAAAGCTGTTATTTAACTGTTCCCGCCAAAACTCGTTCGGACGACATTTTCATTCGAACGAAATCTCGTTCGAACGAGGCTTCTAACGAAGTTCGAGTGTGAACTCATTAGAAATCTCGTTCGAACAGCCATCTCGTTCGAACGACATTTTGAACGAAGTTCTAGTGGCCAATATGGGAACTCGTTGGCAAACTCGTTCGAACGATAATGTGGTTCGAACGACAAACTCGTTCGAACGACAAACTCATTCGAACGACATTTTAAACGAACTTCCAGAAATTTTGAAAATTGCTATTTTAGCCCTGAAACTTTATAAACTTATTTTAAAGTTTTAATTAAATCTTTCTAAAAATAAACAATAGTTTTAATTAAACCTACACCCAATATAAACACGTTCCAAGCTCCTATATATATAATCAAAATGCATTCATACCTTAGGAGCAATGGAACCATGTTGGTGACGTAGAAACGAGGCACAAACAAACTCGCCAATCTGATGAAGCTTTATACTCTTGGCCGCTATGTCTTCAACAAACACGTCATAGGCTTGAAGGATGATCAAATAACTCTATCCTGTGACTCAAACGTTTTTGTCCGGAATTGAGCCAAAACTACAAAGGACTCAATTGGGAATTTGTATCCTTACAGTTATTAAAACAGTTGGCATGTGTTTATAAATTTGCGTATCATATAATTTTATAAATCCGTACATGGTTGTTCAATTATATGTTTATCTGAATGCGTGGGATTTATATATAATGTTTATATGATGGTATGTATGAATGCATCTATATATGTATGTGGTTGTAAATGCATATGTATGCTTTTTGATATTACATGCCTTAGCTGTTATAGCAATACAGTTGCACCCTTTTGACCAACTTGATTATAGCCTTACGCCTATACGATTTGACCCATACCTGGTAATAGCTTTAGCATGTCTAATAGCTATTGGCTTAACAGTTGGCGTGTAATACATATATAGTTGTTGGCCTTATTTGTATGTTAGTATACCGCCCACAGTATTGCTTATTTTCAACGATGTTGCCCACGTTTTTTTTTAAAACCAAAAATGGTTTTTGTTTTATTCTTTAAAACGACGTCGTGACCTTTAATTGCTTGACAGCTCATCGTTTTTCTAAAAATAACTCACGATTTTGTTTTTTACCGAAACTCGTTTTTAATTTTTCATTTAAAACGACGTCATGGTGTTTACTCCAACAATAATTTTTTTGTTAGTTACAATTAGTTGTCGTAGTCATTTAAACGCTACCATTTATATACAGCTCTTGAGTGTTTGTTTATAGTTGGTTACAGCCTGTATGCGACGTGTTAATTTTTTAATGGAATACTTTGTGTTTCTTTGTGAACCGTCAGTGTAAGGACATTTTTGTCCATTATCAATTTGTATGTCATAATCCGTTACATCATTAAAGAAAATCAAGATTGAATCGTCATCAACAGATCTGAATATCAAAGAAGAGGAGGAATCAAAATTCTGACAGGCCGGACAGGTCCGCCTAGAGAAAAAGAACCGATTCGACCCTGGACCGGTCCGCCCATCTACCGGACTGATCTGCATGCTGCAGATCCAGTAGACCCCGGACTGGTAGCAAACCGAATAGGGGCTTTGAGAAAACGAACCAGTCCGACCCCCAGACTGGTCCGCCTCAGACCCGGACCGGTTCGCCTGGGATAAACTCAAATAGATCGTGTTCAGATTTTTTAGGCTGAAAGGTTTCTTTTTAAACTCACTTCGGGGATTTGTTTAGCAATACTTCTTCATACGATTTTCAGAGTTCATAAACTCAAAGTCTTGATCTTTGTGAGTTTCCAAACTTATGTTTTGATTCACACAAATTTCCAAATCATTTGTGAATCGTTTTGAAACCCTAGAACACAAACTCTTTTACTGTTCATTATGGAGAAGACCGACCTTCTTCTTCATTACAGCCCTCCTGGAAAGGGAAACTTTCAGCCGTTGACTACAGATCCGACGCCTGAGGGTAATTCTATGTCACCCTTGTATTTCATTGTAATCCGTGTAAATCGTACCTTACAAAATTATAGTGAAATAAATGGTTTTGCCCCTTTGGGGGATTTTTCCTCATTTGTGTGTGTTTGATTGTACTAACATGTTCTACATCTTACTCAATCACACCTTGTTGCATGTTTAGGGTTTAATTGGGTTGAACTGCATTTAATTATATAATTTCTTAATTTGAACGCAAGCGAATACTCTTTTCGAATTGATATCAGAGCAGGTTACGCTAATCTATCGCGTATTCCTAGTTTTCGCAAAAATTTTCTAAGATATAAATTTTCTGAAAAATTGATTTTTGAAAAAGTGCGTGTTCAATGGAGAAATCATATAATAAAATGCCAGTTTTTGACGGGACTGACTATGCATATTAGAAATCCTGCATGAGGTCTGCTTTAAAGGCCATAGATGAACGTGTATGGATTTTAGTCGAAAGAGGGTGGACACCTCCCTCCGTCACTGTTGAAAACGTGACCAATTTAAAACTTGTCACTTCTTTGACTGAAGATAAATTTAAATGGTCTTCTTTTAATTCTAAGGCTTTGAGTGCTATTTCTGTATCCATCACTCCCGATGAGTTCCGACGTATCATGACGTGCACCACGTCAAAAGAGGCATGGGATGTTTTGCAACTTACCCATGAAGGAACTAATGCTTTGAAAGAATCTAAATTGCAAAATTTAACAACTCAATTTGAGATCATCACCGTGCTTGAAACTGAATGTTTTGATGATTTTTGTGCTAGGCTATCTGATATTGTTAATACTAGCTTTAATCTTGGTGAACATATTCCTAATGCAAGAGTTGTGAAAAAGATTCTTCGATCTTTGCCTAAGCATTTTATCCCTAAAGTCACTGTGCTAAATTCTATGGGTAATTTAAATACGCTAAAATTGGAGGAACTTGTAGGAGACTTGCAAAGTTATGAAATTGATATGTTCCCTAAATCTGTCAAGTCTAAAGATAAGGGAATTGCACTTAATGCCCAAGAAAGAAAAAGTGAGGGGACGGAAAGAAAGAGAGTAGAGTCATCTAGAAAGAAAAAGAGTGAAACTTCTGATTCTGAGTGTGATTTTGACTTAGATGATTTGGATCTATGCGCTAAAAACTTTAAGAAAATTGTCAAATTTAAGAAAAGTGGAAATTTTAAAGATAAGAAGAATTTTCAGAAAAAAAAGTTTGAAAAGAAAAATGAGAAAGATGCTAAAAACCATCCTAAGAAAGACAGTGAGAGATGCTATGAGTGCGACGGTAGGGTACATAGAGCGTTTGAGTGTGCTACTCGTCTGAATAGAGAAAAGGGCAAGGCTGTCCTTAATGCTACCCTTAGTGACGATAGTGAGGTCGAGTCGGTGGACTCGGGAGATGAGTCACTGCATCAGTGTAACTTCATCGCATTCATGGCTAGTCATGTGAGTACTCCTAGTGCACCTCACGACGATGAGGATGCTACTTCACAGGGACACCTCGACAGTGAGAGCGATGCAAGTGAGGGGGAGGATGATGCAAGTGAGAGTGAGAGTAATCTTCAACGCGCCTACGCCGAGTTATATAATGAGTCATTTAAAACTAAAAAGCGTAACAAAGCGTTAGTTCTTAGGATCACTGCATTAGAAGAAGAGTTAGAAGAGATGAGAGAGAAAGTGTCCTCCACCTGCACCGCACTAAGAGAAAGAGAGTCTGCCTGTGGTAAGTTAGAAAGTTTGTTTAGAGAGAAAGATAATTGTTTGAGAAAAAGAGAGGGGACTTGACTAAACAAGTGACTAGTCTTACGAGTGAGCTTCATTCCTCCATGGAGACTCGAAAGAAACTTGAAGCCCTTGTTACCCAGCTTACTCATGATATGGAGAGTGCACGGGAAGTCAAGGTACAAATCGAGGATAGATCTGGGAAGATGGGAAAGATGCTCCTCGGCCCCGCTTTAGGTTTTGGTGATTGGCAGGGAATTGGTTATGTTGGTGCCTCCACGTCCCAAATTGCACCTAGACCAGTTCCTGTGTTCACTACTACTCCTTATGATCATCGCCAAAATCTATGAAGGAGAGTTTGACCAAGAAAAGCAAACCAAGGTCTGCCTAATACTATGTTCTTTTGTATATATTGCAAAAGAAAAGGCCACCTTAGGGAATTTTGCTATAGTTTGGGTCGAACACGACGTACTTCTGCTCCACCACATCATACAGATGAATTTGCCAGTCTGAAAGAGCGTGTTTAGCTTTTAGCCACCACATCACAGAGTTTGATGGAGGAATTCCGACGGATGTCTTTACCGTCAGTAAATACTTCTCATATTCCGGCTAAAACCAATAACAACAAGGGCAAACAAAAGGTTACCACTTCTTGGGTGCCTAAGAAAGATAAGAAAGCTCTTATTGTTCATGTTGCTCTCAAAGCACATAATACCTCACAGTGGTATTTTGATAGTGGATGCTCCAGACACATGACATGTGATGTCACTTTTTTTACCCACCTTGAGAATTATAAGGATGGTAGAGTCACCTTTGGATATGGGAGCAAGTCTAGAATTATGGGACGAGGTACTGTGGAGTTACCAGGATTTCCTAAGCTAGAGAATTTTTTGTACGTCAAAGGTTTGAAAGCAAACCTTCTCAGCATTAGCCAGCTGTGAGACGTTGACTTTGCAGTAAAATTTGACCGAGATGCGTGTAATGTCTATAATCAAGCCGGTAAACATTTAATGCAAGGGGTGAGGACCGAGGATAATTGCTATGGGACTGTACCTACTTCCTCACTTGTCTGCAACAGCGCCAAGATCACTCCTATGGATTTGTGGCATCAACGTTTAGGTCACGTGGACGTTAGAGATTTGACTCGTTTAGTAAAAAAGGACCTAGTACGTGGCTTACCATCTCTTGGAAAGTGAACTTCCACAGTTTGCGGACCCTGTCAGTTGGAAAAGCAAATTCGGAGCCCACATAGGAAGTTACATTCTATTACCACCTCCCAAGTTCTTGAGCTGATTCACATGGATTTTATGGGTCCTACTCGTACTAAGAGTTTGGGTGGTAAGAGGTATATCCTCGTGATGGTAGACGATTTCTCCAGATATTCTATTGTAGGTTTTCTAAGGGAGAAATCTGATGTTGTAGAATTTTTAACGACCAAGTGCCGTGTCCTGCAAAATCAACACGGAGTCACTATTAACAGGATACGTAGTGACAACGGCACTGAATTTAAGGAAGCAAAGGTAGATTTTTATTGTGATAGCCTTGGGGTCAAACATAAGTTTTTTGCTGTGAAGACTCCTCAGCAAAATGGGATTGTTGAGAGAAAGAATAGAACGATCCAAGAAATGGCTAGATCTATGCTTCTAGGTCGTAATGTTTCTAGAACATTTTGGGCAGAGGTAGTGTCTACTGCACGCCACACGGTGAATAGGGTTTACTTGCGTCCACACACACTTAAGACGCCTTATGAATTGTGGACTGGAAGGAAACCCAACCTGACATATTTTCATGTTTTTGGGAGTAAATGCTACATCCTACGGGATTGAGAGCAATTAGGAAAGTTTGACTCCCGGAGCTAAGAGGGAATGTTGTTAGGATATTCATCGAATAGTAGAGCGTACCGAGTTTTTAACCTGAAGAGATCTAAGGTTGTGGAATCAATAAACGTCACCGTGCAAGATGACGACCCTACGACGGCTATTGATTCTAACCTCCAGTGTGAGGATGAGGACTTTTCTGGGAGTGACCTACTTGTCCCTCACTCACACTCTGTGGACCCCACTCCTGTGCTAGGGGGACACACCTGCTTGGGTTCGCAAAAGTCATGACCTTTCTGCCATTGTTGGCGATCCCACTCTAGGGGTCAAGACGCGTGCTCAACTAGAGAACGTTGTAAGCCATCTTTGCTACATGTCCAAATTCAAGCCCAAGAATCACAAAGAAGCACTCAAAGATGAACACTGGATATCTGCTATGCAGGATGAGTTGCTTCAGTTTAAAAAGAACAATATCTGGGAACTTGTCCCCCGACCTAGTGATACTAATGTGATAGGTACCCGGTGGATCTTTAAGAATAAAATGGATGAAAATGGTACCATAATCAGAAACAAGGCTAGGTTGGTCGCCCAAGGCTACACACAGATAGAGGGTGTAGACTTTGGAGAGAAATTTTCTCCTGTTGCGAGGTTTGAGTCCGTTCGCTTACTACTCGCCATCACATGTCTTTTGCGCTTTAAGTTATATCAGATGGATGTCAAGAGTGCCTTCCTGAATGGAATTCTACAAGAGGAGGTTTATGTGGAACAACCAAAAGGGTTTGAAGACCCTGAGCACGTTTTTTATCTGAGGAAATCCTTGTATGGTTTCAAGTAAGCACCCCGTGTTTGGTACGAAAGGCTTACTTCCTATCTCTTAACTCGTGGCTTCAAGAGAGGGGGAGTTGATATGACGTTGTTCGTCAAGAGAGATGACGATGCTATTTTGGTTGCCCAAGTCTATGTGGATGACATAGTCTTTGGATCCACATGATCCCAGCATGCTCACCACTTTGAGAAGGAGATGAAAAGTGAATTTGAGATGACCATGGTAGGTGAGCTTAGTTTCTTCCTCGGTCTCTAGGTTCGTCAGCTAGAGGATGGGATGTTCATCTCCCAATCCAAGTATATTAGAGACCTAGTGAAGAAATATGGTTTAGACTCCGCTAAGCATGCAAGTACACCTATGAGTACTTCTATCAAGCTTAGTAAGGACACTTCAGGCAAGGACATAGAGCAAACTTTGTATCGGAGTATGATATGTAGTCTTCTCTACTTGACTGCTAGTCGTCCCGACATCGCCTTTAGTGTTGGAGTCTATGCGCGATATCAGGCATCTCGAAAAGAGTCACACTTACTCGCTCTAAAATGTATCATCAAATACATGAGTGGGGCTCTCTCATACGGTATTTGTTATTCCTTTGATACCAATGACAGTTTGTTCGCCTATTCGGATGCCGATTGGGCCGGGGATGCACATGGATGTAGGAGCACTTCTGGTGGGTGTTTCTATTTTGGTTCTGCTCTTGTCTCTTGGTTGAGCAAGAAGCAAAACTCCATCTCTTTATCCACTGCGGAGGCTGAGTACATCGCCGCCGGGAGTTGTTGCACGCAACTCTTGTGGATGAAGCAAATGTTGGAGGATTATGGGATTTCACAGGACACCATGATCATTTCCTGTGATAACACGAGCGCGATTCATATATCCCGCAATCCCATCCAATATTCGCGCACAAAGCACATCAGGTTACGCGAGCACTTCCTACGTTAGTTAGTTGAGGAGAAGGTCGTATCCCTGAGTTTCGTTCCTACCGACCGTCAGTTAACTGATATTTTCACGAAACCTTTAGATGTCCTTAGATTTGAGAGTCTTAGGAAGTCTTTGGGGATTTGCACAGTTGACTGAGGGGTTGGTCCGTGTCTAGCATAGGTTGTGTTGATGTAAAAAATTAGATTATCTCTAATTATTTAATCACAGATAAAAATAAATAAGACAAAGAATTTTAAAGTGGTTCATCCTTGAAAGAATGGTCTACATCCACTACTTTTGTTATTGCTTGACTGTTTGGAATTCTCGATAACAGGGTTTACCAAGAAATTCCGAGTCCCCCGCTAATTAGGAGGTTACAATGTATTTATATCCTTTAGGCTGTACATGTGAAAGAATATTACATAGCTGTCCAATAGGCGTGTACATCTGTATGATAATGATGTGCATTTAATGTGCAGTCAATTCTCTTAATTACCCGGTTATAAATCCTCTCTACGAGATACAACTCGGATCACCTAAGCTGCTCGGACCGCCTAAGTAGCTCGGTATACATGAGTTGCTCGGCATAATAAAGTTCCTCGGAGAACACTTGTTGCTCGGAGCGCCTGAGTTGGTCGAGGAGGTTGAGTTCCTTGGAGTCGAGGTATTGTTAAAAAATGTTTGCGGGTGCCATGTAGATTGACACGTGTCTCCACATAATTGGTCCACGTCAGCAGACTAAATTTGGTATCAACAGAAGCCCCCAATGTTTCGTAGTTTGATGTTAAAGAAAAGTACGGAACATTCTGCTGCCTAGACTTTATGAATTTTGGATAAACGTTCGTTATTTATAACTCCTTTTTTGAGTGCATAGTATCAGGCTTTTAAAGTATTTTTGAATTTCCATAACCGCTTGGTTTTTTGTGCCCATTTCTTCTTTTTAGCCGCCGGGTATGCAATCGTTAATCCTGGTAATCATTGTTTTTCTCCATTCCCGAGGTAAAGTATTTAAACGCTTCAGAAAATTCGATCGTCTTTTACTTTTTCAAATTTGCATCTTAGAAATTGTTCACTTCTTCTCTATCTTGTGCGTTCATTTCTTCCATTGTTCGTTGTCAACTGATCCATCCTTTTCCTGTAAGATCTTCTTCCTTCTCTTTTATTTTCTTTGTTCATCATGGTTTACCTTGTTGAGTCTCTTGATAAATTTCGCTCTGATTTTTCTATTCCTTCATGGGTTATTTTGGAAGAACTTTCCGAACCTTCTGACTATTTTCGTTTGGCTGAGGGACATTGGTTCCCCAGTCTCTTTATGGCCGAATGTGGTTTTTCTTTTCCTCCAAACCCCTTGTGTTTGGAATTCTGTCAATATTTTGACATTGTACCTGTAAAAATAGCTCCCAACACCTGGAGAATAGTTAATGGAGTCCATAGGTTAAATCAGATTCGTGGAACCCGCTTAGGGATTCTAGAAATTATGTTTTGCTATAGATGGGCTGTCAGCAATAGTACTTTTTATTTGAAAAGTAGGTTTTTAAATAGGGCTTTAGTTGTCAATCTCCCAGATGCCAACAGGGATTGCTTCGAACATGGGGTTGTTATGAAAAATTGGCAACATGCTCCCTTAAATGGAAATGATGTATATCAGGGTCCTAGATGCCCTCCCTATGGCAATGGGATAGGTTGTTTTTATTTTATTTTTGAAATTATGTTTTCTTTGTGTTTGATAAAATGCGTCCTTGACATTTTAATTTTTGTTTGTTTGCAGTTGACAGCAAAAGAAGATCTCCAAAGGAGACAGAGGTTAATTTAAAGCATTTGAAACTTATCTGGAGTTTGCACCAAACCGTTGCTGACGAGCACATTAGATCAACCTCTCACTTTTTGCAATACAAGAGCTATACTTCATCTTTTACTGCTCGTCCAGTGGCGAGTGACATCAACCCAGTACCAGCTTCTGAAGGTTCCTCCCTCGATTCACATATGCCTCTCAGTGTCAGAATGAAGAGACAAAAAGCTCCCTCCTTCTTTGACAAGTCAGATTCTACCGATGTAGAGGCGAAGAGAAATAAACGAGATGTCCTAGAGGAAGGGATAAGAAAAGTTGATGCACCCCCTCCAGTAGCTGTTAAAAAGGTTGTTGAGAAGCCCCCAGTGGCCCCGAGCAAGGTTGTTGCTATCTATCCTCCCAGCGAGGTTATAGTTATATCACCGACCAAGACATCATCATTGATTGAGAATGTTCCTGCACCGACGAGGAGGCTAAAGAAAAGTTCTTCGGACAAATTGGCTGAATCTACCTCTCAGCCTCTAACTGCGGGAAATGGTGTTCCCACTTTTGTTGCTCTGAGCTCTGCCATGAGCTCGGTGAAATCTTAGATTATCCCCGAGATCCAAGGTATTGAAGACAGTCTTTCTCGGGATAGGGTTATCACCTTGGCAGCTCAACATATTGCCTCAGTAAGTATTACTAATCTAAACTTTCATTTTTCAATGTTATGTCCCTGCACTGACTTATAATTATCTTTTTTTTTAGCTGGTAACCTGTTTCAACACTATTTTGAAAAAGTATGAAGCCATCAAGGCATCGAGCTCCTCAGGAGGTGTAGAGGAAGCTTTTGTGGGCTTGACACAGTCCTTAAAGGATTCTCGTCAGAAATATGACGAAGATAAGGTTGCTTGGGAGAAGCAACTTAAATCCATCGAGAAAGAGAGAGAAAGAGCTGTGGAGGCATCTCAGAAGTTGGAGAGGAAGATGAAAGAATTTGAGAAGAAGAATACTGAGCTTGAGGAAAAGCTAAAAAATGCTGGAGAGCTTGAGACTAAGCTTAAAACTGTTGAAGAGGAACTTGGTAGACTCCATGAAGTTGATCGTCAGAGGCAGGAGCTGGAAAGAAAAATAAAGGCTATCGAGGAACTTCATATTGAGAGGATTTCCTCAGAGAAGGCAAAGAGAAAATTGGCCATTAAGAAGTCCTTCAGCGCTGACTGGGACAAGGGTTGGAACAAAGGCCTAGCTGCCATGTCCTCCCAGATGGAATTTGCTTGCCTCAAATTCTTCAGGGATGGATGGATTGCTTCTCTACAGGAGTTAAAGGTCTCAGAGAATTCTGAACTTTTTCAGCGCCATGTTCATGGTCCTCCTCCCTCTCCTGGAGAAGAAGAAGTGGATGAAGGTGCCTCTGAAGAGTCTTCGATGATGATTGGGGATCAGGTCCCTACTGTTGAACTTCACTACGAGCAGCCCCAACCCTCCAGTACTTCAGTCGAGCAACTTTAATCTATCAGTACCTTTGTCGAGCAACTGCCAATATCTCCTGAGCAGCTTTCCATGCCCCCTGAGCAACCTACTTCTTCGTCCAAGCCTCCTGAGGAAGTCTTAGGAAGCAAGGAGAAGGTGTAGAGTTGTTCGAACCTTTCTCTTTGTTTTTCTTTGTTAAATGTAATTTTTGTCTATGTACTTCTCTTTATGATGTAATAAAATTTGAAATTTTGGTTGTGCATCTTAACTCTCTTTTTCTTACTCTGCTCTTATTATCGATCCATTTTATTCTTCTTGCTATATCTGCATTCTTATTGATTCTTTCTATCTCTTCTTTACTAGTTTATGGCTAGAATGGAGCTCTTGTCAGTCCATGATACTGAACTGATGAGAAAATGCAATGACTACTTCAAGGCTGGTCATGAAGATATGAATAAAGCTCAAATCATCGACATTCTCGGTCTAGATACTTCTGAGCGAGCAGTTGAGGCCTACCAATATTTAAAATGTTTGCTCGACCGTGCAGTTGCCTATAATGTGGCATATTACGAGATGATTGAAGATCTCCAAGGTACCATTGAGGAACTTCAACAATAATACAAGGAGTCTTGTACCCTTTTGCACCAGGGGTATGAGAAAAAGTATCAGAAATTAAATGCTGACAAAGGATATGATAAGTTCGTCGCTGTTTATGATAAGAAGGAGAGGACTTTGAAAACCGAGGTTGAAGAGCATAGGCAGATCGCCAAACTGCTTGAGCAAGAAAATAATAACTTGCGAGGAGAGATATCCCAACTGAAATCTACAGCGTCTACCTCGGGAGCCTTGGTTCCTGTCAACGACGAAGGTTTCTCTTTCTTGGAGGTCAAAAATGCCAATTTGAGAGATGAACTGGAAACTTTAAAGAGGATTGGACCCTCTACATCTGCTCGCGGACGAGCAAGAGCTTATCGGGAACGAGCAAGAGCTTCTCAGGTTACTGTTGAAGAAGTTAGAACACAGGCAGCCTTGGAGAATCAAGCATTCCAGTTGATGGCGAAGAATCAAGCATTAGCTGAGATGTCCAAGAAGATTCAGACCTTTGACGAACAACTTGCTGCCCAAAATTCTGCCTTGGAGAATAAAATAAATCTGGTGAAAAATCTTCACGAGCAGTTAGAGAGGTTGACCTACCAGTTCCACAAGCAGCCCAGAGAATTTTGGATGGTTAGTTACAATGAAGCCCTCTACCACTTTGATGATCGGATCCAGCAGTCGAACAACGAGGGGTACAAGCAAGGATGACTGAATGCCTTGGGTGTGCTACAGTTGGAACAGGGTCACTATTTGTGGGACTATAATGATCCTGGGTTACTTGATTTTCCAGTGCCTCCATTTAAGCTTGACATGAGTTGGATTCCTGCTCGGGCCATTCCTCAGTGCCTGATTTCAAAGTATCTCGGCGACTACACTCTTCATTCTAACTTCGAGATATCTCGCCCGGAGCACCTGCTTGATCGGCCATCTGTGATGAACGTCAGAATGCTCAAAGATTTGAACTTCATAAATTCCCCTTATGCCTTAGACGATCCTCCTGCTGGAGAAGAGCCTGTTTCAAAGGCAGAAGGGAAAAAACCAATAGAATAGGATTTGTTATGTAATATGTAATTTGTTTTCTATGTAATTTGTTATCATTTTAATGAAGAAATTTTTAGTTTTCTATTTTACTCTTCTGATGAATGTGTATGTGTATCTTGTAAGAAAAAAAAAATATCTTGTGTTATTTTAAATTGCCGATCAACTGGAGTTGGTGAAAATTTTATTGTTGACCATTCTGAGTTTGTGATAATTATTTAACGACTAACCAAAGTTATTGATATTTTGTTTCCCTACCAACTTAGAGTTGGTGGTAATTTAAAATGTCACAAGTAAAGAAATTCTGTTTTATTTTTTTATTATAGTGACTTTTTTTTATTCTAAGCCATGAAACGACTTTCATTACATGATCCTGCTTCGTTTAACCAAATGTTCCTGACCAACCGTAGTTGGTGGATTTTCATTCCCGACCAACCGTAGTTGGTGGATTTTTATTCCCGACCAACCGTAGTTGGTGGATTTTTTATTTCCGACCAATCGTAGTTGGTGCATTTTTTATTCCCGACCAATCGTAGTTGGTGGATTTTTATTCCCGACCAACCGTAGTTGGTGGATTTTCATTCCCGACCAATCGTAGTTGGTGGATTTTTTATTTCTGACCAACCGTAGTTGGTGGATTTTTTATTCCCGACCAACCGTAGTTGGTGGATTTTTATTCTGGACTTGATGCGTAGTGTGTAGCACTAGTATTCCAAAAAATTTTTAACAAAAGGGGAGAATTGGGTAAAACATCCAAAGCTTTATTCATATTGACGAAAAGTGCATTACATAGGAAATGAACTACTGATAAAATTTTCGCAGATGCTCTGCGTTCCATGCATTCTTAAAGTCCTCTCCTTCTAAGGTTTCAATCCTATATGTCCCTGGTCGAACAACTTCTGTTACTCTGTAGGGTCCATGCCAGTTAGCTTCCAGTTTTTTATGTTTCTGAATTACTTTCTTTAGCACATAGTCTCCTTCTTTCAAATCACATTTCTTGACTCTTTTGTTGTAGAACAGAGCTATTCGTTGCTGATATGCAACATTCCTGATTGCTGCTTCTTCTCTAACTTCCTTGAGCATATCCAAGTCTAATCTTCTCATCAAATCACTGATAGGAGAATTGAAATTCAGCACTCTGTGTGTGGGGAGACCCAGCTCGGCAGGTATAACAACTTCACTTTCAAATGCTAGCATGTATGGAGATTCTCCCGTTGCTGCTCGTGGTGTAGTACGATAAGCCCACAGTACAGAATGTAGCTCGTTGATCCAATTTATCTTCGCATCATCCAGTCTTTTCTTCAAACCATTCAGCAGCGTTCTGTTCGTCACCTCAGTTTGTCCATTGCTCTGGGGATGGCCTGGTGCAGAGTGGGTTTTTAATATGTTTGACTGATGATAATATGCAGCGAACTCCTCGTTATCAAATTGAGTTCCATGGTCTGTGATGAATGCATGAGGAAGACCATATCTACAAATGATGTTCTTCCATATAAATTGATACACCTTGTCGTATGTCATATCAATAAGGGGCTCAGCTTCCACCCACTTAGTAAAATAATCCACCGCGACTACGAGATATTTAAATCTTCCCCTGGTCGTTGGAAGTGGCCCGACCAAATCAATTCCCCACATGGCAAATAGCCAAGGGGAAGTAATCGGTGTTAACAATGCTTGGGGAGTTCTTCGAATAGAGGAGAAACATTGACATTTATCACATTTTTTGGCATAGGCTATACAATCAACCCTCATTGTTGGCAAATAGTATCCTTGCGTCATTACTCTTTGCAAAAGCGTTCGACCAGCTACATGAGCTCCACAGGACCCTTCATGGACCTCTTCAATCAAGTCTTTCACCTCGGAAGGGTGCACACATCTTTGCAGACCTGCTATAATTCCTCATCTATATAGAATACCATCAGTCAATACATAACGAGCAGCTTTAAACTTCAGTTTCTTAGCTGCGCGTTTATCAGTTGGTAATTTCCCTTCCTCAATATATGCCCTGATGGGATCCATCCAAGATGGTCCTAAATCAAGGGTAATAAAGTTCATTATCAGATCTTTGTCTATGCTTCGATTAGCCAAGACTTCTATTGGGATTGTTCTTCATAGCTCGGTGCGTGTAGCTGAAGCTAACCGAGCTAAGGCATCCGCTCTTGTATTCTCCAATCTTGGTATTCTAATTATTTGTACTGCGATCAGGCTTGATAAAACCTCCATTACTTTTGCATGATACCTGATCATTAATTCTCCTTTGGCTGCATATACTCCCAGCATTTGATTTACGATCAATTGCGAGTCACTGAATACGATAACCTGCTCTGCCCCCATGGTTTTTGCCAGGCTAAGTCCTGAAATCATAGCTTCATATTCAGCCTCATTATTAGAAGCCTTGAATTGGAAGTGCAAAGCATACTCCACATCGACCTCATCTGGGCTGTTCAAAACAATCCCTACCCCACAGCCTGTAATGCAAGATGAGCCATCCACATATAGATTCCATATAGGTACCTCGTCCTCAAATTTTTGATCGGACAGAGTTCCTCGGTGGAATATTTGTTACTTCCTTTTATCCTCCTCTAGTACTTCTTGCTGCTCGTCGACCATCTCCTCCTGATCGTCAACTGACTTAAGTTGATCGGGGTTTAGATTTGATGATCCTGTAACAACCACAAGTTGGTCGGTATTCAGTTTTTTCTCCTCGGAGGTGTCAGGATAAGTGAATTCAGTGATAAAATCTACTACTGCTTGCCCTTTAAGTGACGACCTAGGCTCATAAATTATATCATGTTCACCAAGTTCTACTGCCCAGTACATCAATCTCCCTGATTTTTCTGGTTTATGAAGAGCTTGCCTCAGTGGCATATCGGTATACACTACTATGGTATGAGCTTGGAAGTACAGACTCATTCTTCTACTTGCTTCGATCAACGCTAGTGCCAACTTTTCTAATCTTGGATATCTGATCTCTTCCCCTCATAAGGCCTTGCTAGTGTAATAAATTGGTTTTTGCACTCCGTCCTCCATTCTTATCAATGCCGAGCTAACTGCATTTTCTGAAACTGCCAGATACAAGTACAATCTTTCTCCCCTCACTGGCCTGGACAACAGTGGAGGTGCTCCCAAGTATTTCGTTAACTCTTGAAAAGCTTTCTCGCATTCGTCATTCCATTCAAAAGTCTTTCGGAGTGTTTTAAAGAATGGGAGACATCTTTGAGTTGCTCGTGACACAAATCTGTTAAGTGCTGCAACTCGCCTAGTGAGACTTTTCACTTCCTTCTTCGTCGTTGGAGATCGTAGCCCCATAAGAGCCTTTATCTTTTTTGGATTTGCTTCAATACCTCGTTGGTTGACAATATACCCGAGGAACATGCCTTCTCGTACTCCGAATATGCACTTGGTAGGGTTTAACTTCATTTGATATTTATCTAATTGATCAAAGGTTTGACTTAGATCAATTAGATGGTCAGCAACTTTCTTACTCTTTGTCAGCATATCATCAACATAAACCTCCATATTGTGACTAATTTGCTCTGCAAACACCTTGTTCATCAGTCACTGATATGTTGCACCCGCATTTTTCAAACCAAAAGGCATAACATTATAACAATAAGTTCCCTGAGGAATAATAAATGAGGTACTCTCCCTGTCTTCAGGTTTTATTTTAATTTGGTTGTAGTCAGAATAAGCATCCATGAAGCTCAACAGCTCGTGTCCCGAGGTATCATCCACTAATTGATCAATTCGAGGTAAAGGAAAATGATCCTTTCGGCATGCCTTGTTGAGGTCGGTGAAGTCTACTCACATCCTCCACTTGTTGTTCTTCTTCTTCACCATCACCACATTAGCTAACCAGTCTGGATATTTGACATCTTCAATAAAGCAAGCTTTTTGGAGCTTCTCGACCTCCTTTTGTATAGCTTGATTCTTCTCGGGGCTGAACACTCTTCTTCTCTGCTTTACTGGCTTTATTTCCTTATTTACATTGAGCTCGTGACATAAGAAATTTGGGTCTATTCCTGGCATGTCCTCATGACTCCAAGCAAAAGTTTATTTTCTACTTTTTAGAAATAACTATCAATTCCTATTTTAGTGACACATCCAACGACGAACTTATTTGAGTTGTTCGTTCCGGGTGCTCGTCGTCCAGAATGACATTTTCAGTAGCTTCCACCACCTGGCCTTTCACGAGTTGCGACTCGTCTCTGGGATCTAATGTTTCAATCTCTGCACCTTCATCCACTTGATAGGTAGTAATCTTTTTCCTAGATTCCTCCAGTTCTTCCTACTCGGCAGATGAATAGTACCATTCCCAAGCTACTTTTTGGTCACCCTTCACAACTCTTACTCCAAAGTTGGTTGGAAATTTTAAGCATTGATGTACAGTAGATGGTACTGCTTCGAACTTCTTTAAACCTACCCTTCCCATGATGATATTGTAAGGTGATTGGACATTCTTATCCATCACAAAGAAACGTACTCTTTCTGTTCGACAAGCAGGCCATATACCGATGAACATATCCAACTTGATTGTCCCAAGTGGGAAAACTTTCTTGCCAGCAAAATCGAGGAGGGGTCTGTGATAAGGCTCCAACTGAGACAACTTTAGATTTAAGCTGTCGAAGCATGAGTAGAACATGATATCCGTCGAGCTACCATTATCCACCAGTACTCTTGAGATCATTACTTCCTTCATCCTCATTTTGATCACCAATGGATCATCATGAGGATATAACACACCTGCGAGATCGTTCTTGGAGAAACCGATGACCAGTTTTTCTTTGTTCTCCTTCCTCGGGCGATCATCCTCAACTAGATTTATTCGCTGAATGTATGAACAAGCTTGGGACTCATTGAGGTGAGCTTTCCTCTCTGCAGTAAGGTCTCCACCTCCTGCATCTCCACCTGTAATAACATTACAATCAAATGATCCAAAACGAATTAAAAATACCTCATGCTCTAGATATCTTGGTCTTTTGGGGAGATCGGGATCGTCTTCTGGATCATCTTCATGACCTCTTTTCTTGTTTTATTCTGCTCGACGAGGAGATCTAGACCTCTGTCTTTCTCGGTCATTGATTTTTCCTTCATTTCTGCGATCAACATACTTGGCCAGCTTTCCTCGTCTAATGAGTGCTTCGATTTCATTCTGAAGAGCTATGCAATTTTTGATCGTGTGACCATGGTCTTTATGGAACTCGCAATATTTGGCCTTATTCCTCTTGTCAGGGTCTGTCTTCATTTTTTCTGGCCAGTTTAGCTCCTCACTGTTCTTGATTTCTTCCAGAACGTGGTTTATGTCTACTTTCAAAGGAGTATAATTTCCAAATTTCTTCAACATTTCCCATGATGGCTTTGCTTTTGACTGCATGTCACCACCATTGTTCTTATGATCTTTCTTTTTAGCCTTATCAACCTCCACCTTGGTCTCCTTGGTGTCCATATTCTTCTTCGCAACCATAGCTTCCTCAACATTCATGATTTTGGCCGCCTTTGCCATCAGTTCTGATATGGTCCTGGGTGAATCTTTGGCCAAAGTGTAGTACAATTTATTGGGCAACAACCCACTCATCAAAGCAGTAATCGCTGTTTTTTCCTCGTAATCAATAACTTCTAGCTTCTCGTTATTGAAATGATTTATATAATCCCTGGTGCTCTCACCTACTTTTTGTCTAACACTTAACAAGTATGCTACTCGTTTAACTGATTTTGCTCCAAAACAAAAATTTCCAATAAAGAGCTCGGTCAGTTGAAAGAAAGTTGAAATCTTCCCCCGAGGAAGATTATTGTACCATATTTGAGCAGATTCGGTAAGAGTTCCCGAAAATTCCCTACATCTCATCTCATCGAGCACGGCATAGATGTCGGCAGCAGCTTGGTATTGTTCTATATGAAGGACAGGGTCAGTTTTTCCATCATATTTAGGAGTCACAACAAGTGCTTTGAACTTCGATGGTGTGGGAAAATCCACAATTGCCTGTATAAAAGGCGTCCATTGGATAAAAGTTCTTTGTAGAGGATTCTTGGCCTTGGTCATTTCCATTAGTCTATCCTCCAACCTTTGGATAGAGCCTTTCCATGCATCATTTCCCTCCACGGGCCTGTTGGTTCGAGCAACTGATCGTGTTGAATCTGCTTCCTGGGATCTTTCATTATGGGTAGTTGGTCGTGATTGGGCAGAACCTTCCCTTAGATCGGATGGTCGTCGAAAGTTCCTCGACATAGCCTTGGGAGGACTTTTATTCCTCCTAGGGCCCAAACGATCAAAAGGAGAGGCCCTACTTAATCTCTCCAATGCACTAGTCCTTTCCGAAGAGAGAGTGATGTTTTATTCAGTATCCGTGGCTCGTACTGACGAAGTTCGACCCGGTTGATAAGAAAAATCATCAGATCTTTCAGTGCGATATGAATCAGTATGCCTAGTACGCGAAGAAGGCAAACGTGTGTTTCTTTGAACGCTTAGTTGTCCTAACTGGGTAGATACTCCACCTTGGACAGTTTGTATGAGTTGTCGCATAGTCTCTTGCATGGCCGTCTGGCCCTGGGCCAAATTGGCCATTATTTCGGCCAGATCTTGGACGTTTGGAGGGGCAGATGGATTTGGGGGGTTTCCAGCGTTTCCATTACTGGATTCTGGATTATCAGCCATTAGAGATGAATTGTTTTGGTGAAAAACAATAGTTTCAGTCGTTTCCCACAGACGGCGCCAATCTGTTGATGTAAAAAATTAGATTATCTCTAATTATTTAATCACAGATAAAAATAAATAAGATAAAGAATTTTAAAGTGGTTCATCCTTGAAAGAATGGCGTACGTCCACTGCTTTTGTTATTGCTTGACTGTTTGGAATTCTCGATAACATGGTTTACCAAGAAATTCCGAGTCCCCCGCTAATGAGGAGGTTACAATGTATTTATAGCCTTGAGGCCGTACATGCGAAAGAATATTACATAGTTGTCCAATAGGCGTGTACATCTGTATGATAATGATGAGCATTTAATGTGCAGTCAATCCTCTTAATTACCCGGTTATAAATGCTCTGTACGAGATGCAACTCGTACCGCCTAAGTTGTTCGGTATACATGAGTTGATCGGCATAATAAAGTTCCTCGGAGAACACTTGTTGCTCAGAGCGCCTGAGTTGGTCGGGGAGGTTGAGTTCCTCGGAGTCGAGGTGTTGTTCAAAAATATTTGCGGGTGCCATGTAGATTGACACGTGTCTCCACATAATTGGTCCACGTCAGCAGACTAAATTTGGTATCAACAGGTTGCATTGTCATTATCATATCCTTTGATTCCTATTGCTAGATTGTATCACTAGTGTATTTATTCTTTTTGCTTTTTATATTTCTTTTGAAAGATACAAAAAGATTTTGTTTTAAGAAAAATTTTGAGAAAAGCACAAAAAGATTTTATTTTGATAAAATTTTTGAAAAAATCCAAAAAGATTTTCGTTTTGCACCTTTTATGGATGAGCACTTAAGATAGCCAAGTCACAACTTTACTTCATATATCCATGTGACTGTTTGATAGATATTTGAGACGCTACATCATTTCATCCATGTGCTTTACATTGTTTGGAGTCTTTGAGATGTAATTAGTGATATTTTCCTACATGTTTGACTCCTATATCCTTTATTGCACACATGATCAACTTTACTTGATTATTGTACTTGTCTATCACATATTGACTTGAGTGTTTCTATCTCAATTCTATTTATACAACGTACAATATGCGATAAAACTTGACAAGATTGGAATGCATGTAAAAACTGTTTTTTGTGAGACTGAGTGTTTGTTTAAGAACGGGGAGGAGCTGCGAAAGGTCATTATCTATTCTTTGCGCAAAAGCCACCGTTCAAAAGGACTTAAAAAATGGAGGAATTTTATTATCCGAGGTCCAAAGAGGTTAAAAGAGCCCCAGAAAAATTTAAAGGCAATAAAAAGCAACACATGCCAAAAATGGGCCATTTAGGTATCTCTATCAATTCTCCAAAGTTTGAGAATTTAGAATACCTCTATTCAAAATATAAATTTGAGTGAGTTTGGTTGGAGAATGTTTAAATGGGTTTGCACTTCCTTGAAAGTCCTGAAAAAGCATGAAATCGTTTTGAACGTTATTGGTGTGGAAATCACTTTGAGCTTTGATTTGTTGATTTGATTAAGTCAATGTCTCGTTCCATTTTTTCTTACACCAAAAGGAAATATTGATTTGATTAGGAGTATCCGATATTCATCGTGCACATTAGTTATGATTGTATGCATTGATTTTCCTATCGAATTTGATCACACCCATTCATTTACGCCATCATCGACTTGGTTGTTTTGTGTTCATTCATGGTGTGTTCTTGATTGCTTGAAAAATTTTGAAAAATTCAAAAATAGTACTTTGTTCCTTGTGACACCTTTGCTTTGATTGTTTGATCTATTCTTCTCATTTGTCTATTTGGGGACATCATAAAAAGGGGGAGAAATAATTATCATATTTTGAGGGGAGTTTTGTGTTTTTGAGATTTGATAAAGTATGACTTCATCATTTGATATCTCATTTCAAACTCGATATGTCATTTGGTATTTTGCTTTATCTCATGTGTGTAGGTACTTCGTTGATGATCTCTGAATTGCACACCCTGATGAGAAAAAGTTGAGATTCCTAAAGATTCGAAGACCAAACGATTAAGTCTTATTCACTTGTACCTTTTCAGTTTTGGGTTCATGGAAGGGTAGATTGGTATAGGCATTTTTGTTGTTTGATAATTCGGATGTTTGTTTTTATGTATGTACCGGCATAGACATAGAGGGAGATTTGTAAGGACATTTTTGTCCATTATCAATTTGTATGTCATAAGCCGTTACATCGTTGAAGAAAATCAAGATCGAATCGTCATCAACGGATCTGAATATCAAAGAAGAGGAGGAATCAAAATTCTGACAGGACGGACCGGTCCGCCCAGAGAAAAAGAACCGATCTGACCCCGGATCGGTCCGCCCATCTACCGGACCGATCCGCATGCTGCAGATCCAGTAGACCCCGGACTGGTAGCAAACCGAATAGGGGCTTTAAGAAAACGAATCGGTCTGACCCCCTAGCCCGTCCGCCTCAGACCCGGATCGGTCCGCCTGGGATAAATTCAAACAGATCGTGTTCAGATTTTTTAGGCTGAAAGGTTACTTTTTAAACCCACTTCGGGGATTTGTTTAGTAAGACTTCTTCACACGATTTTCAGAGTTCATAAACTCAAAGTCTTGATCTTTGTGAGTTTCCAAACTCATGTTTTGATTCACACAAATTTCCAAATCATTTGTGAATCGTTTTGAAACCCTAGAACACAAACTCTTTTGCTGTTCATTGTGGAGAAGACCGACCTTCTTCTTCATTGCAGCGCTCCTAGAAAGGGAAACTTCCATCCACTGACTACAGATCCGACGCCTGAGGGTAATTCTGTGTCACCCTTGTATTTCATTGTAATCCGTGTAAACCGTACCTTAAAAAATTATAGTGAAATAAATGGTTTTTCCCCTTTGGGGGATTTTTTCCTCATTTGTGTGTATTTGATTGTACTAGCATGTTCTACATCTTACTCAATCACACCTTGTTGCATGTTTAGGGTTTAATTGGATTACACTCCATTTAATTATACAATTTCTTAATTTGAAGGCAAGCGAATACTCTTTTCAGTCAGAATATTTTTTAATCAATGGTTGTGTGTATTTTATTAGTGATCCTTGTAAATCTATTTTACACCAATGAACACACACTTGTGCACTCTATAAATAGTACCCTTTGGGTCTCATTTTTTAGAGGCTGAGAAAATTAATTTTGTGGCCAAACTCTGTGAAAATTTCTAAAGAGAGAGAGAGAGAATAAACCAAAATGTTTTTTGTCATCTTCAAGGGTTGATTTCTGTTCAAAACGAAAATGAATATTGGACATCTCTCATTCTAAATCTGCACTTACGATTTTCCAAGAGTACATATTTTTGTAAGTGATTTCTCTCATCTTTTATGTGTTTTATTTAGATCAGGCTTTAGATCTAATATTTGTACAGAACGCACACTTGATTCACGAAATTAATTTTTGTGTGAATATTTTATTTGTATCTTGTTTGTAAGATCTTGTATGTTTTTAAACATTTTGTTTTAAAACAGATTTTTCAGAAAAACATAATGTGTTAATATTCAGATTTATATTGTTTTTGGTTTAGAAAGTTAAACCTAAGATTTTTGAGAATTAATTCGAGAAGATTTAATATCAGGACTGAATATTATTTTCTTGAGTGTTTAAGACTGTTTTAGACTGATTTGAAATTTTTGTAAAACTAGTCTTGATAAATTTTTAGATTAAAATTTGATTTAATCTAATATTTGTTTTCTAAAAAATAAATTGTGAATATTTGACTTTGTGATTTTATTAAATATATTTGAAGTCATATTATTTATGTGAATATGATTGCTTGGTCTTTGAAGTGATTTCAAGATTATTCATGTGCACATCACTTAGAAATCACTCACTACACACCACTTATTCACTTAGACACTTTTTGATGTGTATATATTAGATCAACTCAGATTGTTCTAAATTTTGAGAAAATAGAAAAGTAAAGTTTGAATAACATTATTTTAAATCAAGAAAGGTTGATTTAAACAAGAGAACAGAACATAAGAGTTGTAGCTGATATTTAGGAGAAAGATATATTGCTGAATTGCATTCGATTGTACCATTTAAGTGTGGGTGTATCATTTAGGATAGAACACCTCACACAAATACTTCACTAAGAACTAGGACATAATAGTCACTAAGCCAACCTGCGCTAAAGAAGCTAGAGGGGAGGCAAAGACGTGAAGAAAGAAAACTGAACAAGAGCTACATTGTGAGGATAATTGCGAAAGAGCAACCAGAGCGGAGATAAGCTTGGTCGAGATATGTAATAGCTTGTTCTAATTTATCTTGCTTTCAGTCTTGTTGCATGTTTGTATAATCGTTCCTATTTCATTTGGTTTAGTGGAATTAGGCTAGGTTGACTCTTAGGAGAGTCCGTTGTTTTTCCCGGGGAAGGGTTTTTGTGATGTTAAATAAATACCACGTGCTTTACATTTTTCGCATATCACCTCACACAAAAAAGTAGGTTGAAATAAATTAGAAACTCGCCCAAAAACTGAATAGGTAATTATTTTGTAAATCACCTAGATTTAACAAAGATAATAATTTGGACTTTTAATTGACTTTGGAAAATAAAACTGTTTTCATAAAGTTAACAATTCAAGAAAAGTTTGAATTGGTCCCTCCTAGAATAACCGGTAAAACTCGTAGGTAATTTGCGTCTAATCGACAATCGTTTACTTCTGCACATATTCTACTTGCGCATCGTGGGTGCTTTCAAGTGGTATCAGAGGTAGACTTTAAAAAGATATATTTTCAAAACTTTTGTCAAACTCTTTTTACCTTGTTTTTATGGAAGATTCTAGTCAATTGCTCAGGTTAAGAAATTTCAGTAGACCTCCTATTTTCGATGGCACGAATTTTCCCTATTGGAAAATTAGAATGATAGCATTTATTCAAATTAGGGGATGATGTTTGGGATTTAATTAAAAATGGTTATAGGCACCCCTCTACTCCTATAGTAGAAGGTAGCACTATTTTTAGAAAACATAGAACATCTGAATTAAGTGATGATCAGAAAACGATAAGCAATTTCAATAATAAGGGCAAAAATGCGATTTTCATGACTGTGAGTGAAAATGAATTGAAACGTATATGTCATTGCACTACTAATAAAGATGCTTGGGATACTTTAGTAATTGCACACAAGGGTGACGATAGAGTAATGCAATGTAAACCAAAAATGTTGATTCAACAAAACAATATGCTACTTATGAACGATAACAAACCATTTGATGATTTTTATATGCATTTGACTGATATCATTACCCAATTGCATGCGAATGGTATTGAATATTCTGATAAAGATGTATGTTCTAAAATTTTAAGGTCCCTTGCCCCTATATTTAATCATAAACGTTATATCATTGAAGAGATTAATGAACCATCTCTCACACCTGAATTGCTAAGCTCTAAATTGAGAACTATGGAACTTGAATCAACCTTTAGGAAGACTCTCACAACTTACGCTAAGAATGAGTCGACCAATACTTCTAAAGTTACTTTTAAAACTACCTATCCTAATAGAAATAAGCATAAGGTAGTTAAACAACAATCTGAATCTGATGATGACTTTGATGTGGAATCGAATGATATTAATAAAATTGACAATCAACTTGCTGTTATGTCCTCTCAATTTAAGAAACTCTTGGAGCAAAGAAATTCTATTGTTAAGAGACGTATGCAAGTGAATAATCAATCTAGTCAGTTCATCTGACACCGTAATATAATAACAAAGCATACTTCTGATTATGATAGTAAAAGTAGCAAGTTTGATAAATCTGAATTGACTAGTCACAATTGTGGGAAACTCGGTCACTTTATTACGGAGTGTAGGTCTAAGAAAACGGTCCAAGAATTCTAAACAACACATGGCGCACATAACTAAAACTTGGGATGACTCTTCTGTTCTGAATCAGAAGATAACCAAGGAAATTCTGAATCAAATTGCCTTGCATTTTTAGGAGAGATTTATGACTGTTGCAGAGACGTGTACTTAGCAGGAATGACTGATTTCGAAGATGATTTTAATTATGATGAAATACTTGATTTGATTGATGCTTCTAAGTCTTTGTTAGCTAAACAACTTTCTATGCTTGAAATAACTGCTCCGTTTGATGCTAAACGCACCTTATATGACACCAAATCTGATGATAGTAACAATTCACACACGGACACTAATGAGCATGAAAATTTTGTTGGCTATGATGATTACTCAAAATTGTATGTTAGGACTTTGCAAAATAGACAAGAATTATCAAATTTGGTTAAAATGCTTAGTGAGATCTTAGAGAATCAGTATAAGATTGTTCAACAAAATTCCATTGAAATGAGCAATGTCAAAACTGATTTTGAAAAAAAGTCACTTGATTTTAAATTTCAGATTATGACTTTAAATGAAAATTTATCTTATTTTGAAGAAAAATATAATGAAGCGCTTTTGCAAGTTGAAAGATCCAAACAAGTTTGTGAAACAGCTTTCAAAATGTGTCGTAGTCGTGATATAAAATGTTTTGACCTTGACAAACTGCTTGCTGAACAACGATATAATGGTGATACTAGAGGATTTGGATATGAGGGTCCTCTTAAAAAAGTTGATCCAAGTAGACCAATCTTATTTGTAAAATCCCAAGAAGAAATGGATCTTCCGTTCGATAGTAAGTTGTCTGAAAAGGCTAAAGGAAAACAAGCTTTAATTGAAAGTGATTTTGAAAGTGACATTGAAAATTTCATTGAGAACTTTGTAGGACCATCTACTTTAAAATATTGCCCCCCGCCAAGAGACTCTATAGTCCTTCCAAACCATTTGTTCATAATGAATCTGTTAGGCATGTAGAAGGAAAACACTACCATTCAGACTTGCCTACTTCTAGTAAATTCTGTACTAGGTGTGATGTTTTTGGTCACCAAAACTGGGAATGCCTTAGTAATCACAAGAAAGGTACTCATTTTAAAAGTCATGATCAAAACATGAAGTGATTTACAAATTTTCGTAGGCAGCACACTAATAACAATTGGAATCATTTCTTTAATAAGTCCAGGCCTCATGTTGATTAGAAAATATTTTTGAAAGATAAATTTTATCCTAAATTACGAAAGGCACAAAAACCTTTGAAAACTTAACCTATTTGAATTCGGATTTGTGACTTGAGACCTCAAATGGATTTTTTAAAGTCAAAGAAATGTCCAACTAATGTTTGTTACACTTGCGAGAGTGAGAAAATCATTAAGTCTCCTCATGAGAAGGTTAAGGACTTAAATACCACCAAACCCTTATACTTATTCAATGATGGGGGAGGTGAGTTTAATCAAAATGGAGTTACCAAGTATTGTGACGCTAATGGATATTCTTACAAGTTTAATGCTCCTAAAAATCCTAAACAAATTGTTGAAGTTCCTTCTATAGCTTCTGATTTTCAGCTTGTTGATATGATTTCTATGGCTTATGATAACTCTTATTTAGAAGTAGCTTCAACATTTGATTGGAGAGATTATACTTGAATATTTTCTTGTATTTATTCTGCACTTTAATTACTAGATCTCCGAGGTTTTAGGATAAAGATATCTACTAATAACCGGTATCTCTTAAAGCCAAGTTTAATGTAGGAAACGCTTATTTTGCAGTTTATAAACACTTTTTTTTTTTCTTCTTACCATTTTCTAATTTAGCCAAAATGGGGGAGAGTTGAGTACATATTTTTGTCTTGTATTGTTGATATTCTTCACACATATTCTGTTTTGTTATTTTCTGCACATTTAACTCTGTCATTTTAATATTTTGGTAGATCAAATGCAACTAACTTGATTTCTCGGTAGAAAGTGTATTTATGTTTTGCAGGGTTTCATCAACCATGCGCCTGAGTTGTATCTTTTCTTTTCTAGGATGGGTGGGTAGTTAGATACTCTTTTGTATATGATATTTTAGGAATATTTTACCTTAATATATCATTTGATGTACTCAAGGGTTTTATCAAAATTAGTCCAATGGAGGAGTTTGAAGGTACCTATATAGAGCACATCTAGGGTTTTCTTTTCGTGCTTTAGCTATATAGACCTTCATTTAGTTGAACTTGAATTTTGACAAAATATTTTTGTAATTAGGATTGTGTCTCGCCAATCGACACCAAGCGCTCTATGATCGTCTATAACAAATGAGCTCTCGACTTGGTCGGTCATCTCAGAAAAGGTAATTTTCATACTTTATGGCTCATAGAATTTATTTTGCCACGTAGGACACAACACCATGTTGCATTTGCATTTTTTCTATCATGTCTTATTATTGTGATGGGTTTCGTTATAGTAAAAAAAAAAATTGAGTTCAATATTTTAATTTGAAATTTTTATAAGAAAAATATTTTTGAAAATAAAGTTGTCACTAAATATTTTTTTGAATAAAATTTGCAGAATTAATTTTTGAAGTTAAAAATATTTTAGGGAAGCTGTTTTAAATTTTATTTTGAATTATATCATTCAACATTTATTTTAAAACTAAAATCGTATATTATATGTATGTGTGTTGTTTTGACCATTTGTTATACATGTGTACCTGCTTGCGTGTACATCAATGTATTACCGTCTTGACCCCTTAGTTGTTATTAAAACAGTTGGCATGTGTTTATACATGTGCGTATCATATATTTGTATATATCCGTACATGGTTGTTCAATTGTATGTTTATCTGCATGCTTGGCATTTATATATAATGTTTATGTGATGGTATGTATGAATGCATCTATATATGTATGTGGTTGTAAATGCATATGTATGTTGTTTGATATTACATTCCTTAGCTGTTATAGCAATACAGTTGCACCCTTTTGACCATCTTGATTATAGCCTTAGGCCTGCACGATTTGACCCTTAGCTGGTAATAACTTTAGCAGGTCTAATAGGTGTTGGCTTAATAGTTGGCGGTGTAAGACATATATAGTTGTTGGCCTTATTTGTATGTTAGTATACCGCCCACGGTATTGCTTCTTTTCAACGATGTCGCCCATGTTTTATTCTTTAAAACGACGACATGACCTTTAATTGCTTGACAACTCATTGTTTTTCTAAAAACTACTCACGTTTTTGTTTTTTTTATCGAAACTCGTTTCTGATTTTTCATTTAAAACGACGTCGTGGTGTTTACTCCAACGGTAATTTCTTTTTTGTGAGTTACAATTAGTTGTCACAGTCATTTAAACGCTACCGTTTTGTATACAACCCTTGAGTCTTTGTTGTTAGTTGGTTATAGCCTGTATGCGACCTGTTCATTTTTTAATGGAATACATTGTGTTTCTTTGTGAACTATCAGATTATTTTTTAATCAATGGTTGTGTGTATTTTATTTAGTAATCCTTGTGAATCTATTTTACACCAAACTTTGTCAAAATTTCAAAAGAGAGAGAGAGAGAATAAGCCAGAATATTTTGTTTTCATTTTCAAGGGTTGATTTCTGTTCAAAACTAAAATGAAGATTGGACATCTCTCATTCTAAATCTGTACTTACGATTTTTCAAGAGTACATATTGTTGTAAGTGATTTCTCTCATCTTTTGTGTGTTTTATTTAAATCACATGTAACAACCCGTCCTTTTGGAGATAATTAAATTCCATAATTGGGTATAAATTGGAAATTTCTCAAAATAGTGATTTTTGGGATTTTCAAGGATTTAATGATTTTTGAGGGGTGCAATACTTACTTTTGGGATTAAATAGGTCAAAGTATTTTAATTATACGTCGCCGTTAAGTAAAGCGACAAGAAGTAAGGTTTTAATTAGAAAACCCCACGGTGAGATGTCTAGGGTTAAAATAGTGAGTTGCGGTCAAGTACCTCGGATGGGAATTTTGACTACGCCGTGAGTCTCGAAATGGCCGAGGTAGTCGAAAAAGAGTGTTCGATTGTCGAAATTGAGTTTCGGGAAATTTTGGAGTAAAAGTAACTCGTAATTGAGTAAATGAGTCGTTTTTGGGTTTTAAGGGTTAAAACCCTTTTTCTTCCTATATAAAGAGGGAGAGAGGGAGAAAAAGAGAGAAAATAGAAAGAAAAGAGAGAAGAGAGAGAGGAGAGAAAAAGAGGAGAAAAGGGGAGATTCCGGCCAACTTCCGCGGGATTCGACTCCCAGAAAAGAGAGAAAATAGAAAGAAAAGAGAGAAGAGAGAGAGGAAGAGAGAAAAAGAGGAGAAAAGGGGAGATTCCGGCCAACCTCCGCGAGATTCGACTCGGGATCGTCGGATTATATCCACGAGGTAAGTGTTTACTTACTTTATTTACTTTTGAGCATAAATATCATATCGTAGTTTGGTAATAACAAATCCTAAAGATTTTGGGTTGGGTTTTCGTGGATAAAAATGGGTTTTCGGGAGTTAAAACGAAATAACCCCAACAATTTTTTAATCGGAGAAACTTAGGATTTAATCGAAATTTGTTGTTGGTTTCGGGTTCTAGGATGTTTAGAACCCTTATTATATGTGCAGGTGTTGTTGGTTGAGGTTGTAGGACGTTATAGATGGAGATAAAATTGGAAGAATCTTTAATGGCCGAAACAGTTTCTCGGAGAAGAAGCTACCCGCCTTGATCGATCGATCGAGCGTGGGAGATCGATCGATCGAACCTTCGATCGATCGACGACCAGGGGTCGATCGATCAACCCTTCAGGAATTTTGGCAACTCTTCCTAGTGTTAATTGGATAGGATAATTTTCAATTCTAAATTGATTTGAGGTTATTTATGTGAAGTAATATGTAATCTTTTAAGAGTATATAGTCATTCAATGGGGGGGGGGGGGGGGGGGGGGGGAATTATGGGGATTAAGTGAGGGTTTTATGTGTGTGACACTAAAACTATATTTTCGAGGAAAATAGGCTAATTGATAAATTAGGAGGTTGGGGTTCCTAAAATAGGGTGGGGACCACTAAATGATTGTTTGGACGAGATGTAGTCCTTGGATTTGTGGGAAGGAAATCCACAACCTATCTAATTTTAGGGTATTGTGGGCTTATGTTTGGGAGTCAAATATCCTAGACTAGCATGGGGCTAATTGGGTTTATTCTAAGGATGTTTTATAGATGTTAATATTCCATACGATATAGGAAGTTAACCTAGAATTAACAGAAGGGAATTAACAGAAGGTAGAATGGTGATGTTTTGGATTATTGGGAGACTTGTGTGAGGACAATTATACTTTGGGTCCAAGGTCATTAATAAAATATGACTATGAGAATGAGAAATGCATGTTCTAAAATTTGGTTCTTAATAAATAAGCAAATGGTTTTGTGAATGTAAAAATGGATATTTTCAAATGGAAAAAGAAATGATTTTCATAAATGATAATTTATGTATACACACCTCACTAAATCTCTATCATAAGGGAAGTTGCGTGCGTGAGGTGAAGTCCCCTGGATAATGAATGCAGGGGAATATAGTCCGAGGCCATATGAGCGATTATTGTATGTTTTCTGTAATGGTGAGGTAATTCTGGGTGTGGTTATGACTCTCCCGCATGCATATGGCCGCTTCCCGATGTCTTGCGTTGTAGGATCCCAAGTTGTCTTGATGTATAGGCCCTGGAAGATGATAGCCATTTAGGAGCGCGCACAGTGGGGAAACCCGGACGGGCGGTCTTAGAAACGTTATATGATATGTAATATAACTATTCTCAATAATGTGGAACATTATTGGTGTTAAAGCAATTTATGATAATAAATTGGCTTTAAATACATTTCCTGGATGGAAGAAGGGAAATGGGATAAATGATTTGGCTTTAAATACATTTCCTGGATGGAAAAAGGGAAATGGGAGCATATAAGATGAAAAGGCATTTTTATGATAATAAAATTGGCTTTTAAATACATTTCCTGGAATTAAGAAAGGAAATGGAAAGTTTTGAGATAAAAATGAAAATAAAGTAAACCTCAGTCCGGGAGATATATCCGGATGTGCATTATAAAGATGAATATCGAGTAAATGAATTCTCATTCCGGGAGATATATCCGAAAGTGTAACATGATATGTATCTAAAAGATAAGTACGATATGTATATTATTATATGGTATGTATATACGTTGTGTACTGAGGGTCTAATGGATCTCGACGATCAGCCTTACCACGTAGTAGTGTATTGGGGGGGTTCCTTATTTGGATTTCAATATGCGAGACATCCCACGCACGAACATGGCATAGTGTTGAGACTGGGGAGAAGTCTAGCCCTTAGTACTTGGGATAACTAGGGTTGTTAGAAGATTGGGTAACAAACTAGTTGGCAGGATAGCTTGACTAGGGTATTTTGTTAGGATGCGATATGAGTGCACTATTGGAAGAGAGGTGAGGGGTATCTCTTGGGAGTGCGATACCAAATTTAGATATGAGACAAATCTTTTTTTTTTTAAAAATAAGGCATTTATGCACTTGCTAAAAATTTTCAAAACTCGGGCTCTGATCCGTTTATCTACTTTTGCCTCTTTTGCTATATATATATATATATATATATATATATATATATATATGTTATAGGTGTCCAGACACAGGGACGCCTGGATGACACTTCCTTCGAGTCAGACGTCTGCTGCAGCAGCTGTGGATGCATGCAGGCTCTCGATAGACGCTTTCATTCTTGTAATCTGGATAGGAGGTATTATGTACACATTCGGGTTGATAACCCAATAACATTTATTTATTCTTTTACCGCCTTTTTTTGTGCGGCATTCGATTTGGTTGAATTATATTTGAACCGACTGTTCTGTTATTTTATTTTAATTTCAGTTTCATTTATAAACTACGTGAATGTTTCATTTGTGTGGGTGTTTAAAAAGAGTCGTTAAGTAAAATTTTGACGCCAACCTAATAGGTTATTAGTGATTAAATTAGTTTTCGACGGTGATGCTAAGAATGATCTATATGCGACTCCTATTTTAATTTGATATAGGAGTGATCGCCAGGTATTTTATTAGGCGGGGTGTCACAGATGGTATCAAAGCATCAGGTTCTAGTGTTCTTTGGAATCTGTGCGGACGTACTACGCTTTCAGCGTTGCTCTCGTTTTGATATAGAGCCTTATGATTAGGATTGTTCAAATCCTCTTGTGAAATTTTTTTCTCCTGCCATATTATAAGATTTTAGTAATCTTTTGCGCGCTCGTTCAAGATTCGTGTGCGGGGCTTAGATGGCAGCAGGAGGCGGGGCTTAGCTGGAGCAGCTGGTAGAAGTTGGGGATGTGGACCGTAGTAGAGGTCACTTCCTTTGTGGTGTTTGCTACGTATGGTTGCAACGACTACTCAAGTGTAGTAGTTGAAAGTACCGCAGTACCGCTGTAGTAGAGAGCAACACTAAAGTTGAATTTCCCAATGACGATAAAGATTCGAAAGGGACCTTACGGATAGTTTTAACCATGAGTCCCCCTGATTTAGCAGGAATGAAAAGAATGCAGTTTTGGATTATTCACATAAGGATCGGCCAGAGGCCGACAGTGAATAAAGAGTAATATGGAGAATGTGTATGTTCGAGGACCCCATCGGTGGGCATCCACCCAGGGAATTTATTAAAACGGGGTTGTTGAGGTCGGTAGTGGAATCTCCTTCTAACAAGAAGAAGTTAGGGGGGATTAGTAAAGTGATTGTCAGGGTCGTGGCGATGGAGTCCAAGATACTGATAACCTTGAAAGGGCCAGGGTGACCCAAGATGAGGGAATGATGTAAGGTGAAATTATTATTAGGAGTTTCACCTCAGAAGGAAGACGCATGATTGGCGTGGCTAGATAAAGTCACGGTGTTCGTTAGCCCTAGACTCATGTGTGTAATTTGAGTTTTGTGGCGGTCTCGATAACATTATATAATGTAGGCCTATGTGTTTTCCGCAGTAGTGGAGTTTTATTTTCCTTCATTCGCTATAAAGGCGGGTGTTGATATTTTAAATAAATATATATTTGGCTTGTGATACTCGTTTTATATGTATTATAAGAGTATGGTAATATGGTGAGTATAATACATTATGGTATTATCGGAGCGATAGCAGGCTAAGGATGGCTAGACTATCGTGTCCACGGTTCCAGGGTGGAACATGTTGTTGCGATATCTCACCTGGATACAGGTTGAGTTCGCCTTTATTATTATGTGCATAGATGGAACTTCGATGAGCAGAGGTTTCATTATTATGATTTGTGAGTATGTGGCAACCTTATAGATGTGATTTGAGGTGTGCCGGGTTAATTGATAAGCTGTGAGTTTAAGCTCATTATTGATTGCGCAAGGATTGAGTGGGGTGCGAGCGCTCGGTGGTATGGCTCCTAGATAGAGACGGGAGTTCATATCACATTCTATTGAAAGAGGGGATAGGATTATCCCGATTGCATATTCAAAAATAACGGACCTCCATGACCGACGAAGTTAAGTAGTAGTGTGTTGGAGGGGTTCCTTGTCTGGATTTCTCTTTGCGAGACGCTCCATGCGTGAACCTTAACGACGTCGGGAGTGGAGAGATGTTACAGGATGCAAGGATGTTGGTTTTGTTGATAAGTCATATAGTGTGGATGAAACACTATAGACTATGAGCCATGTGATGATGGTATGATTATGAAAATATTGTGCTAGGGAAAATCACTAAAGTGGTCCTCTCGCCACAAGTGGGTGGGTGGAGTAGGACTTGGAGAAATTGATTTGAGGATTATAGTCAGGCCTTAATGAAAAGGAAAATTTTGAGGAAAGTATATTTTGGGTATGATAATCGTAACACTTTTGCAGAGAGTGGACACTTCGATTAGCTAGATTTTTCCTTTTCACTCAGGTGGGAGGATAAAGTAGTAGAAATGCATCCGTAGGTTAGCGAGGTAGGATTTAGGACGTCCCGATGGTGTGCCTTAGGTCGCTATATCTCGATGACTGACAACGCGAGGGAGTAGTGTAACGGGAGGGTTCCTTGTCTGGATTTCGCTTTGCGAGATGTCCCACGCATGAAACCAAACAAATGTTGGAAGTTGAGAGAGGCCTTGGGCACTAGGGACATACTTTGAATTATACTCGTTTCGCGTAGGTAGGATAACGCATAGATCGTAGGATTATTAGGAAGTAAGTTCAATAGAGTTATTGGCGCCGATGTAAGGAGAAATTGAATTTCGCGGGTTGGGTGGACCCATGTTTGAGTATTACACCGAGGAAAGGAGACCCTTATTTAGAGAGAGTGTTACGTGTCGAACGTTCACAATGTATGTGCAGATGTGCACTGGTTAAAAAGGTGTATGGGCACCTTAGTAAGTTGGTTTATATACCGCCTGAAATAGGAGGGGCGTAGTATATAAAGTTGAAGTTTATTCCGTGAAGCATTCAGGAATGGATTTGGAGGGTGTTGGATGGAATGTCGTGAGAGATACGCGATATTCCAATTGTATAAGAGGCAATAAGAGGTAACGTGCTCAAGATAAGCGACGAGACTATCGGAAGTATTCAAGTCTTAGTAGAGTTTCCTTTTTAAAAAGAAATCAATTGTCCTTCTGTGGACGAGCGGACGCTTGTAAGTAAGAGTGGTAGCTTTGCTAGATGTTAGAGCGGTAGTTATAGACTCGTTTCTCTTTTTGGCAGCAAGAGAAGCCATCGGAGTAACACATCGTTGTTGTACATTAATGGGTAGAAATTAAGATGAGCTTGTGGTGAAGATAGTACATTTGAGTACACCTTGAGGCAGGTGGAATATGGTAAGGGACCATCGTGTAAGCACCTTTTTGATTTTTGGGGTACTAAGACGGAGTGGAATTTGTGATCATAGGTTGGTGGTGTAGGTTATATCCGGATTTCTTGGATGAAATTCCATTGTAGGGGGGGGGGGGGGGGGGGAGTATGTAACAACCCGTCCTTTTGGAGATAATTAAATTCCATAATTGGGTATAAATTGGAAATTGGAGGAATTTCTCGAAATAGTGATTTTTGGGATTTTCAAGGATTTAATGATTTTTGATGGGTGCAATACTTACTTTTGGGATTAAATAGGTCGAAGTATTTTAATTATACGTCGCCGTTGAGTAAAGCGACAAGGAGTAAGGTTTTAATTAGAAAACTCGCGGTGAGATGTTTTGGGTTAAAATAGTGAGTTGCGGTCAAGTACCTCGGATGGGAATTTTGACTGCGCCGTGAGTCTCAGAATGGATGAGGTAGTCGGAAAAGAGTGTCCGATTGTCGAAATTGAGTTTCGAGAAATTTTGGAGTAAAAGTAACTCGTAATTGAGTAAACGAGTCGTTTTTGGGTTTTAAGGGTTAAAACCCTTTTTCTTCCTATATAAAGAGGGAGAGAGGGAGAAAAGAGAGAAAGAGAAAGAAAAGAGAGAAGAGAGAAGAGAGAGAGGAGGAGAGAAAAAGAGGAGAAAAGGGGAGATTCCGGCCAACCTCCGCGGGATTCGACTCGGGATCGTCGGATTATATCCACGAGGCAAGTGTTTACTTGCTTTATTTACTTTTGAGAATAAATCTCATATCGTAGTTTGGTAATAAAAAACCCTAAATATTTTGGGTTGGGTTTTCGTGGATAAAAATGGGTTTTCGGGAGTAAAACGAAATAATCCCAACAATTTTCTAATCGAAGAAACTTAGGATTTAATCGAAATTTGTTGTTGGTTTCGGGTTCTAGGATGTTTAGAACCCTTATTATATGAGTAGGTGTTGATGGTTGAGGTTGTATGAGGTTAGAGACGGAGATAAAAGCTTGGGAGAAGCTTTAATGGCCGAAACAACTTCTCGGAGAAGAAGCTGCCCGCCTTGATCGATCGATCGAGCGACCGAACCTTCGATCAATCGACGACCAGGGGTCGATCGATTGACCCTTCAGGAATTTTGGTAACTTTTCCTTGTGTTAATTGGATAGGATAATTTCCAATTCTAAATTGATTTGAGGTTATTTATGTGAAGTAATATGTAATCTTTTAAGAGTATATAGTCATTCAATGGGGGGGAAATTATGGGGATTAAGTGAGGGTTTTATGTGTGTGACACTAAAACTATATTTTCGAGGAAAATAGACTAATTGATAAATTAGGAGGTTGGGGTTCCTAAAATAGGGTGGGGACCACTAAATGATTGTTTGGACGAGATGTAGTCCTTGGATTTGTGGGAAGGAAATCCACAACCTATTTAATTTTAGGGTATTGTGGGCTTATGTTTGGGAGTCAAATATCCTAGACTAGTATGTGGCTAATTGGGTTTATTCTAAGGATGTTTTATAGATGTTAATATTCCATACGATATAGGAAGTTAACCTGGAATTAAGAGAAGGTAGAATGGTGATGTGTTGGATTATTAGGAGACTAGTGTGAGGACAATTATACTTCAGGTCCTATGTCATTAATAAAATATGACTATGAGAATGAGAAATGCATGTTCTAAAATTTGGTTCTTAATAAATAAGCAAATGGTTTTGTGAATGTAAATATGGATGTTTTCAAATGGAAAAAGAAATGATTTTCTTAAATGATAATTTATGTATACACACCTATCTAAATCGCTATCATAAGGGAAGTTGCGCACGTGAGGTGAAGTCCCCCGGCTAATGAATGCAGGGGAATATAGTCCTATGCTATATGAGCGATTATTGTATGTTTTCTGTGGTAGTGAGGTAATTCTGGGTGTGGTTATGACTCTCCCGTAGGCATATGGTCGCTTCCCGATGTCTTGCAATGTACGATCCCAGGTTGTCTTGATGTATAGGCCCTGGAAGATGATAGCCATTTAGGGGCGCGTAGAGTGGGGAAACCCAGACGGGCGGTCTTAGAAACGTTATATGATATGTAATATAACTATTCCCAATAATGTGGGACATTATTGGTGTTAAAGAAATTAATGATAATAAATTGGCTTTAAATACATTTCCTGGATGGAAGAAAGGAAATGGGATAAATGATTTGGCTTTAAATACATTTCCTGGATGGAAGAAGGAAAATGGGAGCATATAAGATGAAAAAGCCTTTTTATGATAATAAAATTGGATTTTAAATACATTTCCTAGATTTAAGAAAGGAAATGGAATGTTTTGAGATAAAAATGAAAATAAATTAAACCTCAGTCCGGGAGATATATGCGGATGTGCATTATAAAGATGAATATCGAGTAAATGAATTCTCATTCCGGGAGATATATCCGTAAGTGTAACACGATATGTATCTAAAAGATAAGTATGATATGTATATTATTATATAGTATGTATATACGTTGTGTACTGAGGGTCTAATGGATCTCGACGATCAGCCTTACCACGTAGTAGTGTATCGGGGAGGTTCCTTATTTGGATTTCGCTCTGCGAGACACCCCACGCACGAACATGGCATAGTGTTGAGACTGGGGAGAAGTCTAGCCCTTAGTACTTGGGATAGGGTTATTAGAAGATTAGGTAACAAACTAGTTAGGCAGGGTAGCTTGACTCGGGTATTTTGTTAGGATGCGTTAGGAGTGCACTATTAGAAGAGAGGTGAGGGGTATCTCATGGGAGTGCGATACCAAATTTAAATATGAGACAAATCTATTTTTTTTTAAAATAAGGCATCTATGCACTTGCGGAAGATTTTCAAAACTCGGGCTCTGACCCGTTTATCTACTTTTGCCTCTCTTGCTTTATATATATATATTATGTAGGTGTCCAGACGCAGGGACGCCTGGATAACACTTCCTTCGAGTCAGACGTCTGCTGCAGTAGCTGTGGATGCATGAAGGTTCTCGATAGACGCTTCCATTCTTGTAATATAGATAGGAGGTATTGTGTACACATTCGGGTTGATAACCCAATAGCATTTATTTATTCTTTTACCGCCTTTTTGTTCGGCATTCGATTTGGTTGTATCATATTTGAACCGAGTGTTCGGTTATTTTATTTCATTTTAGTTTCATTTATAAACTGCGTGAATGTTTCATTTGTGTGTGTGTTTAAAAAGAGTCGTTAAGTAAAATTTTGACGCTAGCCTAATAGGTTATTAATGATTAAATTGGTTTTCTACAGTGATGCTAAGAATGATCCATATGCGACTCCTGTTTTAATTTGATATAGGAGTGATCGCCCGGTATTTTATTAGGTGGGGTGTCACATCAGACTTTAGATCTAATATTTGTATACAACACACACTTGATTCACGAAATTAATTTTTGTGCGAATATTCTGTTTGTATCTTGTTTGTAAGATCTTGTATGTTTTTTAACAATTTGTTTTAAAACAGATTTTTCAGAAAAAAAATAATGTGTTAATAATCATATTTATATTGTTTGTGGTTTAGAAAGTTAAACCTAAGATTTTTGAGAACTAATTTGATAAGATTTAATAACTGGACTGCATGTTATTTTCTTGAGTGTTTAAGACTGTTTTAGACTAATCTGAAATTCTTGTAAAAATAGTCTTGATAAGTTTTTAGATTAAAATCTGATTTAATCTAATATTTATTTTCTGAAAAATAAATTATGAATATTTGACTTTGTGATTTTATTGAATATATTTGAAGTCATATTATTTCTATGAATATGATTGCCTTGTCTTTGTAGTGATTTCAGGATTATTCATGTGCATATCACTTAGAAATCACTCAGTACACAACATTTATTCACTTAGACACTTTTTGATGTGTATATATTAGATCAACTCTGATTGTTCTTAATTTTGAGAAAAGAGAAAAGTAAAGTTTGAAGAACATTGTGTTAAATCAAGAAAGGTTAATTTAAACAAGAGAACAAAACATAAGAGTTGTAGTTGATATCTAGGAGAAAGATATAATGTTGCATTGCATTCGGTTATACCATTTAAGTGTGGATGTGTCATCTAGGATAGAACACCTCACATAAATACTTCAATAAGAACTAGCACACAATAGGCACTGAGTCAACCTGTGCTAAAGAAGCTAGAAGGGAGGCAAAGACGTGAAGAAAGCAAAGTGAACAAGAGATGCATTGTGAGGATAATTGCGGAAGATCAACGAGAGCGGAGAGAAGATTGGTCGATGATAAGCACATAAAAGTGTCTAATTTAATCCCCGAATATATGTATTTTAGTCGCTTATTTTAATTAAAAATGGCCTTATGTTCGTATTTATCTATATTGCAAGTAAATCAGTAGTAGCAATGTTAAATGATCCTAAATCCAGTCAATTGCGACACCTAAGCGGTTAAAATCTTGCATGAAGAAATTCAAAGCGGTCGTGAAAGCCAAAGTCCCGTTGAGCTTGTCCAGATGAGTTTTGATGCCCCAAGCCTTTTTCCGGACCAAACCTAAGCCTACACTGAGCCCAAACCGAGCCCAATCTATCACCCGAGTCTGTGTGTGTTAAATTTGTACCTATTTTATTTTTCTAGATTTTTATTTTGAGTCATTTTATTTTTAGGATATATTATAGATTTATCTAGAATTTTCTAGGATTTATTTTCTATTTTCTATTTTTTTCTATTTCTATTTTTATTTTTATTTTGATTTTGATTTTGATTTTTATTAGTTTTTAGTTTTATTTTATTAGGATTAGTTTTCTTTACGAATTAATTAATTTTTTTAGTTTTATTAGATTGTGTTTTTATTAGGATTTTAGTTTTATTTTTTTATTAGATTTTTATTTTTTATTTCTTTTATTTTATTAATTGAGTTTTATTTTATATATTAGGATTTTATTTTTAGTTGATTTTATTTTTTTAGTTGTTATTTTTATTTTTATTTAGTTTTTTTTTGTGCGAATGACACACACACACAAGTCCCATACACAACATTTACACCCAACAAATACTACCTCACCCTCACCTAATTACCCCACACCCTCATCACACCCAACTCTTCCCAACTTCATCTTCTACCTCCCGACAATCACTCTCTCTCTCTCCTCACCTCCATTATCATCCACCAACAAACCAAACACAACACCAACACCAACACCTCTCTCTTCATCCACCTTTCTATCCCCACCTTATATCCACCAATCAAACCACCACTACCGGCGACCTGAGACCAACAGTGCTCAACCATGCCGGCGCCGACCAGACCCGGCAAGACCAACCTCCTTCCACTTCAGACCTCCGACAAAAAGAAAAAAAATCGCGAACCCGAATTCGCTACCAAGCCCGCACTAGCTCCGACCCAGAACCCGCGAGACGCGGCGGGTCAACCACTAAAACCCAACCAAACTAGACCCCCATACCCGCTGTCAACCTCAAACCCGAGACCCATTTCCAATTAACTCTTCTACTTCCATATCCCACATAAATCGGAACACAACCTTCCTTAACCATATCCTACCTGTCACAATTCAAGAAAACCCACATATATTTTACTTGGTTCTTAAAATCCCAAGAAAATCTCCCAAAAAACACCAACATCGTGGGTTATAAAGAAAGGCATCTGCTCACTTTTAAAAGGACTCTCAGATACAAAAAAAAAGACGCATAGAGAGAGAGAAAGTGGGTATAGTATGTACAGTTTAGGGTCATGAAAAAAATTCAGAAAAATACAAAAACAAATTAGTTTAGCTTTAGAATAATTTTTAGGTTTAGTTTTTAATCTTCTTTTTGTAATCAAGTGCTGAAAATTGTGAAGAAGTTGGACGCATGTCAAGGCGCATTTCAAAACAAATTTGTGGAAAAAATTGCGTATTGTATTTCTACATTCTCTTTTCAATTTATTTCCTTCTTGACATATTATTTATTATTGTTTATGCATACATGAGAATGTTTGGTTAAACACCCCATTCAAGGGGCGGGATGCACTGCGAATGCTGTTAGTTTAATTAATAAATTTCAATAATGCTATAATTCTAGAAAAATTATTTTCAACTGTCACCAATTAATTTATGTAACAGAAGTTAGTAAATTAATTGAACAAATTAATGTTTGAATTTAGGAATCGAACTAGAGATAGGATTTTTCGATATTTGAATATTAATTCGGTATTGAAATTTGAGGATTGATATTGTTTTCTTTAAATTGATCCTAGCAGGTAATTTTTTGAAAATAATATTGTTAACGTAAAAATTCTCCATCTACGAGGACCAATCAGAAAAGGACACATGTCATACTACGTGGCAATATTCGACACTCAGGAGAGTTGGTCGGCATACCAACCAGGAAGATCAAGGGATAACTATGCATTTAATGTGCATTAATGAAGATGACTATGCATTTAATGAGCATTAATGTACATTTATACTGTAGATGACAACACATAGCATACCAAGCAATTCAACAATTAGATTCGTTGAATGTAGACAAAATGTATAAATGTCTACATACAATGAATCTCTTTATCTCCCATCACTATAAATACATGTATTCCCTTAGCCAAAAAGATAATAATATTGCATTGTGGGAACGTGTTACAAAGCATTGTTCTCCATCAAAAGCTTAGTTTTTATTTTCTATATGTTTAATAAATTATATATTATACATACATCTGTTGATTCAATCATGATTTTTATGTTTATATACATAAATTAATTGTCCAATTTTTATTTGCAAAATATTGCATATCATGATTTTAAAATCATAACTGTTAGATTAATTCTTATTTAGAAATCTGAAAAATAGTGGATTTCATAAATCATAACTTTTTGCTTGATTCTCAAGTTTCAATTTTATATCATGGAATAAATATTTTAAATGATTAAATATACCAATATATACGATGATGATAAGATTTGATAATTTTCTTTGTTGATTTTGAAATAATTTGTGAAAGATCTTTGATGACTATTCAAATTCCCATTATATTTTTGTTCAAATCATGATTCTCATATGTTTATATCCATAAACTTAGATATCAAATCAATTATATATTGTGCATACATCTTTTAATTCAATCATGATTTTATATTCACAAATTGTTGAATCTAATTTTACAAATCTGGATAAATGTACATTTCATAATCACAAAGTTTGAGAAATTTGTGTACATATTATATTATTTCTTCTTTAAGGAGATAAAATAATTTTTCTATATTTATAAATCTCTTTTATATGAGTATATACAAATTTGTTTCATTTGGAAATCTTTTAATTTAGTGATAATTTTTATATGCACTAACTGTAGTTGGTCGACGAGGAGAAAATATTCCAAACTGAACCAAGTATGGTTGGTCGGGGATAAAAACCCATTAACTGTAGTTGGTCGACGAGGAGAAAATATTCCAAACTGTACCAAGTATGGTTGGTTGGGGATAAAAACCCATTAGCTGTAGTTGGTCGACGAGGAGAGAATATTCCAAACTGTACCAAGTATGGTTGGTCGGGGATAAAAACCCACTAACTGTAGTTGGTCGACGAGGAGAATTTATCGACCTTGGTTGGTCGGACACATTTTATGAAAAAGACAAAAATTTACCAAGTATGGTTAGTTGGGGATAAACTCTCACTAACTATAATTGGTCGACGAGCACAATTTAACAACCTTGGTTGGCTGGAAAAATTTTAAACATTTTTATACTCATTACTTTATTATTAAGTGATCGAGCAACATTACTGATACTTGTAACTTTTTTATTATTAAGTTGGTCGATGAACAACACAATATTGTTATCTTTTTAACTTATACATATGCACAGATGTAAAGTATTTTACAAGACAATAGCAATTAAGATTGCGAACAAAAATGAAAGTCTTTCATTAAAATCAAAAACAAAATACATCAAGAATGAAATACAAATTTATTACATCAAAATGCCCATTCTATTGGTTTCTTCCCCTCTGCTTTTGAAACAGGTTCCTCACCAGCAGGTGGATCATTTAAAGCAAGAGGAGAATTTATGAAGTTAAGGTCTTTAAGCATCCTGATATTCATCACGGATGGTCGATCTAGGAGGTGCTCGATAAAGTATTTGTTCATTTGGGGGCTTCTATTACAGATATATTTGTTCATTTGGTGGCACATTCTTATAACATCATGCAGTCGAGCGCCAAATTCAACTTCACAAACTCACACGGAGGCGTATTCAGAAGTTCAGGAGGTGCATTCAGAAGTTCAGGAGGCATATTCAGGAGATATTATGCACATACTATTGAAGTTCAGAAGTCAAATTTAGCATCTACAACACTGAGATCTTTACTACTACTGTCCCGACTAACATTGAAGAAGAAGTGGTATGAAAATGTTTCGAAGTCCACCACTAGCTTGGTACTAATCAGATTGAAGAGTTGGGTTCAAAAGCTAGTATGTTACTCAACAAAGTATTTAGAGGATCATAAATCAGAAGAATCAAGCACGTGAAGTTAGCACTCAGTTGCTCGGCACAGGAGGCAGTTGGTCGGCTAGCAAACCAATCAACATACTTGAAGATTATGATACGCTACAAGCTGCATACTATGGCATGGCTGCATCCAAATTCCTAGGGGTGATACAGAGCACACGAAGTTCCTCAAAAGAAAGATTAGCAACCATCGATCAGCCTGCATCATATGTCGTCCAGGAGATAATGCACTTGATGTTGAACAAATCAAGAAGGTAGATCAAGAATTTCACGAGCACCGAGCAACACTGCAGAATAAATACTCCATCCTTTCAAGTAAACCATCAAGCATGGAGCATTGGGGGCTTCTGTTAACGTAAAAATTCTCCATCTACGAGGATCAATCAGAAAAGGACACATGTCATCCTACGTGGCAATATTCGACACCCAGGAGAGTTGGTCGACATACCAACCAAGAAGATCAAGGGATAACTATGCATTTAATGTGCATTAATGAAGATGACTATGCATTTAATGAGCATTAATGTACATTTATACTGTAGATGACAACACATAGCATACCAAGCAATTCAACAATTAGATTCGTTGAATGTAGACATAATGTATAAATGTCTACATACAATGAATCTCTTTATCTCCCATCACTATAAATACATGTATTCCCTTAGCCAAAAAGGAGGAGGAGATCCGACAAGGATGAGAGACACCATATGAAGCACCTTATACCTTTGACTTACTTAAGTCTACATTGTATAAGTGCTCAACTAGTTTGGAAATAGTGACAAAATTAGTTGTCTATCCTAGAATCCAAAAAGCCTCAGAACATATCTCTCTAATCCCCTTCAATGATCTATGAAGATACAAAATGAATCACACTACACACAATTTGAAGTGCATACATGTGTTCATATTGCTTAAAATTGAGTGTGTGTTTAATTCCCCTTGAATTGGAGCTTTAATAATTTTTTGGGAATTTTAAATAATTTTTAAACCTTTTAAAACTTTTTTTAAAAACATTTTTTAATAATTGTTTTTACTAATAAAATGGGATAATAAAGTTTTTGGGGTTAATTTATTATTTTAGAAACTTCTTTCTTCACTGAATTGTTTGGTTGGGTACGATCTCAAAGCGCTAGAGACTTCAGGGTGAGGTTTTGTAATTATTTTGACGCGTGTGTGAGAGCCTATAACCAGCCAACACTTGTCATCCTCCGGGTTAATGTATTTGTGTTTCTTATGTGAGAGGGTTGGATGGATGATTGTTGATCGTTGGATCATTCCTTATCAAGGGTCTGCATGTGTTCTTGGTTAATCCCGGTGCTGTCCTTTTGAACCAATCAGAACCATCTTAATCCACCGCTGTTTTATAACCATAGGATCAAGTCAAACCTTGCAAGACTTCATCACAGCCATTGATTTGCCTCGATCATCCAGAACCTTCCCCAGGCACTATATATACCCTTCACTTCTCAGCCTTAGAGAACTTTTGGGCATTCGTCTTCCAGAGAGAAAAAAATAAGAGAGAGAAGAGAGAAAAGAATAGAGAGAAGAGAGAGAAAGGGAAACAGTTAGCCAAAACCAAACCCTAACCCTAAACACTTCGTCTCTGAAACAAACCTTCAAATAAACCTTACCCCAAACACAACCTGAGTGTTTGAAAGAGAGAGAGAGAGAGTGGTTTGTTCATATCGTTGCTGTAACCTCGTGATTTCTGATCTTGTACACAACTTAAACGTTAGAGTGAAGATCTATTTTCTTTTTCCATAGAAACGTTAGATCTATACTCTGCATGTTACATTTTTCACTAGATCTGCATATTTTCAACTTGGTTTAAGAAAATCATTTCTGTTTTGGTTTTAAAAATGTTTTATAGTTTCTATTTTTACAAAACTTAACCTGACCTAGTTGGATTCGCACTTGGAAGATTTTCAATCTCATAAATGTTTTCAAAAGAGATTGATTAGGTCTTGTCCGATTTTAAAGCGATATTTCCGTGGAATCTGGGTTATATTTAAAGGTCAAAAGGTTGTTAGTTTTGTAAGAAAGAAAAATAACAAAATCACTGCATATAGACTTTATATGTAATTTGTATAGGATTGTTTGTAAATCTAAGTGTGTGTGAGTTCATGCATGTGAATAGGATTCACTACACAAACACTTTACACACTACTATACTGGAAGTGTTGTGTTTAAGATCTGAGATCATTGAGTCGACGTAAAGAAGCTAAAGCAAAGGAAGTTAGCAAACCGGAGAACATCATCAACAAATCAGATCTATCAGAAGTTAGAAGGAACCAAGTGGGGTATATTCCTAAACTTAGAATATGTTGATTTGTGTGCTTGCATGTTGTGTTGTTTGTAACTGATTTTTGTTATTAGTGGATTTTTGTTTTTGTGACTTAGAAGTCACCGTGGATGTTTCCTCTGTTGGGAGAAGTTTTACGACGTTAAAATCATTGTGTTGATTATCTTCATCTACTCACCTCATTCTTTAAGTGTGCTGAATTTTTGAAACTGCCTTAGTTTTAAAACTGGTTACACAATCTTAATTAATCTCGTACATAAGTTTCTTTGTAAACAAATCTTGTTTATAATTTTTATTTTCAAAAGAAAAGGGTTTCTCCAACAAACATTCGGAGTTGCTTATACAGTTTAACCTTGTGTTAAACGGCATTAGCGACGTTTTTCAATTGGTATCAGAGCCCTGTTAACTTTTATTTTAAAAGATCTTGTGTTTCTGAAATCGTTTTCTGAAAAACCTAACTATGGTCGAGAAGAATGAAAGGTTTGGTAATCTGTCCAGACCTCCTCTCTTTGATGGAAACAACTTTGCATACTGGAAAGTAAGGATGGTTGCCTTCATCCAAGGGACTTTAGGAGATGATGTCCGGGATATTATCGAAAATGGATACACTTATCCTACTAAACCAGCCACTGAAGGAAGTGATGAGAGGGTAAAGAAAATCTTAAGTGAATTTACCCAAGAAGAGAAAACCATTTCTCGAAATAACAATAAAGGCAAGAATGCCATTTTTATGTCCATTAATGAGTATGAGTTCAAAAGAATCTCATCTTGTGCCACTTCTAAGGAAGCATGGGACACATTAATCACTGCACATGAAGGAGACTCAAGAGTCAAAGCTGCTAAAACCCAAATGCTTATCCAGCAGTATAACTCTTTGATCATGTCTGATTCTGAATCTTTTGATGATTTTTACATGAACTTAACTGATATAGTCACTAAGTTGCATGCTGATGGTATTACTTATGATAGAAATGAAATTGTTTCTAAAATCCTAAGGTCATTACCACAAAAGTTCGACAGTAAGAGGTATGCTATTGAGGAAATGAATGATCAAAACCTTACTCCTGAGTTACTCAGTAGCAAACTTAGAACTGTGGAAATGGAATTAGACTTTAAGAAACAATTGAATCATTCTCAAAGAAAACAGCCCAACTCTAACTTGAGTCTAATTTGACCAACTCTGACTCTGATGAGGAGTGTGATATAGATAAACTAGATAATCAGATTGCCTTAATGTCTAAACAATTTAAGAAAATTGTCAAATTTCGAAACAAACAGGCAACCAAACAAGGCAAGACTAATTATCCTACTCTGTCTAATCCCAAACCTCATGATAGAGGCTTTGACAAACATCCTAAGGACAACAATTCCAGACCCACTAGAGACCTTAAAAAGATTGAATGTTTTAGATGTGGGAAACTAGGTCTCATTACTCACGATTGCAGAGTTAATCTGAATAAAGCCAACACACACAATAGAGCCAATGTCTGTAAAACTTGGAATGATTCAAGTGACTCCGATGAAGAGGAACTTGAGTCATCTAATGTACTTGACCTTTTCATGTCCTTTTATGCTAAGATCATTTACAATGATGATATACCTGTGTGTGATAATGATGCTCCTAATTCTGCTTGTGTGAATACTGCTTTGATTGGCCTAGATGCTTTATTGTCTGAAAATGTTGCTAGTTCTAGTTCCGTGTGTGTGATTCAAAGTGATCTCGATAATGACGATGCCAATGGGTGCGTGAGTACTAAAACTGAATCGTTAGGGGTCACTACACACAATTCACTTAGCGACTCAGACACAGATGACCTCCCTGATATCCATACCTTGTATGCTAAAACTCTTAAAAAAGGCACTAGACTGGAGAAGACTGTTAGAGACCTGACTAAGAAATTAGATGATCTAAGTCTTATAGTGAAGTTGAATGCTGAAGAGTACACTAACCAGTGTCTATCTCATCAATCTGAAATTGAAACTTTTGACCAAAAATTAAAAGAGTTGACTAAAACTAATGAAACCCTGGAAATGAAATATAAGGGAACATTATTAGAATTGGAGGAAGCAAAAACAAAGACAGCTACTGTTTTCAAAAAAATTTCTAAATTTGAAAACAATTCAAACTGTTTTACTGACTTTGTTGTTGACTCCAAGACCAATTCTGATGATAGAACCGGTATTGGATTTTGCCCTAAGAACAAATCTCAAAATACAAAACTTGAATCTATTAAGTTTGTGTCTGGGGGCAAAAGACCAATTGAAACATGTCCAGACTTTCATTTGATAAAAATGAATTTGATCAAAAGCAACAAGAGAAAGACATTGGAGAGTCTAGTTATTCTAATGCTGAGACTGCACTTAAGACTAAATACGTCTGTCCTTTGATCAGAAAGGCTGATTCTACCTATAAGACCATACCCCCTAGAAATAGGACTTCTGAACAGAATGCTGTCAAACCTATCTTTAGAAGTTTTCCTAAGGAAATTCATCCCTCAAGCAATCAATATTGCTCATACTGTGACATTTATGGTCACTCCTTTGAAGGTTGTTATGCTAGGCGTCTAAACACCCCTATATACAATACTTCTGTCTATAAGAACTTTAACTATTCTAGGCAAAGTCGTAACAATTATGTCCTTCCAAGACAACCTGATAAGAACTCTAACTACAGAAATAGAAAGACCAAAACTAAGAGTTCATTTAAGAGAAAGGCTCCCAGAAACTTCCCTAAACCAAAAGCTCAATTTTTCCACAATAATAAGTTTGTTACTCCAAATGTTTTTCGACAAAAAACTGTGTCTCGAAAATTTTATCAAATGAGGGCAAACTTGCGCAAAATTAAAACTAGAGCTATTTGGGTTAGAAAAGAGGATCTTTTACGCCAAATGAAGTGTAACATTGTCATCACTGCTTTCAAAGCTGAACACACTTCATCTGGTTGGTACTTAGATTCAGGATGTTCCAAACATATGACAGGAGATGAAACAAAACTTCTAAACAAAACCAGATTTGTTGGTGGGAAAGTAGTTTTTGGTGATGGTGTTTCATCTCATATCATAGGTAAAGGAACCCTAAAAGAATAAGGAATGCCTGTTCTCGAAAATGTTCTATTAGTTAAAGGCCTTAAAGCCAACCTCCTAAGTATATCACAATTTTGTGACTCTGACCATACCGTCACCTTTTCAAAGAACAATTGTAAAATTTTAAATGATAAAGGTGAATGCATTATTACAGGATTTAGAACACATGACAATTGTTATACTGTCAAGACTAGTTCTGAAACCTGTAACATTGTCAGAATAGATGACAATGAGATCTGGCATAATCGTATGGGTCACTTAAGTTATGATATCCTTGGTATATTGTCTAGTCAAGAGATAGTTAGAGGTATTCCTAAAATTAAACCTATTTCAAGTGTTGTCTGTGGTCATTGCCAGGAAGGAAAAATAGTTAAGACTTCGCACAAAAAGGTTAAAGACATCCTTACCTCTAGACCTTTAGATCTCATCCATATGGACCTTATTGGTCCCTCTAGAACTGTTAGTCTATGTGGACACAGTTATATCCTTGTCATGGTTGATGATTTCACACGATTCACTTGGGTTGCCTTCTTGAAACATAAATCTAACACGTTTCAGAATTTTTTGAAAATTCTTCTAAGAATTGAAAATGAGAAGGACACACAAGTCAATCGCATCCGTAGTGATAGAGGGGGAGAGTTCATAGACACAGGAATAGCTGAATATTGTGACTACAACGGTTACAAACATGAATTCAGTGCCCCTAAAACTCCTCAGTAGAATGGTATTGATGAAAGGAAAAACCGAACTCTTTAAGAGATGGCACGTGTCATGTTGCATGCTAAATCCCTACCTAAATACTTTTGGGTAAAATCCATTAGAACTGCCTGTCACATCACTAATAGGGTCTATCTTAGGAAAAACTCTAAACAAACCCCTTATGAGTTGTGGTACGGTAAGAAACCTAATCTGAAATACCTAAGAACCTTTGGAAGTCAGTGTTATGTCTGTAAAGACAGAGAATATCTGTCTAACTTTGAAACTCGTGGTGATAAAGCCATCTTCTTAGGATACTCACCAAACAGTCGTGCTTATCGTATATACAATCTGCGTACTAAGGCCCTTATGGAATCGATAAATGTAATTGTAAGTGACACTATTATCGAAAATAAGATATCTGAATCACCTATTGTGGTTGAATCTGAAAATGATTTCAAAACTGATTCACCAAAAATAGATGACTCATTACCTATTGAGAGTCCAGAAGTACCTGGCTGGGTCTCTAAAGATCATCCCATTGACAACGTGGTCGGGAATCCTAATGAGCCAGTTCGTACTAGATCCCAATTAAGAAATTATGCTAATTATGCATGTTTCGTCTCCCTTATGGAACCGAAAAATGTTAATGAAGCATTGAATGACACACACTGGATTTCTGCTATGCAGGAAGAACTTTTACAATTCGTCATTCACGATGTCTGGTATCTCGTACCTCGGCCTCAAAACAAAAATGTTATTGGAACACGTTGGATCTTTAAGAACAAATCTGATGAAAATGGGGTGATTCTTAGAAACAAAGCTAGACTAGTTGCTCAAGGCTACTCTCAAATAGAAGGGATAGATTTCAGCGAGACATTTGCCCCTGTCACTCGTCTTGAATCTGTTCGTCTTCTTTTCGCCATAGCGTGTTACTTAAAATTCACACTTTATCAAATGGACGTAAAATCTGCTTTCCTTAATGGAATCCTGTCCGAAGAAACATATGTGGAACAACCCAAAGGGTTCATTGACCCTAAATACCCTAACCACGTCTTTCGTCTAAAAAAGGCTTTGTATGGCTTAAAACAAGCTCCTCGAGCTTGGTATGAACGCCTTTCCAACTTTTTGTTGGATAAGGGTTTTAAGAGAGGAGGAAATGACCAGACTCTCTTTGTCAAACATTTTGACAAAAACATTATCATAGCCCAAGTCTATGTAGACGACATCATTTTCGGGTCAACTTCAAACTCTGAAGTTAAATCCTTTTCTGCTAGTATGCATAAGGAATTTCACATGTCCCTTATGGGGGAGCTACAGCTTTTCTTAGGATTTCAAGTGAAACAGAATTCTGATGGTCTATTTGTTTCTCAAACTAAGTATGCCTTAGACCTTGTTAAAAAAATTGGCTTAGAGAATGCTAAAGTTGCCAAAACACCTATGAGTACTACCGTTAAATCAAGCAAAGATGAAAATGGTACGTTAGTAGATTCCACACTTTACCGTAGTATGATTGGTAGCCTAATCTATCTAACTACCTCACGACCAGACATAATGTATGCTGTATGTCTGTGTGCTCGTTACCAGAATAACCCTAAAGAGCCATTTATCGAGTGTAAAACGTATAATAAAGTATATAAAAGGCACTCTCAACCTTGGACTTAGGTACACTAAGGATACCTGTAGCACCATCATAGGGTATACTGATGCTGATTGGGCCGATTGTACTGATGATAGTAAAAGTACATCAGGTGCCTGTTATTATGTCGACAATAATTTAGTTGGTTGGAGTAGCAAAAAATAGAATTGCACATCTTTATCCACGGCTGAGTCCGAATATATAGCAGCTGGCAGTTGTTGTGCTCAATTATTATGGATAAAACAGATGTTAAGCGATTATGGAATTAAAGAAGATCAATTACAATTGTATTGTGACAATCAAAGCGCCATCAACATATCTAAAAACCCGGTTCAACACTCGCGATCTAAACATATTAAAATAAGGCATCATTTTATACGCGAACTTGTTGAATCTAAGGAATTAGAAATTCATTACCTGCCTACTGATCTGCAACTTGCAGACATGTTCACTAAACCTTCAGACGATAACACATTTCTGTATTTGCGAAATTCTATAGGCATGGTATGCGCTGATTAAACTCTTAAAACTTTAAGTTTTACCCTTTGTCCATTTGAGACAAAATGGGGGAGAAATTTGAGTTTTATGAAGTTCATTTTTGTTCACATTTCATCTAAACTGCTTGATCTTAGTGTGTATATTTGCAGGAATCTCTTCTTCTGATTGTCTACCTCTTCTAGTGTACATACTTGTAAATAGTTGAGTTATGTAATTTTTGAATTTCTAGGAAATGGGTAAATAGAATCTTTTGTATAGGACTAGGTTTTATTTTTTGGTTCCCTACGAGTTTTAAGCTAACTCAAAGGAGATTTTGTCTCATATTTCCAAAGGGGAGATTGAAGCACCTTATACCTTTGACTTACTTAAGTCTACATTGTATAAGTGCTCAACTAGTTTGGAAATAGTGACAAAATTAGTTGTCTATCCTAGAATCCAAAAAGCCTCAGAACCTATCTCTCTAATCCCCTTCAATGATCTATGAAGATACAAAATGAATCACACTACACACAATTAGAAGTGCATACATGTGTTCATATTGCTTAAAATTGAGTGTGTGTTTAATTCCCCTTGAATTGGAGCTTTAATAATTTTTTGGGAATTTTAAATAATTTTTAAACCTTTTTAAACTTTTTTTAAAAACATTTTTTAATAATTGTTTTTACTAATAAAATGGGATAATAAAGTTTTTGGGGTTAATTTACTATTTTAGAAACTTCTTTCTTCACTGAATTGTTTGGTTGGGTACGATCTCAAAGCGCTAGAGACTTCAGGGTGAGGTTTTGTAATTATTTTGACGCGCGTGTGAGAGCCTATAACCAGCCAACACTTGTCATCCTCCGGGTTAATGTATTTGTGTTTCTTATGTGAGAGGGTTGGATGGATGATTGTTGATCGTTGGATCATTCCTTATCAAGGGTCTGCATGCGTTCTTGGTTAATCCCGGTGCTGTCCTTTTGAACCAATCAGAACCATCTTAATCCACCGCTGTTTTATAACCATAGGATCAAGTCAAACCTTGCAAGACTTCATCACAGCCATTGATTTGCCTCGATCGTCCAGAACCTTCCCCAGGCACTATATATACCCTTCACTTCTCAGCCTTAGAGAACTTTTGGGCATTCGTCTTCCAGAGAGAAAAAAATTAGAGAGAGAAGAGAGAAGTGAGAGAAGAGAGAAAAGAATAGAGAGAAGAGAGAGAAAGGGAAATAGTTAGCCAAAACCAAACCCTAACCCTAAACACTTCGTCTCTGAAACAAACCTTCAAATAAACCTTACCCCAAACACAACCTGAGTGTTTGAAAGAGAGAGAGAGAGAGTGGTTTGTTCATATCGTTGCTGTAACCTCGTGATTTCTGATCTTGTACACAACTTAAACGTTAGAGTGAAGATCTATTTTCTTTTTTCATAGAAACGTTAGATCTATACTCTGCATGTTACATTTTTCACTAGATCTGCATATTTTCAACTTGGTTTAAGAAAATCATTTCTGTTTTGGTTTTAAAAATGTTTTATAGTTTCTGTTTTTACAAAACTTAACCTGACCTAGTTGGATTCGCACTTGGAAGATTTTCAATCTCATAAATGTTTTCAAAAGAGATTGATTAGGTCTTGTCCGATTTTAAAGCGAGATTTCTGTGGAATCTGGGTTATATTTAAAGGTCAAAAGGTTGTTAGTTTTGTAAGAAAGAAAAATAACAAAATCACTGCATATAGACTTTATATGTAATTTGTATAGGATTGTTTGTAAATCTAAGTGTGTGTGAGTTCATGCATGTGAATAGGATTCACTACACAAACACTTTACACACTACTATACTGGAAGTGTTGTGTTTAAGATCTGAGATCATTGAGTCGACGTAAATAAGCTAAAGCAAAGGAAGTTAGCAAACCGGAGAACATCATCAACAAATCAGATCTATCAGAAGTTAGAAGGAACCAAGTGGGGTATATTCCTAAACTTAGAATAGGTTGATTTGTGTGCTTGCATGTTGTGTTGTTTGTAACTGATTTTTGTTATTAATGGATTTTTGTTTTTGTGACTTAGAAGTCACCGTGGATGTTTCCTCTGTTGGGAGAGATTTTACCACGTTAAAATCATTGTGTTGATTATCTTCATCTACTCACCTCATTCTTTAAGTGTGCTGAATTTTTGAAACTGCCTTAGTTTTAAAACTGGTTACACAATCTTAATTAATCTCGTACATAAGTTTCTTTGTAAACAAATCTTGTTTATAATTTTTATTTTCAAAATAAAAGGGTTTCTCCAACAAACATTCGGAGTTGCTTATACAGTTTAACCTTGTGTTAAACGGCATTAGCGACGTTTTTCACCATACACAAGATCCACACCTTTTTCTCTCTCTACACCACATTGTGCTATTGTAAACCCCTGGGAATAAAATAACAGTGGACGTAGGCTTTTCCTTATAGCCGAATCACTTTAAAAATCTTTGTCTCTCATGTGCTTGATTGGATTGCTTTTATCTATTTATCTGTCATCATAAAAATGGGATTCGGTCGAGTTTTTTGCATCAACAAATATGATTCTTAACTTTTCATTGTGTGATATTTTTAAATTAATTTTTTGAAAAAGATTTTATTAAATTTATAATTTTAACGAGAGTTAGATTATTGATTTAATATTATCTCAAAATATTTCACATTAATAAATTAAGAAATTAAAATAATTGAAAATGTAGTGTAATCCCATCTCTTAACTTTCTCACATATTTCACACTTGATTGCACATTATTTTTCCGTTATTTAGTCATAATTATAATTTTAGCATTAGTTAACTTTTTCCTTGAAATTGTTTTTAAAAAAATTAAAAAAAAAGATTTTAGTAAAAAAAATTGGATTGCAAGTTTTCACGTCAATTGTTTCACCATTGAGCATTGGATTGATACCCGTACTTATCGTAATACGAGTTATTTTTAGACAAGTTTTGTGGGTACTCAAAGGAATTTTGAGAGGGATTTTCGAAGACAACAACCATACATAAAAAAAACTATTTATCAAATGGTGCCAAATTGAAGATTTGTTATTTTTATTTTTACTTTTATTTTTATTTTTTTAGTTAAAATTATTATTCCTCCTCCCTCCTCCCTCCTCCTTAAACTGGTTGTATAGGATTTTTAAAGCTTTTTATTTATTTAGGGTGCATTTTGATACCATATTATTTTTGTAATCTTTATTTATAAAAAAAACAAAAGCAAAAAGAAAAATCGGACAAGGTAGAGAGAGGGCGTCCAAAGGCGGAAATTTTGAAGCCTCTCTACTTTGGGTCGGTAGGACTCCCGAGGACGACTGAAATAGGCGAGAGCTCCCCCCGGTCGACTTAGCTCGATCTTCACCCCACATGTGTAAAAGCCGTGGGAGGTATATTTTTTTTATCCCTCGGGAATCTCCTGCAAGTGAGTTCAATTTTATGTGTGATTAATTGCTCCTATGTGCCTTTAATTTCTGCATCGCACTTAAATTGAATGGTTTGATGAATAAATTTACCTAAGACCTGGATCCGGTCATTGAAACGAGAAGGGATTTCATCACCCGACTCACTCGCTTATCCATTGTGTGCTACCCTAGCTATCATTAAATTTAAAATCAATCAATTAGCTTACCCCGTAGGAACACATTTTTGCAACAGGCGATCACAAAGATAAACTCTGTGATTTTTGTCGCCAACGGACTTAATTAAAATTTGACTACCCCTTTCACTAATTTTGAAGATAATAATTGGCTACGTGCTCGTTAGGATTTTTCTTGACTCGTATATGTCCAATTCCATTCTTTCGTTAGTCGGTTTTAGTTACTTCACTCAAATCAAGAGTCCATTTTCTCCCATTTTCAGAAAAAAGCCCAAAAATATTTTTCTTTTTTTACAAATTCCAAAAATCCCAAAAAGATTTTTTCCCCATATTTCAAATGCCAAAAAGATTTTTTCCCCATATTTCAAATGCCAAAAAGATTTTCCTTTTATTATTTTCAAAATTCACACAAAGATTTTCCTTTCTTTTGAAAAATATTTTTAGAAAAATCAAAAATATTTCTCTCGTCATGGCCGAAGAACATCCTTTACGAGAGTACTTTAGCCATTTCCCATTCTCTCGAAGTTTGTTTGATATTGAGCCCGAATTGAACCTCCATTTATTTATTCATGGCTTTAACTCTCAAACACCCACTGTTGATACTTATGTGTCGTCCACGCACACATCTCATCTTCCACCGCCTCCGGTGATGAGTGTCAACCCATCTCATGCTTCGCCGTGCACACACTGCTTTCTGGTTGATCACTTGTCCCATGAATGTCCATTTATTTTCGCCTCATCTGAAACCACCATGGCCCAAGTGTTTCCATATGACACTGTTTCAGAACCACCCTCGTCGTATTCTCACGACATATCTAATGTCGAGGGGTCTGAATACCCAATCTATTAATGGAGGCCTGATCACCCTCCCACGCACTATGAATCCCAACACCATGCTGCGGATCCTTACGGTTTCCAACAGTCTTCATCGCCACCTTGTGCACTTTATATCACTCAGTCCCCTTACTATGCTCCTTGTTCTAATCAACCTTTTGTCTCTCATGGAGATGCTTCTCCCGTGTATGACCAACTTAACCCCCTTACCCATACTTCATATGAGTATTCTCCACATCCTAGTGTTTCTAGCGAGTTATGTCCACTGCCACCCACTGACATCTCCCCACCACCTTGCACTTCCGCTGTCGAGCGCCTCTTACAAAAGTTCGAGCACAATCTTCAATCTCAAAATTAAGTCCTTCAACGTCTTGAACACAGGTTTACTGCATTTGAGTGTGCGCACGAGTCGAATTTCACCTCAAGTCAATGAAGGTCCCTATATAGAGCACACCTAGGGTTTGCTTTCCGTGCTTTAGCTATATAGGACTTCATCTAGTTGGACGTGAATTTTGACAAAATATTTTGGTAATCTAAGATTGTGTCCCCCTATCGACGCCAAGCTCTCCATGTTCGTCGACGTCAAATGAGCTCTCAATTCAATCCTCCCTGTCAGAAAAGGTACTTTTCATTCTCTATGGCTCATAGGATATATTATGTCACGTAGGACACGACACCACGTTGTATCTGCATTTTATTTATCGTATCTAATGATAGTGTTTGGTTTCGTCATATTAATTTTTTTGAGTTCAATATTTTAATATGAAGCTTTTATAAAAATAAATAATTTTGTGAAAATAAATTTTCGACACAAAATATTTTTCTTAATAAAATTTTCAGAATAAAATATTCGAAGTTAAAAATAATTTTTATGTGTGTTAATATATGATATATATATTTTTACAGATTTGTATATGTTATATATATAATATTATATGTATGATATTATTGTATTATAATATTATATCTATCTATCTATGTATCTATATCTATATATAATATATGGGGTTGGCAGCATGCGGATTGGACTACGTAAGTAATGGTCCTTGATAAGGTCTTTACATCTTTAGCAGGTCTTGGCACTTTACTCGATTTTGACCAAATCCCATGCCTTAAACTATGTATGCGTGCCATGTTTATCTATTATATATATATGTATGCTATATAATATATGTATTATGCTTATATGTTGGTACGTATATGTGTCTTTTTGTTCTCAGCATTTTTTTTTGCTTAAGTCTGTTTGTGTTATGACAGTGTCAGGTCATATATGACCGTAGGAGTCTATGGCTAACCCTGTTAGCCTTTGCATGTTCATTTGGTGTTTTTACAGTTGTGTCCCATCATTTTTCAAAAGCTGGGATGTCTCCTCTTAGCTATGGCATGTTCCCCATAATTTGGATTTTACTGTTTTACGCATGCAGCCCTTTCTTTCAATGTTTTTTACCATGATTATATTTTAAAATCCCTCTTTCTTTTATTGAAACAACACCGTGTGTCATACCCTTATACAACGGTAACTTTTGTTGTGCGTTACAGCTGGCTTTTATAATCTTTTAAAACAACCGTGTTTTATAAAATTGAAGTTATGATTTGTTTCTTGTTCAATTAGTGTGTAACAGCTTGCTCTACACGTGTCACAATTTTATCACAACACTTTGTGTTTCTTTATGATCCCTTAGATCAGTATTAATCAACAGATGTTTGTATTTTTGTGTCAATCCATGTGACCCCATTTTACACCAATCAGCACACTTTTGCACTCTATAAATAGTACCCTTCGTGTATTATTTTTGCAAGAGGTTGAGAAATTTATTTTTGTGGCTAAACTCTGTCAAAATTTTTAGAGAGAAAGAGAGAATAAACCAGAACAATTTTTGTGTCGTCTTCATGTGTTTTATTTGTCAAAACGAAAATGAAGATTGGACATCTCTCATTCTAAATCTGCACTTACAATTTTTCAAGAGTATATTATTTTTTTAAGTGATTTCTCTCATTTTTTTGTGTATTATTTTGATCATTCTTTAGATCTAATTTTTGTACACAACACACACTATTCACGAAATTAATTTGTGTGAATATTTTGTTTGTGACTTGTTTGTGAGATCTTGAATGTTTTTAAACATTTTGTTTTAAAACAGATTTTTCAGAAAATATTTGTTAATATTCAGATTTATATTGTTGGTGGTTTAGAAAGTTAAACCTAAGATTTTTGAGATCTAATTTGTGGAGATTTAAAATCTTGATTGTATATTATTTTCTTGAGTGTGAAAGACTGTTTTGGACTAATCTGAAATATTTGTGAAAATATTCTTGATAAGATTTTAGATTAAAATCTGATTTAATCTAATATTTGTTTTCTGAAAAATAATTGTGAATACTTGACTGTCTGATTTGATTGATTATATTTTCAGTCATATTTTGTGAATATGATTTCTTAATTATTTAAGTGATTTTCAAGATCTGTTTTCATCTCATATCACTCACATAATATTCACATAGACACATTTGTTTGTGTAAATATTTGAACAAGTCTAGTGTTCAAGATTTAAAAAGAAAAGAAAGCTTTTCAAACCACTTTTGAAAGTCAAGAAGACTTGATTTGAGTTAGCAAAGACTTGCGAAGATATATAGGAGATATAATCTGTTTCATAACATTTGGTGCGTATCATTTAAGTGTGGGTGTGTCATCTAGGATAGAACACCGCACACAATTACTTCACTAGAAAATAACACAATAGGCACTGAGCTAATCTTGAGCTAGAAGAGCAAAAGATAGAAACTAAGAAGTGTAGAACGCAATAACAAGCAAGGACAGACTTAAAGAGAGAGGAGAATAATCAACCAGGGAGGAGTCTTATTATTTTAGAAAATAAGTTTGTTGATTGTAACTCGTTCCTATTGGTTTTATTATTTTAGTGGAAGTATATTAAGTAACTCTTAGAGGAGTTCGTCGTTTTTCACGGGGAAGGGTTTTTGCGACGTAAAATAAATACCTTGTGCTTTACTTTACACTTTTGCTATATCTCGCCTCATACGAAAAAGTAGGTTAAATACTAGAAATGCACCTAATTAATTGAATCATATATTATCTGTTTTGACATGTAGTTAACTCAAGATAATAAATAGGACTATTAATTGACTTGGCAAACTAAAATCTTTTTTAACTAAGTTAGCCATTCAAGAAAATTTTGAATTGGTCCCCTCTTGAATAACATAGATAACTCATAGGTAATTGGAGTTTATTTCGGAAAATTGTTTACTTCCGCACATAAAGTCTTTAGCGCATCGTGAATACTTACAAGTGTCATCAGAGCTAGAAGTTAAAAAGACCATTTTTAAAAACTTTTGCCAAACTCGTTTTACCTTGTTTTCAATGGATGATTCAAGTCAATTACTTAGGCTTGGAAATTTTAGTAGACTTTCTATTTTCGATGGCTCAAATTTTTCATATTGGAAAATTAGAATAGTAGCATTCATTCAAGGCAAATTAGGAGATGATATTTGGGATTTAATTGAAAATGGTTATAGGCACCCCACTAATTCTATAGCAGAAGGTAGCATTATTTTTCGAAAGATTAAAACTACTGAATTAAGTGCTGATCAGAAAAAAATAAGCAATTTTAATAATAAAGGCAAAAATGCGATTTTCATGAGTGTGAGCGAAAATGAATTGAAACGTATATGTCATTGCACTACTAGTAAGGATGCTTGGGATACTTATTTATTGCACATGAGCGTGACGATAGAGTAAAGTAATGTAAAACACAAATGTTGGTTCAACAATATAATATGTTAGTTATGAACGATAATGAACCATTTGATGATTTTTATATGCATTTGACTGATATCATTACTCAATTGCATGCGAATGGTATTGAATATTCTGATAAAGATGTGTGTGCTAAAATTCTGAGATCTCTTGCACCTAGATTTGATCATAAATGTTATATCATTGAAGAGATTAATGACCCATCTCTCACACCGAAATTGCTAAGCTCTAAATTGAGAACTATGGAACTTGCATCAATATTTAGGAAGACTCTCACATCTTATGCTAAGAATGAGTCGACCAATATTTCTTAAGTTGCTTTTAAAACTGCCTATCCTAATAAATATAAGCATAAGGTAGTTAAACAACAATCTTCATCTGATGATGATTCTGATGTGGAATCGGATGATCTTGATAAGATTGACAATCAACTTGCAGTTATTTCCTCTCAATTTAAGAAACTTTTTGAGCAAAGAAGTGCTATTGCTAAGAGACATACGCAAGTGAATAATCAATCTAGTCAGTTCACCCAGCACCATAATAGAACATCAAAGTGAAATATTGGTTATTATAGTAGAAGTAGTATGGTTGATAAATCTGAATTGGCTTGTCATAATTGTGGGAAACTTGGTCACTTTATTGCTGAGTGTTGGTCTAAGCCACATTCCAAGCATTCTAAACAACACAAGGAACACATAACTAAAACTTGGGATGACTCTTATGATTCTGAATCAGAAGATAACCAAGGAAATTCTGAATCAAATTGCCTTGCATTTTTAGGAGAAGTTTATGACTATTGCGGAGACATGTACTTAGCAGGAATGATTGATTCCGAAGATGATTCTCATTCTGATTTTAATTCTGATTCTGATTCTGATGAAGTGCTTGATTTAATTAATGCTGCTAAATCTTCATTAGCTATTCCACCTTCTATGCTTGAAATAACTGCACCGTTTGATGCTAAACGTGCTTTATGTGATACTAAATCTGATGATAGCAACAATTCACACACGAACACTAATGAGCATGAAAATTTTGTTGGCTATGATGATTACTCAAAATTGTATGTCAGGACTTTACAAAATAGACAAGAATTATCGAATTTGGTAAAAATGCTTAGTGAGACCTTATAGAATCAATATAAGATAGTTCAACAAAATTCCATTGAAATGAACAATGTCAAAATTGATTTTAAAAAATAATCACTTGATTTCAAATGTCAGATTACGACTTTAAATGAAAATTTGTCTTCTTTTGAAGAAAAATATAATGAAGCACTTTTGCAAGTTGAAAAATCCAAACAAGTTTGTGAAACAGCTTTCAAAATGTGTCGTAGTCGTGATATAAAATGTTTTGACCTTGAAAAATTGCTTGCTGAACAACGATATAAGGGTGATACTAGAGGATTTGGATATGAGGGTCCTCTTGAAAAAGTTGATCCAAGTAGATCAATCTTATTTGTAAAAGCCCATGAAGAAATGGCTCTTCCGTTGGAAAGTAAGTTGTCTAAAAAGGATAAAGGAAAACAAGTTTTAATAGAAAGTGATTATGAAAGTGACATTGAAAATTTTATAGAGAACTTTGTAGGACCGTCTACATCAAAATATTTCCTTCCTGCCAAGAGACTCTATAGACCTCCTAAACCATTTATTCGTAATAAATCTGTCAAGTATGTAGAGGAAAAACACTACCAATAAGATCGACCTACTTCTAGTAAATTTTGTACTAGGTGTGATGTTTTTGGTCACCAAAACTAGGAATCCCTTGGTAATCGCAAGAAAGGTACTCATTTTAAAAGTCATAACCAAAATGTGAAGCGATTTACAAATTTTCATAGGCAGCGCACTAATAATAATTGGAATCATTTCTTCAATAAGTCTAGGCCTCGTGTTAACAAGAAAATATTTTTGAAAAATAATACTTATCCTAAATTTCAAAAGGCACAAAAACCGTTGAAAAATTTGCCTATTTCGATTAGGACTTGTGACTTGAGACCTCCAATGGGTTTTTAAAGTCAAAGAAATGCCTAACTAATGTATGTGACGCTTGGGAGAGTGATAAAATCATTAAGTCTCCTCACGAGAAGGTTACGGACTTAAACACCACCATACCCTTAGATTTATTCAATGATGGGGGAGGTTATTTTAATCAAAATGGAGTTAACAAGTATTGTGACCAGAATGGATATTCGTACCAGTTTAATGCTCCTAAAACTCCTAAACAAATTAGGGCTGTTCCTTCTATTGCTTGTGATTTTCAGCTTGCTGATATGCTTTCTATGCCTTATGATGACTCTTGTTTAGAAGTAACCTCAACATTTGATTGGAGAGATTGTACTTGAATTTTTGCTTGTGTTTATTCTGCACTTTGATTACTAGATCTCCGAGGTTTTAGGATAAAGATATCTACTAATAACCGGTATCTTTTAAAGCCATGTTTATTGTAGGAGATGCTTATTTTGCAGATTATAAACACTTATTTTTTCTTCTTCTTACCATTGTATAATTTAGCCAAAATGGGGGAGAGCTGAGAGCATATTCTAGTATTGTGTTGTTGATATTTTTTATACATATTCTGTTTTTTTATTTCCTGCACATTTAATTCTGTCATATTAATATTTTGGTAGAGAAAATGCTACTAATTTGATTTATCGGCATAAAGTGTATTTATGTTTTGTAGGTATTTTCGTCGGTCGTCATGAGTTGTGTCTTTTCTTTTCTAGGATGGGTGGGTAGTTAGATACTCTTTTGTATAGGACATATTAGGAATTATTTTTCCTTAGTATATCATTTGGTGTACTCAAGGCTTTTGTCAAAATTAGTCTAATGAGGGAGTTTGAAGGTCCCTATATAGAGCACACCCAGGGTTTGCTTTCCATGCTTTAGCTATATAGGACTTCATCTAGTTGGACGTGAATTTTGACAAAATATTTTTGTAATCTAGGATTGTGTCCCCCCTATCCACGCCAAGCTCTCCATGTTCGTCTACATCAAATGAGCTCTCAATTCGGTCCGCCCTGTCAGAAAAGGTACTCTTCATTCTCTATGGCTCATAGGATATATCCTGTCACGAAGGACACGATACCACGTTGCATCTGCATTTTGTTTATCATATCTAATAACAGTGTTTGGTTTCGTCATATTAATTTTTTAGAGTTCAATATTTTAATTTGAAGCTTTTATAAAAATAAATAATTTTGTGAAAATAAATTTTCGACACAATATATTTTTTAATAAAATTTTCAGAATAAAATATTCGAAGTTAAAACTAATTTTTATGCGTGTTAATATATGATATATATATATTTTTACAGATTTGTGTATGTTATATATATATATATATATATATATATATATATATATATATATATATATATATATATATATATATATATATATATATATATATGGGGTTGGCAGCATGCGGATTTGACTACATAAGTAATGATCCTTGATTTGACCTTGATAAGGTCTTTACATCTTTAGCAGGTCTTGACACTTTACTCGATTTTGACTAAAGCCCATGACTTAGCTTATGTATGCGTGCCATGTTTATATATTATATATATATGTATGCTATATAATATATGTGTTATGCTTATATGTTGGTATGTATATGTGTCCTTTTGTTCTTAGCATTTTTTTTACTTAAGTCTGTTTGTGTTATGACAGTGTCAGGTCATGTATGACCGTAGGAGTGTGTGGCTAAACCTGTTAGCCTTTGCGTGTTCATTTGGTGTTTTAACAGCTGTGTCCCATCATTTTTCAAATGCTGGGATGTCTCCTCTTAGCTATGGCATGTTCCCCATAATTTGGATTTTACCGTTTTGTCCATGCAGCCCTTTCTTTCAATGTTTTTTAGCACGGTTATCTTTTTAAATCCCTGTTTGTTTTATTGAAACGACACCGTGTGTCATACCCTTATACAACAGTAACTTTTGTTGTGCGTTACAGTTGGCTTTTACAATCTTTTAAAACGACAGTGTTTTATAAAACTGAAATTACGATTTGTTTCTTGTTGAGTTAGTGTGTAACAACTTGCTCTACACGTGTCACATTTTTATCACAACACTTTGTGTTTCTTTGCGACCCCTTAGATCTGTATTAATCAACGGACGTGTGTACTTTTATGTCAATCCATGTGACCCTATTTTACACCAATTAGTACCCTTTGTGTATCATTTTTGCAAGAGGCTGAGAAATTTATTTTTGTGGATAAACTCTGTCAAAATTTTTAGAGAGAAGGAGAGAATAAACCAGAACTATTTTTTTGTCGTCTTCGTGTGTTTTATTTGTCACAACAAAAATGAACATTGGACATCTCTCATTCTAAATCTGCACTTACGATTTTTCAAGAGTATATTATTTTTGTAAGTGATTTCTCTCATTTTTGTGTGTATTATTTAAATCATTCTTTAGATCTAATTTTTGTACACAACACACACTATTCATGAAATTAATTTATGCGAATATTCTGTTTGTGACTTGTTTATGAGATCTTGAATGTTTTTAAACATTTTGTTTTAAAACAGATTTTTCAGAAAATATTTATTAATATTTAGATTTATATTGTTGGTGGTTTAGAAAGTTAAACCTAAGATTTTTGAGATCTAATTTGTGGAGATTTAAAATCTTGATTGTATATTATTTTCTTGAGCGTGAAAGACTGTTTTGGACTAATCTGAAATATTTGTGAAAATAGTCTTGATAAGATTTTAGATTAAAATCTGATTTAATCTAATATTTGTTTTCTGAAAAATAATTGTGAATATTTGACTGTCTGATATGATTGATTATATTTTCAGGCATATTTTGTGAATATGATTTCTTGATTGTTTAAGTGATTTTCAGGATCTTTTTTCATCTCATATCACTCACATAATATTCACGTAGACACATTTATTTGTGTAAATATTTGAACAAGTCTAGTGTTCAAGATTTAAAAAGAAAAGAAAGCTTTTCAAACCACTAATGAAAGTCAATAAGACTTGATTTTAGTTAACATAAGACTTGAGAAGATATATAGGAGATATAATCTGTTGCATAGCATTTGGTGTGTATCATTTAAGTGTGGGTGTGTCATCTAGGATAGAACACCGCACACAATTACTTCACTAGAAAATAACACAATAGGCACTGAGCTAATCTTGAGCTAGAAGAGCAAAAGGGAGAAGATGAGAAGTGTAGAACGCAATAACAAGCAAGGACAACTTAAAGAGAGAGCAGAATAATCAACCAGGGAGGAGTCTTTGTCGTGTGGGGTAATCTCTACATCTTTCTTCTTTAGTTGTGAAGTTTGTTGATTGTAACTCGTCCCTATTGGTTTTATTGTTTTAGTGGAAGTATGTTAGGTAACTCCTAGAGGAGTTCGTCGTTTTTCCCGGGGAAGGGTTTTTGTGACGTAAAATAAATTCCTTGTGCTTTACTTTACAAATTTGCTATATCTCGTCTCATATGAAAAAGTAGGTTAAATACTAGAAACACACCTAATTAATTGAATCATATATTATCTGTTTTGACACCTAGTTAAATCAAGATAATAAATAGGACTATTAATTGACTTGGCAAACTAAAATCTGTTTTAACTAAGTTAGCAATTCTAGAAAAGTTTGAATTGGTCCCCTCTTGAATAATAGAGATAAATCGTAGGTAATTGGAGTTTATTTCGGCAAATTGTTTGCTTCCGCACATAAAGTCTTTTATGCATCGTGGGTGCTTTCAATCAACCCATTATTGCACCCGCGTGGGACGATGATGTGTCATCTTATGCCACTAGTTTTGAGTGTTACCAACCCCTGTTCCTAAGAAACTTGATGTTGAGACCACCCCATGGTCAAGGCCTTAAGTTGACAATTGTGTTGACTTCCCCACTGATTGTGAGACTGATCTCACTGCGCCCTATCCTCTCGAACCCACCATTGAGGTTCGCATTTTCCCTTCCACCGAATCTACAATTATTCCTGAGTCTACAGCTTTTGATCCTTTTATGTGTATCCCCGAGGCAACATTTCCTTATAGGTTAGCTCCGGCTTCGAGTGCTTCCCACTTTCTGAGATTGAATCCGAGATGGTTTCTACCTCTATGAATATGGATCCTGTCCCACCCTACTTGACTCCCGTAGAGTCATATTCTAATGTTGATTATCCTATCTCAGATTTGGATGCCTCGATCGATTTTTCCACCACTTCGGATGGTACCTCTCGGGTGGTTAAGTTGATCACTCCATCGTTTTCTTCCACACCACCTCCTACGGGTGCCCTTGAGGGTCACTCTGCGCCTCATGAGGAGTGTGTCTATCCTAATCTCGAGTTAGATCATCTTCCCCCACCCTTTGTCCCACCCAATCCATCCACTGTCCATACCACACCACCACTTGATTCGGACCTTGTTATTATTATTTCCCTATTCACATCTAAGCATTTAGGTCCTCACCTACATCCTCCCTCAACCCTAGTGCTCCACGATCCCATTTTTTCACTTTTCATCGACCCCACCATCCATGTGAGTATTCATGTTACTCTTCCCATACGTGACTTCGAGCTTGTTACTTTAAGCACACCACTTCCTTGTGGGATTGATTTTTCCTATCGACAACTCCCTGGCGTGTCACGGTGCGACCATTATCGTCGTCCATTTATAGAATGGTCGTGCACTTTCTATAAGTCCCATCCCACCTACCAAACCTTTTTGCCTCCACATCCAGCTTGAGCATCACGCTTATAGGGCCCTTATTGCCTTCACATTTACGCTCAATAAGGCCAGTGACTGGTGCCTGTTCACCCTCACCCTTACCCTTCTTCCTTGTACCCTCCTACCCACCCGCCCATGGTCCACCGATGCTTTGCATCGAGTGATGCATTTTCCATACAGGTGCATTGAACCTTGTAGCTTTTATCTCACTTGGGGGTGATTCTCATCACCCAATTTTTTTGCCGCCCTGTGCTTTCATCGTTCTTACTCTTAGGGTGAGTTCCAATCGGTCTGGCTGAAGACGTTAAACTTAGCGCTACCGGGAGGCAGCCCGTCGTTCATTGTCTCTGAGTATGAGTCTTATCCTATTTGGGGGTGATGTGATTTTCACATGATTTCTAGACTTGTATATATTTTTGTGCGCATTTGTCATTCAGGTTTCATATATGCTCCCGAATGCGATACATTTTCATTAGCAGTTCATTATGGTAATATCTTTCCTCCCTTGTGCTTTTTATTTCTCTATATAGTTTTAAACATCGAGGACAATGCTCTCCTTTGTTTGGGGGTGGAAAATTTATTAAAATCGTACGTCTTTTGAAAATTTTCAGAAACAATTGATTTTAAACTTTTTGTGCACTTAAAAATAAATTTTTATGACATGAATTATCTATCATCCCTCTTTCAAAAATCTCGAAATACCCGTGCTCGACACTTAAATTACGCTTTTTGCAAATAAATTAATTAATGCCTCTTAAAAGTGTACTTGCACCATGAATTCTTAAAATCGACAATTTGCACTATCACATTTACAATCAAAAGTTGAAGAGTAACTATATTCTTAAGAAAGCCTTAAAAGATCACTAGTGGCGACTTAAACTCATGAGATTTGAGATTTTCACCTTTTTGAGGGTTTTTACGTATCTCCGAGTCACAAGTTGACTCAACTTTCTTTGGGTATCATACTTAGTCATTGCATGGTCTCATTATTTTTTAAATTTGGTTAAATCACTGAGAATGGCATTACTTTCGAGTTGTAAGAAATATGTGTCTTGTAGTTTGTCCCGAGCACTAAACCGATTTTTCCATACACTCATCTCTTTCCCTATCACATTATCATTCACCCATTATCTTTCCATATTTCCCTTGTCCATTCTATATACCACACACACATCAATTCCCATCATTCCCATCATTTTTGAGAAAAAAAGAGTGCTTGAAATTTTCCATGTAAATTGTCTTCATTTTTGTTATGAAAAGAAAAATGTATCGCAATAAAAAAAAAGAGAGAGATATAGAATAGAGAAAAAAATATAAAAATGAGCAAAGAAAAAGAAAGCATGCGATCAAAATTTTGAAAAATGAAGACATTATTTAGTCACACTCTTCTCAAAAACCTTACCAGCATATCTTCCTCATGTCATTTTCCCATTCTCCCATACATACATCACATTTTTCACCCTTGGTAAAGTGTTCGGGCAAACGAGAAGACTATATGGTGAATAGCTCGACATTCTCAACATAATGATTAACATTCGTTCACGAGATCAATTTTCTTTCACGTATCTTTCATTTTCTATAAAGTGTGTGAGACATTTGAACTTGATTATACTTACTCACCTCCTCACACACTATAGATATACACCTACCCAATTCTCACAGAGTTAGATTCAGAGATATATATCCAGTGAGAATTGAAGTCCAAGCTTTGATTCTATAAAGGCGATCTAAGAATTACTTTAATGATACTTAAGATTACTTCAAACTACACACGCTGAGTTTTAGGAAGGATTATGCTTTTGGTATTAGGTAATTTTATATCTCATTTTGATAGTTGAATACAGTGTTCCTTGGCGTCCTTTTTAGTTGGGTTATATAGAGTTTCATCGTTAAAATAATAGAATGTCATTTTAATAAATTTCGAATTTTATGGGTACATTCACTGCAAACTCTCACGAGACACCATTCGTCCTGTAGGGCAACCTATATGCTTAACGGCTTGTTGCACATGCTAAGTGCAATCGTCAGTGCCTGCGAAAGTGGCACACTTTTGGATATTTATCTTTGTTTTCTCTCTAATTTTTGCTCAAGGACTAGCAATGTTCTAATTGGGGGTGGTGTGACAAGCACCCAAAAGTGTCTAATTTATGCCCTGAATAGATGCATTTTAGTCGCTCATTTTAATTAATAATGGCCTTTTGTTCGTATTTATATATATTGCAGGTCAATCAGCAGTCGCAGTGTTAAATGATGCTAACTCTAGCCAATTGCGACACATAAGCGGTTAAAAGCTTGCATGAAGAAATTCAAAGCGGTCGTGAAGTCAAAAGTCCCGTTGAGCTTGCCCAGATGAATTCTGATGCCCCGAGCCTTTTTTCGGACCAAACCTAAGCCCAGACCTATCCCAATCAATCACCCGAGTCTGTGTGTGTTGAATTTGTACCTATTTTATTTTTCTAGATTTTTATTTTGAGTCGTTTTATTTTTAGGATTTATTTTAGATTTATCTAGAATTTTCTAGGATTTATTTTCTATTTTTATTTCTATTTTTATTTTTAATATTTTTTAGCTTTTAGTTTTATTTTTTAGAATTAGTTTTCTTTAAGAATTAATTAATTTTTTAGTTTTATTAGATTGTGATTTTATTAGGATTTTATTTATTTGATTTTTATTTTTTATTTCTTTTATTTTTTTATTGAGTTTCATTTTATATATTAGGATTTTATTTTTAGTTGATTTTATTTTTTTAGTTGCTATTTTTATTTTTATTTAGTTTTAGTTTTTTTTGTGTGCAAATGACACACACACACATACAAGTCCCATACACAACATTTACACCCAACAAATACTACCTCACCCTCACCTAATTACCCTACACCCTCATAACACCCAACTCTTCCCAACTTCATCTTCTACCTCCCTACACTCACTCTCTCTCTCTCTCTCTCTCTCTCTCTCTCTCTCTCTCTCCTCACCTCCATTATCATCCAATAACAAACCAAACACAATTCCAACACCTCTCTCTCTTCATCCACCATTCTATCCCCACCTTATATCCACCAATCAAACCACCACCACCGGCAACCTAAGACCAACAACCCTCAACCACACTGGCGCTGACCAGACCCGGAAAAACCATCCTCCTTCCACTTCAAACCTAACCCTGACAAAAAGAAAAAAAACCACGAACCCCGATTTGCTACAAACCCCGCACTAGCTGCAACCTTGAACTCGTGAGACCCGACCGCTCAATCACTAAAACCCAACCAAACCGGACCCCCATACCCGTTGTTAACCTCAAACCCGAGACCCATTTCCAATTAACTCTTCTACTTCCATATCCACATAAACACCAACATCGTGGGTTATAAAAAAAGGCATATGCTCACTTTTAAAAGAACTCTCAGATACAAAAAAAAAGAGACGCATAGAGAGAGCAAGTGGGTATATTATGTACAGTTTAGGGTCATGAAAAAAATTCAGAAAAATACAAAAAAAAATTAGTTTAGATTTGGAATAATTTTTAGGTTTAGTTTTTAGTCTTCTTTTTGTAATCAAGTGCTGAAAATTGTGAAGAAGTTGGACGCATGTCAAGACGCATTTCAAGAAAAATTTATGGAAAAAATTGCGTATTGTATTTCTACATTATCTTTTTAATTTATTTCCTTCTTGACATATTATTTATTGTTGTTTATGCACACATGAGAATGTTTGGTTAATCATCCCGTTCAAGGGGTGGGATGCACTGGGAATGATGTTAGTTTAATTAATCAATTTCATTAATGCTATAATTCTAGGAAAATTATTTTTAACTCTCACCAATTAATTTGTGTAACGAGAGTTAGTAAATTAATTGAACAAATTAATGTTTGAATTTAGGAATCGAACTAGAGATAGCTTTTTTTTTATATTTGAATATTAATTCGGTATTGAAATTTGAGGATTGATATTGTTTTCTTTAAATTGATCCTAGCGGGTAATTTTTTGAAAATAATATGATTCTTAACTTTTCACTGTGTGATATTTTTAAATTAATTTTTTGAAAAAGATTTTATTAAATTTATATTTTGAACGAGAGTTAGCTTATTGATTTAATATTATCTCGAAATATTTCACATTAATAAATTGAGAAATTAAAATAATTGAAAATGTAGTTTAATCTCATCTCTTAACCTTCTCACATGTTTCACAATCGGTTGCACATTCTTTTTCTGTTATTTAGTCATAATTATAATTTTAGCAATAGTTAACTTTTCCCTTGAAATTGTTTAAAAAAAAAACAAAAAAAAAACATTTTAATAAAAAAATTGGATTGCAAGTTTTCACGTTAATTTTTTCACCATTGAGAGTTGGATTGATACCTGTACTTACTGTAGTACGAGTTATTTTTAGACAAGTTTTGTAGATACTCAAGGGAATTTTGACGGTGGCTTTTAAAGACAACAACCATACGCAAAAAGCTTCTTATCAGTCGAGATAGGTAATAGCTTGTTCTGATTTATCTTGCTTTGAGTCAAGTTGCATGCGTGTATAATCGGTCCTATTTCGTTTGGTTTTAGTGGAAGTAGACTAGATTGACTCTTACGAGTGTCCGTCATTTTTATCAAGGAAGGATTTTTGCGATGTTAAATAAGTACTGCATGCTTTACATTTTTCACATATCACCTCACACAAAAAAGTAGGTTTAAATAAATTAGAAACTCGCCTAAAAACTGAATAGGTTATTATTTTATAAATCACCTAGATTTAACAAATATAATAATTTGGACTTTTAATTGACTTTGGAAAATAAAACCGTTTTCATAAAGTTAACAATTCAAGAAAAGTTTGAATTGGTCCCTCCTAGAATAACCGGTAAAACTCGTAGGTAATTTGCGTTTAATCGATAATCGTTTACTTCCGCACATATTCTATTTGCGCATCGTGGGTGCTTTCAGGTCTTGTTGCACATGGTGAGAGCGAAAATTCTGATGTTAAGCAAGGAGTAGGGGAGGTGTGCTTAGTGCCACAATAGAGAGTGAGAGTGAGCGAGTAAGCGAAAACGAGGCTGGGAAATTTGAGGAGATTAAGAGAAAGGTCGTGACTGTTGGTCATGAGAGAGAGTTAGGTGACATGAGTCTGGAGGACTTTGAGAAAGAAATCGAGCAGGTGGAAGAGAGCCATAAAATCAGAGTCAAACCTTTATCGAGCTCGATTGGTTACTTAGATGAGAGAGAATGGCAAGAAACGATCGATGAATTCCTATTTAGTAACCATCCACCCACACCACTTGAGTCGTCTAGTGCGGGTGATGAAAAGACTCAAGTATCGTCTGATTTAGAGCCCGACCCATGCACTCCAGAAATTCAAAGGAATCGAGATATCCCCCTCAAACTGGTGCACGTAGGCAAAGAACATGTTAGACATCACGAGGATCCCTTACTAGTGAATTAGCCTGAGATCAAGGATTTATCCCTTATCTATGGGACTGGGCCTAATTTTTTTCGATTATTTACTTATGACAGGAAAACGGAGGAAACTAGGAGAGCAACATACCCTGTTCTTAGGGTCTGGTGAGCCTTATGAAAGAAAGAGATGTCATCGCACCCCCGACGCGAATGGGGTGACTCTTATGTATATTAATAGTGCGTAGGTTAGGATTAGGGGTGCACATGGTTCGGTTCGGTTCGATTCCACTACAGAACCAGAACCAGAACCGAAATTGATCGGTTCCATGGTTTTGGAACCAGAACCAAAATTGGTCGGTTCGGTTTGGAACTGAACCATCGGTTCTCGGTTTGGTTCGGGTTGGTTCATGGTTCTAGTTCTTGGTTCTGGTTTGCGGTTCTGGTTCGCAGTTTGGGTCGTGGTTCTGGTTTGCAGTTCTAGTTCGCGGTTCTGGTTCGCGGTTTTCATTAATGGTTCTGGTTCGTGGGTTGGTTCTCGGGTTGGTTAATGGTTCTGGTTAATGGTCCTGGTTAATGGTTCTGGTTCTGGTTAATGGTTCAGGTTCATGGGTCGGTTCTCGAGTAGGTTCTTTTTTTCGGTTTTTTGGTTCAGTTCTCGGTTCGGTTCGGTTTGGTTCAGGTATAAAACCGAGAACCGAACCGAACACTTCGGTTCTCAATTTTTTGGAACCAGAACCAACCCGTGGAGAAGAAAAACCGAACCAACCCAACCCACGAAGGTCGGTTTGGTTCGGTTCTTCGGGTTAATGGTTTTTTTGCACACCCCTAGTTAGGATCACTCGGTAGAAGTCCGTTGGGTACTAGTCGAGTCAGGATAGGAGCACAAATGCAAATTTTGGGAGAGTTCCATGTGAGGCGAGGTGAGTTTTCGAAGTTTTATAGACTAGGATGAGAGGAGGAGTGCTTTGGAAATTTTTTGAAAAATTGGATCTTCGGAGTTCCAACACTTAGTTTTTTTTTCGGATGTCAAAGTTGTGGAGCACGTTGGAAATCCGAACCGGTTATCCCTTTTTATACTATGAGGGTCGAACCGGTTCACCTGGGGTTCGAATAAAAAATAATATTTGCACCGAACCGGTTTGCCTATAGCAGGTGCAGATTTTGATGAGTTCCAAGGTGCCCATTCCTCATACATCTCCCCTTTCCCATACACCCCTCCTTTTTCCCTCCAAATCCATCCCCCCCTCCCCCCCCCCCCCCCCCCCCACCCACACACCTTTTCCCTCCAAATTGTTCCCTCCAATCCCACCCATCCCCACCTATAAATACACTCCCCAATTCCACCATTCCTCTCACACCTCCCATAATTCCTTTCACACTCCTTCTTCCCCAATTACCTATTCCTATGGCTAATGAAGAATTACCCGTCAAATTCGACTCCACCGAAATATTGCATGAGAACGACCATGGCTACCGCTCACTCCAAGAGAGCCAATGGGTCGAAGAACTCTTTTCAAGCTCCCGTACCGTACACATCGAGCGGGAAATTAATTGGGATGGACTGCCCCCACCCGTGAATGCCATCTTCCGACGCCAAAGGTGCTGTAAATTCCTAGCCAATTCTGGTAACGAGGTTTGGATGAATGAGGTGCGCTCATTTTATGGCACTCTCATCCATGTCTCTAAAAATACGTACCAAGCATATGTGGACGAGGTACCAATCCCATTCTCTCTCTCCATAGTCACCAAAATCATGAGCACCGACAACGTCCCAAATCCACCAAATTTTGACTATCCCACCTATGGAAACCCCATCCCAAAACATCAATGCATAGAACGCATATCACCCAATCACATTTGGGACCTCGACACTTTCACGATAGGAAACCTTGATGAGACCACCCGCTTCGCCTACCTTATCACTTGTGGGTCTCCAAGGACATGAATTTCCAATTGAGTCCCTGTATTGTTTTGACTTAATTTCGTGAACAAAACTGTGTTTGTAATATGTTATAGGGAGATTTTATTTTGTCACGATCCCACTTGGTCTATGACGTACTGAAGAAATTGAAGACATTGCGGCAAAGCTTCAAAGAATTAATCATGCCGAAGTTTAATTAGTGCAAGTTTATTTGTCTTCAAAGTTGATTGCATTCCGAGATCACACAGGTATGAATGCGTATAATTAATGATGCTCGGAATTGTTTTTATAAAATATAAGGATGTAATTTTTATTAGAAAAATGTTTTAAAATGTTTTAAAAAATGTTTTAAATGTTTACACTGCGTTTTATTCTGATAACCATTAGAGTTTGACTAAATTGAATCTCTTTTGGAAGAGATGTATTAAAGAAAAAGTCAAACTGACAGGACTGTCGTTTGAATGATATCTGTCCTTCGTTCAAGCGAGATAGCTATGTCGCACGAATGACTTGCCTATCTTGTTCGAGCGACACTATTTTTGAGGCGGCGCTTATTTCATATTTAAAGCGTTCTTTCGTCAGAATTAAATGTGTGTGCATTCTGAAAAAAGAGTTTACGTTCCAGTACGAGTTTTGCACATGTTTTTCTAAGGTTTCAAAGCATAAACACATCCTTAGAGTTTGCAAAGATCCGAGTTATCATTCTTATATGTTTATGTGATCTTGCTACACCAAGAAGGTTTGTTCTACAATTGAACATCAGGGTTTTGCGGCGAAGAAAAGAGGACTTCTTGTTCGATATCGTAGACATATCAAAGCCATTCGATGGACACCGAGACATACGTGGACGCGTGTGTTGTGGATAGGTATAGTGGAAGACGAAATTTTTGCATGGCCACTATTGAAGAATGGTAGAAGATCCGAAGGAGCGTCAAGACTCGTGGGGATCGAGTCACTGAGTAAGGCTAATTTGTCTTTGTAAAACCTTTGTTCATAGTGATTGTCTGGCTTGGGCCGTCCGAGGTTATTTTCTCGTTTTAGTTTTTTTCCTTGTACATCCGGTGTTGTGAGTATTATTCATTTTACTTTACTTGCTTTAATCACTAGATGCATGTTTAGGATTAATCACGATAAAAATGGTTTAAAGTTAAAATTGTTTTTTCACAACTTGGTTTGGTGCTAATTAAAAGTTGGATAATTTTTGGTGAAAATTGGTTTGATTTGAAACACACGCATAAGGACCATTCCTTCAAATTGGTATCAAAGATAGAAAACATAATTTATTTGTTTTGTAATCCTGTGTGTTTTCAAAGATGAATTTTGGATATAACGAATTTTCTCGAACTCCTATTTTTTATGGCACTAATTACACTTGTTTGAAGATGAGAATGAAAAGTGAATTAAAATCTATTGATGAGCGTGTGTGGCTAGAAGTTGAAAAAGTTTGGACACCCCCTGTCACTGTTATAGGTGAGGTCACTAATTTAAAGCCTGTCGAGTCACGGATCGAAACTGAACCCAGACTTGCACAATATAATTTTAAGGGTTTGCACGTTATGTCTTCACATGTCACACCAGAAGAATATAATAGAATTATGACTTGTGAAACATCAAAAAAGGCTTGGGATATTTTGGCACTCACTCACGAGGGCACTAGCACGGTTAGGGCGTCAAAACTTCAAAATCTCACTACACAGTTTGAGAACATTAGGATGTTAGAGAGAGACTTTTGATGAGTTTTATGCTAGGTTGTCTAATATTGTCAACTCGTCGTTTAACCTAGGTGAGAAAATTCCTTAACCGCGTCATTAAGAAAATTCTTAGGTCATTGCCTAGTAGGTTTGATTCAAAAGTGACTATTTTAAACTCCTTGGGTAAGTTAGATTTGATGAAACTAAAAGAGATTGTAGGTGACTTATAAACCTATGAAATAGACATGATTACCTCCAAGGAAGTGCCTAAGAAAGAAAAGGGTATTTCTTTGAATACTCAGAAGGAGGAAATTAAAGTTTTGGATTCCGATTCCGACTCCGATTTTGAGGATGTTTCTTTGTTGGTAAAGAAATTTAAAAAAATCATTAAGTTTCAAAAGCAATCGAAAGATGCCAAGAAATTTGAAAAATTCAAGAACAACAAAGTTGATCCCGCCTCTAAGGATAAGTTTGAGAAGCCTAAGAGAGATGAGTCGGATAAGTGTTTTGGGTGTGAGGGCTACGATCACAAAGTTAAGGAGAGTCCCACTAGACTTAAGAAAGAGGGCAAGCAACCCATTGTTTATAGTGACATCTTAAGTGATAGTGATCCGTAAGAGGGAGAGAGTTCCCCCATTGATCGTAACTTTGTTGCGTTTATGGCATGCCATGTGAGAGACGACGATTCTCATGTGAATAACACTTTCGAGGAAGTTTTGATTAAATCCCATGTTAGTAATGGAGAAGAGAGTGACAAAGAGGAGATATATGTTAAAGAATTGCAAAATGCGTTTAATGAGTTGTATGCCGAAATGGTGAAGGTGAAAAAGGCTAACTCAAAATTGCAAGCTAAGTTGAATGAGCGTGCCATAGAAAATAATGATAGTTTGATTGAGGATCTTGGGGAAAGAGAGAAGAAGTTTAGGGAGAAACTAGAGTTTGTGGAGAAAGAGAGAGATAATATCCGTGGTTTGATGGAGTCTTTGAAAAATGAGATTTTAGCATTTGAGGAGTCTAGGCGTTTGCTAGAGTATAAGATTCATGAGTTGGAGGAGAGATTGAGAGACTCGTCTAGAGTTAAGTTTGATTTGGAGGCTAGGTCGGAGAAGTTAGATAAGATCCTAGCCACCGTCCCAATTAAAGGAGATAGGGGAGGTATAGGTTTTGATGAGAGAGTTGTTCCTATTCCCCCCGCACGTGTGAGAAACACTAGGAAGGTTAGAAAAGGTCCATATATAGGTGTAATCATTCCCACCATCGCTACACTTGCACGTTTTGTGGTAGAAAAGGTCACCTTAGGAGTTATTTTTATGACCTTAGACAAGCTCCTAGGAAGTTTAGGAATAAAGTTGCCCCGGTTCCCCAAACCCCCATGTGTCGTTTTACACCTACTTGGGTTTGGAAATCAGATTTAGTGGCTGTAGGAATAAAACATCAGGATTCTATTTTGGGTGCACTTGATTCTTCCCATGCTAAATCTAAAGGATGATAGTGTTGCCATGCTTTTCATATGCTAGTTTGCTTCATGATATATTCATTGCTAGTATTATGACATGTGTATTATTTTGTATTATAGTTTTAATTTGTTTGAGTCCTATTGAAAAATACAAAAAGATTTTGTTTTTAAGAAAATTTTTGAAAATCCAAAAAGGTTTTGTTTTTGAGAAAACTTTTGAAAAACCAAAACGATTTTACTTTTATTTGAGTCAAAATATGTTTGAAAAGTCAAAAAGATTTTTCGATTTTTGTTTTTGTGTTTACATGTTTGATGTGGCATATTGGTGTGCTTGACCCCCCCCCCCCCCCATCGTTTCATATCCATGTGGCTAGGACATTTGGTCATTAGTATCGATGCTTAGAATGATCTTAACCATTGTCTATATGGGGTTTTTTCGAAGTTGATATGCATTTTGTTTCGACTTTGAATAAATATGAAAATTAATCAACCGGTGAGATTTCGAGCCTATCAATTTTTGTGAGTAATTAAATCAATCTGAGTTAATGGTTAACTCAAAGTTCGATTTAGCGTTTAAATAAGTCGTTGAAGCTATCAATTCCTTTATTTTGATCGTTTATAGGAAATGGAATGTTGTCTTGAAAATCGCGCCATAAATATCTCTAAATTAAATTTAATCTCTAGATGCATATGGTAAATTAATTTGTAATTCGGATAATGAAGTTAGGCCCTCGTTTGTTACCCAAAAATATTAGCCATTAAAAGTTGTGAATATTTTTCCCTTTTGCTAACCCAATTGAGCCTAATAAATTTTTTTCTTTCGTTTGGTAACCAGAAAAAACCCACTTAGCCCGGAGTTTTGAAAATTTAAAATTTCATCAATAAAGTCCAAAAGGTGCAATAAAAAGGGGAAAAAATGCTCAACAAAATAACATGAAAAAAAATGGGAAAAATAGAAAAAGAAGAGAAAAATGAGCAAAACCCGAAAAAGCACTAACGGAGATTAAGTCCTAACCGAGTCCGAATTTCAAAATTAAGTACCGCGTGGAGAGCTAAGACAGAAAAGATAGAAAGAGAGATTAAATGGTGTGAATAAAAAAGGCAATGTTTCCCGTTTTTCATTAACCGTAATCCTATGAAGAGATCTTTTCACCCATAAAAATTTCGTCTTTCAAAATTTATGTGTGTGAAGTTATGTCCATTATATCTACTCTTATAAATCACGTACACCGAGAGAAAATAGCCACATTCCGAGTGATTCGTTTGAGAGAGCATTCTGTGAGTATTTGAAGCTAAAGCGAATTTTCGAAAAGTAACGTGATAATCGATCGGTGAAAATTTTTCATTAATTTCTGGCTTCACAAACACACGGAAAATTGAGACTTGTGAATATAAATTTATGGTGATTATTTTTCGAAAATTTTGAATTAGATAATTTTTAGGTATTTTGATTTTTGTTTGAGTCGAAAACAAATTTTCTGGGCATATTCACTGCAAACCCTCACGAGACACAACTCGTCCTACTAGGGTAACCTAGGGTTTTAACGGCTTGTTGCATAAGCTAAATGCAATCGCTTGCCTGCGAAAGTAGTATTCTACCTTTATCACATTTTTTTAAGTATTTGACTATGCCTCAATTCTTTTACATTGCTCGAGACGATCAAAGTTCAAAGTTAGGGGGATTGATTAGTTCTAAATTATTCATATTTATTCCCTTAATTTAGAGGTTGATATCACTTTCTGCATTGTAAAAGGCGTTGATTTCTCCCGTAATATTGCTACTAAATTTTTTTATACAGTGCACGAGTTTTGTGTATTTCTCGTAGATTTTGTAGGAAATTCATTCAAAAGAAAAGAAAAAACTCAAATTCAAGAGAGAGAGAGAAAATGCAAGAGAAGGAAAGTTAAGGGAAATTTCGTAATTTTACATCCAGAATTTGGACATGGACTCCCATAAAGAAGTTGAAGTTCTTAGGTCCACGAGCATGTAGGAAGAAACAACGTCCAAATCTGAGTTATGAGTGAAAAGATATGAAGGTTCAAACTTGGGAAGAAAACATGGCAAAAGAAGGAAAGGAGAAAAAGACAACTTTTAGCTCAAATTTTCGCATCAACACTGGAAAAGCGAACTGGTTTAGTCCAGTGAAGAACAAAAATAGCGAACCGATTCGGCAGGCATAAATTCCAATTTTTTTAATTTGAAAAATAGAGTTGTGCATGGATGAATGACTTAATATAACATGATGTACTTAGTTATTTTTTACACCAGACAATGGGGATAGTTTTTTCATAGTTTTAGAGGGTTCTTGCACCCAAGAACCCTAGGGTTTCCTTTCTTCAGCAATAATCAAGTTTTATGTAATTAATTCAAGGTTTTATTCTACAATGTTTGTTTTCTTCATCTCTAATGTTCAAGGTTAATGTTTCTTTGCACATTTTCCATATTTTCTGAGATTCCAATTATCGTTTACGTGTTTAGGTCTCGTTTCTTTATGTTTATAATTACATGCACCTTAGATAATATATTTTTCATTCGGTTTAATATGTCAAGCTAAATTCCTAAGGGTTGGGGTGCATGAACTCAACCCGGTGTAATTTACCCATGTAGAAAATAGGGTTTGAATTGAGTTTTAAGTGAATTGTGTTGTGTAGTACGCACAACCATTGTAGATCTTTTAACCTCATTTGCCCTAGGTAACCGGGATGTTTAAGGATGCAATGCACGTGTAGCTATTTAGCACCCTTTTATTTTTGCCTTTGATTATGTATGATGCAAACTCGTATCCTCATATATGTAATGCTTAGGATTAATAAAGTTCGGGTTCAATTAAATTTCTAATTCAAAATTCTAGCATTCTATACGGTAAATATACTAAGGTTCGGGGGATTGTAACCCGACCTATTTTTCCTTATTCATAGTTAATTCATTCAGTAGATTTATTTCTTTGCACTTAGTTTAGTTAAGTAGTTAATTTTCATTCACTTATAGTTAATAGCTTTTCTATTCTCCCTAATCACCTTTTCTATTTCTTTTCGAGAGTTAATTTTAGGGTTAGTCACCTATTCTGTGTCGTTATGATTCATCATCCTAGTTCCCTGTGGAGACTATACCTACTTACTAGGTTTACTACTAACGCGATAGACTTTCACTTGAGCTTATATTAGTACGCACATTAGATACACATTTATGGTCACGTACAATCTCTACCCTCTTTCGGGTGATACCTTGCAAAATAATGCATCCTACTATAGAACAATGAGTACAATAGTTTTATTATAACGATTCACCATCGTTCAAACCTTCGCTAACCAGTCTGTACTTAGGATAACGATATGATCTACCTCATAACTCTCAAATGGAGAAAAAGTATCACACAATATAAACATCCTCTTAGTGTTCCTACCAGCTCCTCTGCACACGAGACCAAAAAGCCGCGCTACCCAACGGTAAATATATGTAAAATAATAAGGCTGACACTGCCAACGCATACACTAAACTCGACTCACCCATGAATTTTAGTGATAATAATCATACACCCAAAATTTACCCTATACTCATAAGGATAAAATAAAATTCTTACCTTTAGTTGCTGACTGCGTTGCCTAGTCCACGGGTTCCTGAACATGATTCTCACGTCGAAATTGATCCCAAAATTCCTGTTACAGTTTTACCTCTTGTATACCATCCTGAAGTTTCCCCTACCTCGCTTTGGGAAATCCCTCTTCCTGTGGCCTGTCTCCCCACTAGTGAAACAACGACTAGAGAAATATCCCTATCTCTGACCCTGGTGGACTTGTCTAAATCCTCATTCACTTGGTTAGAATTCCCTTGGTATGAGTATCTTAAACGCGTCCCCCTCTTAGTCATTCTCCCTGATGGTGCTCCATTAGCACTGATTACATTCATTCTTCCTCAGCTGACTAGACTCCCCAAATCTCTTAGATCCATTCACATAGATGCATGATATCACCATTATAAAAGTACGACATTGATGACGTCACCATAAGTCATTCGAGCCAAATTCCCCCTAAATGCTGGCGTATTCTACCCATGAGTCCATCATCCATTTTAAGACCCTTTTTATCCTCCATATCCACCTTGACGGGTACGAAGTTTGATGAATAAAAAATTCTCCCTCATGTTCGTCCACTGTTCGGCCCTCTTGTAATAAGTACTGAAATTTCCTTCGCATATTTGTTTAAACAGTCGATGAAAGGATTTACAGTCAGACCGCACCCTAAGTTCCTCGATATTCATAATATCTCTCCTCGGATGTGGTGACTGACTCCCATCACTACACCATTACTCATATGAGACGAAAATGTTTGCCCAAAATTTATCCTGAGTGTCACCGCACTCCACTATACGCATTTGCCTTTCCCCGAGCTCTTATATGTGGCCCTTATGAAAATCCCCACTGACTCTATCCCTTATCGACTGCACTAGGTGAGTCTGAATTTGCACCACCGTCTGCTATGGTGGTACTCTGGGAATACTTCTGTACCCTAGAGGTTATCACGACGTCAACTGCCTGAAAAATAATAATTGTGACTTCAACTTCAGTCACCGTTCCCACAATACTCAATGGCTCCAGTTGAGCCTCTCCTCTTGCAGTCCTCCTAACGACCTTTGTTGGTCATCCTATATTATTTGGTATATAAATCCCAATGGAACCTGTATATGATTCGCGTCAACTATACTCGATAGAAGGAGAACGTAAGTCGCATTATGAATCGACAGTCCTAAGCACGGGGCTCTATATAAAATAAAAGCAACGCTAAAAACGTCGTAAGTCCACACATATCCGAAGGACTCTAGAACCTAACGCTTGGATACCATATGTGACATCCCATTTATTTAAATATCGGGTGATCAATCCTCTACTAAAATAAAATAGAAATCTTATTTGGTTCATTCTTAGCATAACTTCAAAAAACATTTTTAAATTACTAACCCCTAAGTTAAATAAGCCGGTGCTAAAATTTTATCTTTCATTAAAAGCCAAAAAGGTAAAAAATTATCTGAAACCAATGTGAAAATAAAATTTGACCAAACCATTCACACTAATAAGTAGGTCTAGAATATCATATAATAAATCCAATCCCCGAATAAACCATCGATTACCCAAAATCCAAAACAACACCTGAATGAAATCATAAATCAAAGGTAACTGAGTTTGAAATAAAAAAGGGAAACACACCCAACTGATAACTGAATAAAGAACTAGTCTAGAATGCACTATGAGAAGTGTCTACTCATAGACCTACAAGGCTCCACATTCGTTGCAACTTCTTGCCTCTGGAAAGAATAGTCATCCATGGCGTCCTGTGGCTGGACATCTAAAAGTTTTTGGAAAATAATTTGAGATGGTTCAGAGCCCAAAACCTTTTAAAAACATTTTCAAGTAATTAAGATGCATTAATAAATATGTAGTACATCTTTCCATATTTAAGCCAGTGTCGCACTCCCATGGGATACTCCTCACCTCTCAACTATAGTGCATACGTAGTGAATACATCTTAACCCACCTAGTTATGCTACCCGCCTAACTAGTCCTTTTGCAAATCTCACGAATACCCTACTCTAACCCTAATATTGTCTATCATTTATTTCTTAGCTAGTTTACTCATTAGCTTAATTAATCATCTCATCATTAATCATTCTTATAACTTTACTCCTGTTATTTATAAATATTAACACTTAATGTAATAATCCCCTATACAATTGACTACACTATTATATACGAAAATGAGATACTACAATAAACACACATATGTTCACTCTTAATGTGTTAAGCCCATATATAATTAACTACATTACTATATACGTAAAGATATACTACAACAAACACACATATGCCGCATATAGTCGCCATTTCCCGAGTAATAACTCATTAGATATTGCAATTCCCCGAGTACTAACTCATTAGAAGTCGTCATACCTCGAGTACTAACTCATTAGATGTCGCCATACCTCGAGTAATAACTCATTAGATGTCTTCATCCCCCAAGTAATTTCTCATTTGATACGGATCTCTACCATGATATCAAAATCCAGGGCATGATCACTTCATCCCGGTTACCGGTGGTTGGACTCTTACACCAACTCGGTCTAAATCGCAAACATATTAAAGGCCATTATAGTCCTTCGATAGTGAGACCTACACATACCCAAATCGTCTCAGTTGTAATATAAATCACACAAACATAAATATGGAGTTATAACCTGGGGACTATACTTACCCTCCTTTCGTTTGCCAGGGAAGATCACCCACATCGCGCAACCTCCACTGATAATACTAGAGGGATATGTTCACACAAATATCATACACATAGATATTATTGCATTCGTGTATATATATATATATATATATATTCATAAAGTTTGGCTAACCAGTGCTTGTCTCCTGAATCACTAGCCCACTTATCTCGATGGTCTAGTTTAGCGAATTCCAACCCTATTTTTCTTATTCAAATCCATCCCAAATATCATCAATAAGTTATTATTCACTAATTTATATTGAATATAAAGGGATATTTCTTTCACGGTTCTAACATCCAGGAACCATTCTAATTTCAAAGATTAAGTAACAATCATCTAATTAATCCATTCAAATGGGTCTAAATGATGAACTCCTCAAATAACCCTAGATTCAATTCAAAACTCCAATTAATTATGATTAGCCTACGAATCTCTAACCACATCCTATTTTTAGCATGTATAATTCATCCAATAATATCAAATATGCATTTTTTCTACAAGTTATGGGATAATTCATCAAAACCCCTTTTTCACATGTGAAAACTCCCACCCAAAAATAATTTTTCACATCACCTACCATAATATGAATAGAATTTACTGTTGTTCAATAAAGCAAGTCAATTACTTGCGTTGGGATGTTTGTAGAGTGTGATCTACTTCGTGTGTGATGGGTTGTTGCTAGAATTTCCCCGAATCCTTTCATAAATTGGCCCCCTCTAGCTTCTCTCTTATTTTCTCTTCTTTCTCCTCTTTTCCTTCTCTCTTTGGGTTTTACAATAATGATATGGATGCCTCACCCACCTAACCTTTATGGTTTAAATAATAAATCCCTAAATTAGGTTGTTAGGCTACCTCAAAATGACACAAATACCCTTACATGAGTCCGGGCTAGTCTAAAAAGCACCCGAAACCCTAATGCTACCCTTGGGTACTTACTTTTTTCAAACTATTTGAGGTCAATCGTGCACTCGAAATTGCCATCCGTGTCCCTATACATTAATTTCCTATCTCAGACTTAAAATTGTCTACTCATAATCCCCAATTGAGATACTGTCACATTCCCGTCGTTATTGCTCACTACGACGTACTAAAATTTTATTGTATTTTATTTACTATAAACATACAATAAATTTACCACATAAATAATAATCGTAATATCACCCAATTAATATTTATTAAATACGCAATATTTTATTTTAATTAAATTACTGTACACATGTAATTTAAAAATACAAGAAATAATTAAATCCACAATTATTCAAAAATACGGGGTGTTACACTTAGAGGGACCATTCAAGGTCATCAGAGATTATTTACAAGGATCCTACCATTTGGAAATAATGAAGGGAAGGATTATACCAACGTTTTGGAATACAGCCAATCTTAAGAAGTATTACTTTGATTTCGCTTTTGTTTAAGTTATTTCCAACTTAGTTAGTTTTCGCAAGTTTTTATTTCAGAACTTGTGATGCTCACAATTTGATTAATGTTTTTAATAAAGTATAAGCCCAAGCGGTTCAGTTAGTTGCTTAACATTATTACAAAAGGACAAACTTACATTTTAATTGACAATCATAGGATTGATCAACATCACCTTAGTCTAATTACAATTAAAAATGGTTTAATTACAATTAAAACTGAGGTCTCAAGGTCTTCGTCAAAACAAAAACACGAAAGCCTCAAGAATTTCCCAAGCAAACAAAAGACTTATGCAAGATCCCTAGGCACTGAATGAACTAGACTTTGGTCAATGGACCTAAAACCAGATGCATTTTTTCCATAGTCTATTCTAGGCCTAATGTGGTGTGACAAAACAACCTAAAAGGTAAGACAAGATAGTAAAATACATGCTCGACATAATGGAATGGAAAAATGCAAAATAATGATATTTTATAAACAACTTGTTGTTACTGAAAGTTGTAAGTTACAAAATGTCCATCTACAATAATGAAGGGACAAAATAAATGATAATTATCATTAGCTAGCAATAACGGTATCTACGGCTCTTCTTCGGCTATTAATTGGATCTGGTCTAAATTCATTGTCAATCTCATATGAAGACAGGTCACTCTTCGCCAACTGGAGAGGGATGGCATCCATTAGAATCCAATTTTATTCACTACTAAAGGGTGGATGCCTATAAGACCGATAATCAACTTGGTACATATACCAAAGCTGAGAGTCCTTGGGAACTTTTAATACCCCAAGGCATTTAACCAACCATGCTTATAATCCACTTGCTTTGCCACGTCTAGCTTGATGGGGGCATCTATCCCCCCTTCTTCATAGCCAGCAGACTAAGTTTCCCTTGAATCCATCATGAAGAGATAATACAGCTTAAGAATGTTGAGACTAAGGCCTATCATCATAACATTAGCCCTTTTGCGATAGTGTTCCATTTTAACAAGCTTTTTCTTAAGTGTCAGCTTATAGAAGGTACATAATGCCCCCAATATCCTTGGCTTCGGCAAGTTTCTTCTTGAAGGAGTTTACCTCTTCCTCCATAAGGGTTCCCATATCTCCCAAGTCCTCCTTCAACTTGGACACTAAGGAAGACTGGACTTTATAGGAACCAATTATCTTATTGAGGGCTTTTTGAACAAAAATAAATTCATGATGACCTTAGGCACTAGCCTCTCAACCATTAATGGCATCGATATTGCCAAAAAAGAAGGAATCTCTTAGACAACATTTGTATGCTTTATAAAGTAAGAATAAATAATGGAAAGCTCAAAAACAATTCAAGACATAATTAAATTCACAATGAAATCTTTCATTAAGAACCAAAATGGTCAAGGCCCTTACAAATAAAAACAAAAAGAAAAATACAAGGGTGTGTTTAGGCTAATTATTTATAACTAGTATCCTTGCCCTTGACTTGATCTTGGGTCTCTTGGGCTTTGCCCTTAGCTGCTGCATAGGAAGTCTGGTCGGTCGGGGCATATGTGGAAGTCTCCTCATTAGCCTTTAGCGGGGAACCGGAGTTGAGTCCACCAAAGAGTTCAGAATTAATAAGAACATTTACCCTTACCAACGTGGCATCCCATCCCTTCTTGAAGTTATAATTTTTATGAAGGCCAATTGGAGTTTAGTGTCCTAAAAGTATTAAGTGTAGTCGTTGTCATAGCTAACCTCCTTGGTTAAATATAGATCCTTGTATTCCTTCTTTAAATAGTCATGATCAACCATAAGTTGGTCACACTCCACCTCCAGTTGGTCATGATCAACCTTTAGCTAGCCGCGATTATTCTTCAATGCGCTCATAGCATCACTAATCGACTTATTCTCCTCATAATATGTCATTTGGGAATCAACAAGGGAACAAGGGCACCATTGGACTTGTCCAGGACTAGTCGAAGCAATTTTCCAAAATGCAGACAAAGTCCCCCACAAACTGTAAAAAGAGAGACAAAAAGTATGTCAAAATAAAGAATGAAGAATCCAATAACTTCAGGCAGAACAAAAAGATATTCTACTTGCAAGAGATAATGCCTGAGCGACATGAGTAGAAAGATGGTCATATAATAGCTGGTTGACCTGCTCATGGTCTTTTTTTTCCTCCGGTTAGCGAAGTTCCCCAGACTAGGGTTCTACCATGACGAAGAAATGCATTCTAAAAAAGAAAGAGATAGGTTCTTGCGTGCATCCGTATACGAAAGTACGCTTCCTCTTCTTTCGAATGCTAATGTGTGGTTTTGTCCTACTTCCAAAGTCACAGAGGGAGCTGGAGCCGATGGATTGTTTTACTAGACACGAGCATGCCCCCTTTAGCAGACTAAATGCCAAGGAGGGGTTCTTGTCCACTGACATCACTTATAGAGTTCTCCCAGAGGTGAGGGAATCACCCTTCTTGGAGGACAGTAGGGGCATGAAAGGAGGGGACTTTTCATTCCTACCCTTTTCTTAGACTGATACGTCCAATTCAAGGGCAGAAGGGCCCTTTTGTTCAGCCCTCTTAGAGGACTTAGCCTTGGGGGAGGAGTGATTGACATCATCATCATCATCAATAACAATATTTTATTTTTGGGATCCATTGAGCCTTTTTCCCCGATAAGGATGGACTCAACGTTAAAAGATTCAAATAAGGAAACAGTGAAAGATTCCTCGCTTGCTGAAGGAAGTGGAAAGTCAGGAGTTATATCTACCGAGTGAGCTGTGAAACTGAGGGTAGAATTCTTGTATTTGAGAAGAAAAGGGTCAGAATAGGAAGGCTCACCACCTTGGACCAAAGGCTTCCACAACATTTAGACTTTGAGAAGTTCTTCCCTGTTAATGTGGGCAAGAGGGGGTTCTTTTTTCTTTAATCGAGAAGGTCAAAAAAAGAAAAATTTCATCAATAATCATATAAGTAAATAAAAGTTCAAGAGCAAGAAAAATAGATTTGTTGGTATCTAAATTTGGGTAGCTGATTTGGAATAATCTTAGCTCAATTAAACCAATAATTATAACCACAGATAAAGAAGTACGCTAAATAGGGATGCGAGTTAGAGGAAGAGACACAAAAATTTATGTGGTTTAGCCCAATGAGGTGCCTCCATCCACAGATAAAATTCTACTACACTTTAGGGTTTATAACAATCCTCTCAAAATATCTCTAGGGTATAGATAAAGGATTTTTAGTTGCCTTTAGTTGAGAGGGGTCATAATCTATTATAGTGTAATACCCCGTAATTTTATTGATATTTATTTAAGGGATTAATTAAATTAAATGTGAATTAATTGAGAATCAATCCGGATATAAATACTAATGAGATGTGAGTTGGTATTTGATTACGATGTGTATATATGACAATATATGAATATTGAAAATATTAAAATTGCCGCTAGACTGAAATACGACAATTTGAGAAATTTAGTTGGGACGCGCGTGCCAGTCGTGTCAGGAATGTAATTATTTGAATTAAAAAGTAAATTTTATTTTTATCAACCGAATGGTCATTTTGAGTGCGCCAACAAGTCTGGAAGGGTCGAAATAGTCAGAAAACACTAGCCGGGGGTTTAATTTGGGTTCCAGGGCATTTTTAGGCCAAACTGGCAACTTAAAAGAGTATTTTGGTAATTTTAAAAATATGAGAATTAAAAGCCACAAAAATTAGAGTTAATATTTAGTATTCTAAAGGGGACACTAAGGCCATTACCACCAAAAGTTTAGAAAGTGGGCTACGGGAGTTTTGAGAGAAGTTGGAGAGAAGTTACAAGAACCAAAACCAAAACCAAGCCATCTTCAACCTTGGGAGAAAATCTGTAGAGAAACGAGAGAATCAACCTTCATTCACCAACATCAATTCTGAAGAACAATCTAAGGCAAGTGATTTGGTATTTTAATGCATTGAATATGTCTTCCATGCTTAGTGTAGGAATTATCTTATATTGAGCTTTTTGAAGAAAACCCATAAAATTGTTGGAGGAACTTTGAATTTGGGTTAGGATTTGCATGTAGAATGATGATGGACTGATTTAATACTCGAAGAGATATATATGATGAGTAATTGGGCATAAGAAAATTTTGATTTCATGTTCATAGGGTTTGGGGAAATATTTGGAGATTTATATTAATTCCATAATGATTGGTAAGATTAGACCCCTTAAATATGTTAAGGAATGATCTAGGGTGATTAGAAATGGTTTATATATGTTAAAACATAATTTCGATGGTCTTAGGGTGGACTTAGAGGAGAGAAGAATTGAGAAAAACGGATTTGAGAATATCTGGGCTGAAATTGCCATCTCGTTAGAAGACCTGCCCAGGTCGTTCGAACGACCTCGTTCGAACGAACTTCTAACGAGATGATAGTATGACTTCTAACGAGTTGGTATTTCATTCGAAGCCCTTCGTTCGAACAAGGTCGTTCGAACGAGACTTCTAACGAGTTGATAGAATGGCCTTTTTGGCCTGAATTGACTTCTAGTATCCCGTAGACTTATTTAAATGGTGAGGTAACCTTCCCTTATTAACTAGTGGGTATAATTGGGAGATTGGGGCACATTGAGGAGTAAAACTTAGAATAGTGTATTAAACCGGATGACATTTGTGGTTTGGGAAGCGAGTAACAAATCACGACGTAAGAAGAGTTGATAACTTAAATACATATGAACCGGGGACTTGTGAGTTGTATAATACTAAATGTTGGTATAAGAACGAGAAGTATACCACTAATAAAATATTGTAAAATATAAGATGTGTGAATGCTTAGTATATGTAATTATCTGTGTATAACATACCTACCGTACTTGCTATCATGGTAGGTTGGCGTTCGTTTAGGGCCATCTAATCTTTGTGTGCCTACGGGGGAGATCTAGATTGGTACCTCGAGGACATAGGTCAGATAAGGACTTATTGAGAAGTTAATAAGTCTGCTGATCATGGGAGCGTAGGTATGTGCGTGACCCATGTGATGTGAACTATGTTCGCCTCCATTGTTTGTGATTGTTGTTAATGAAACGTTTCCTGAGAGATTCGGAATACGTGGTCCTCATGTACGTGATGTACCGGGATTTGATAGCAGAGTATGTGAGCACCGCAGCTTAGTCTCGGGGTGCTAGTATTGTATATTTATGATGAGAATAATATACTGTTAATTAAAATGAATTGTCGTGTATAAATGTGAGGATAAATAATAACAACAGTTTGTAAAGTGAAAATGGAAGACCTCTAGAAATCAGTAGTACTAACATGGGAAAACTGTGTAGCAAGTTATAACACTCTGTTAAATAAAAGTTGTTGGGAAATCGAACTGGATATCGTTTAAAAATGTTGGAATTTGATATAGGTCTAGTTAGATATGGGAACAACTAGAATGGGTACGATTATGATAGGAGTTCACAATTAGTTGAGAGGTGAGGAACTCATGTGAGTGCACACACTATCATGTACTTTATATTCACTGTTTAATGATATTAAACACTTGGAAAATTTTTACTATTTTCACAATCGAACTCTGGCCCGTTTGCTTTCAAATCTATTTTTTTTTGTAAAATCTTTTAGGCGCCCAGCCACAAGGACACCATGCATAGGAGTTCTATTCAGGTCGTGCTGTAGCTACTGTGGAAGTTACAGGACCTTGACAGTAGACGCCTCCATCTTCGATCTTGATTCCATTATCAGATTTTCTTATTTTGTTGGTCATGTCGCCCCATTCCTTTAGAGACATCTTACATTTCAGTTATTTCAGACTTTGGGTTGTAATTAATTTAGTGATGCAGACTTGGTATTTATTTATTGCAGTATTTGGATGGTTGTGAGGAGTATTCCTCCAGACTCATTATTATTTGATGGTTAATCTTTTGTGATTATGTTGTGGTGGTTATGTTAGCATTTCAAAATTTACTTGTTGTATAATAATCGTATTTTAATTAAAAATTGGCAACTCACTTTTTAAATACTAGGTGGTTAGTAATTATTAAAGTGTTTTCGACAGTGATGCTATGAACTGAATCAACTTGGCATTTTGTATTAATTTAATAAAGGAGTAGATACCCGGTATTTAAAAAGTCCGGGTGTCACATATAGTAGTTGGAAGTTAAAGAGATGGAATACCTGTATACATTTGGTATTTACATGTTTACATGATAACAAGCAGCTATATAATATTCACATGCATGCTCATGGTGGCTGTTGAGAGTCCCATGTGTGTCTATTCATACTACTGACTGTTCATATTCTTGGAGGTAGTCTGCCAGCTAGCTGGCTAAGGAGAGTATTGAGTAGACCACACGTGCTCGTTATTTATGGGTCCACTAAGCATGATGACATGTGTCACCTTTTTATTGGTCCATGAGGTCTTATTATTATTTCAGGCTACAACAAAAGCCCCCAATACTTCATTTTTTATGAGAATGGTATAATGAGTGAAAAGATGGCATATTATCTGCCAGGAGTTGCTCGGCGATATTTGAAGAGCCTGATCGCCCGCCGACCTCTGGGACTTATAAATCTTAGACTATTATATTAAGGCAGTGGCAATGTTATAAATAGAGGTTACAAGACCCCCCACCCAATATTTTGATGTGGTCCCAGCCCAAGTGGCACCCAATACATGAAGCGTAGTAAATGGGGTCAATCGTATTAATGAATGATTTGAAACTCGTAGAGGAATAACTGAATTGATGCATTGCTATAGTTGGGGGACCACAACCAACAATATTCATTATTTAAAGACTAGATACTCAAAAAAGGCACTAATAGTAAATTTACATGATTCCAATAAAGATTATTATGATTATGGACTGATAGTAAAGGATTGGAAGTTTGTCCCTCTTACTAAGGGTGAGGAATACAATGGGCCCCTCTACCCTCAGGAAGGACATGGCATAGGTTGACACCATTTTTATCCTAGCACATTTTTGTTTGCTTAATTCTTTTAGTTTTTTCTATTATAAATAAATGTTTCTTATCTTTGTGTTTGGCAGTGAAGAGAAAGAAAGATACCCCCCACCTATCTGAAATCAAATTTTCTGACCTAAAAGTGCTTGGTCCATTCATCAAAGGATTGGGGAAAGTCACCTTGGCTCGGCGTCTATTTTGTTGGATTACCGGAACTCTATCCACTAGAAGAAAAATATTAATTCTTGGCAATTTTATTTGTGGCAGATCATTTATTGCCACTAAAACGTATATTTTGTTGCAAAATTTATGTTTTCCACTAAAAGATAATGTATTAGTGGCAACAAATTAAAATCGACACTAATTTTTCTACAAAATGTAAAGCGGGAAGAATTAGGCTTTTAACGGCAACAAAAAAATTCTAATTAGTTGCAAACTAAAAATATTTGCCACTAATGTAGGTTCATTAGTAGCAAATTTATTAATTTTCCACAAAAAACATTTTAGATACATCATTTACCCTCCAGAATTAATTTATACTGAAAAAAATGATTTTAGGAGGATTCTCCCCAAATACTCCAAAACCGTGGAGTCTTGCAACCCAAATCTTCTTTATCTTCCAATATTCCCCCCAAAATCCCTTGAAAATTGTGTTGGAGATACAGAGAACATTATTGTAATATATATAAATCGGAGGAGTCTTGCTACGAGAAGTCTTGCTTTCATATACCAAAAACATTATCACGAGTGTTTGTGTTTGCATTATCCAAGGAGTCTTGCTTTGATATAAATCTAAGGAGTCGTAAGTCTTCCTTTTATATAAATCTGAGGTGTCTTGACTTGATATAAATACGAGGACATATAAATTTGATTTGCAATTATCAAGTGCGTTTACAATTTGTGTTATCAAGTGAATTTGCATTTATACATAGGCTCGTTCCTCTGATTCCAATTGGCGTTGTTATTCAAATATATATCTTATTTCAATTTGTGTTTCTCTGAGTTGATGTACATCTGATTTGCAATTTGCATTTATATACACGTGCGTTGTCATATTGGCATTTGTTTCTCTATTGTGTATTGAGAGGTACATATGGTTCACATATTTTTCAGTTTGAAACCTATAAGTTTTTTTCTTCTTTGTGTATCAAACTCAGTTTGTACACTTGGTTCATAGATTTTAATTTGGATCAGTTTGATTTCATTTCGAACTCAGTTCAATTTGTTCACAAATAGCTATATATGTTTAACAGAGCTTTAATTTGGTTCGATTTGTTCATAAGCAGATCTATAAATGTATATTTGGTTCAGTTTGTTTATAAGCAGAGCTTTAATTTTGTTCATGTAGAGTTAAACATGTATATTACTGTGGTAGTGTTATAAAATGGGATGTTTGATGGTTCAACTCTTTTACTGTTATGATATGATATATGGTTGGTGTCTGTTTATAAAAAAATATCCTATATGTTTGGCATCCATATTTTTTATCTGTGTAGTTTTTTATTTCATTACACTAAATTGTATTACAAGAATTTAATACTATGCCACTCATTGAAAGAGTAATTGTCTGGATTCCCAATTTACATGTACATGATTCCTTCCTCCCTTTATATTTTGCATAGGATTGTCTATTATCATGTTAATATTAGATGCCCTTTATTTTTTGTATAGGATTGTCAGTTAGAAGGTATGTTATTGTTTGACTATTTGAGCTAAATATCTGAGAATTTGTTATTTCACTGATTCTTCACATGCCCTGCATTTCTATTTAAATTTGTTGAGGTGAGACAATCATGGATAATTGTTGAAGGGGACAAGCAGGCTCCTAGCCCCCTGTTGCTACATTCAAGTGATTTTGCTGTAACATTTACTATCACTGGGTAGCATAGTTTCCAAAGAAGAATTAACTGTGGGGGGCATCCGGGTCACGCCCGATTCAAACGGTATTCCCCTATGAGCTTATATCAGGATATATTAAGGGAGGAGACTAAAGAGTGATAAAATTTATAAAAAAAATAAAGATGGGGACTTATTTTTGCTTATTTTGTTATTGAATGATCTGTTTTTTGTAGTTCACCATTACGAGTTCTACATTTATTGTGTATTAAACCTCATTTGATTACTGATGGGAAACAAGGATGCAATCGAGAAAGAGCGTGCTCGACTGTATGTTTGGATGCCCAATGTTATTTTTTACTTTATTTTGAAGGCCTTCAATAAACTATGAATTGAGTATAAGTTATGTATGTGACTTAGGGCATTTCAGATGAGATGAATATGGGTTACTTTGTGGACATTAAGGAGTTCAAGAAACATGATGGTAAGGTAAGGAATATATTAAATGTTTAGTTTTCAAGATTTTGGGTGATCATTTGTGATTGTGAATTTGGATTTTATTTTTTGTGTAGATTGGAATGACAAATAAGATTATGATTCCGGCAATGGAAGCTGTAAAATTTTCTTCATTGGAAGTGAACTACACAGATGGTACAAGTCTTAACCTATCATTTATATTTAATGGAAATGATGCAGATGCCTCCAAGTCAGATGTTCAAAAATTATCTTCGTTGTGTCTTTCGTTCCGAACAAGTTCACAGGTTTGAGTTCTTTGTGACTCTACTTTCTTTTACACTAAATATTATTACTAAAATTGTAATTGGAATTTTAATTTGTCCCATTCTGAAATTTCAACTTTCCCCTTTGATGTGCTTGAAATTTTTATCCCAATAACATAGCTTGCAACTACATGGCTTGTAATGTTGATCAATACTTTAATCACTTTTTTAGTTATACTTGCAATAATGGAAGCATTTTCAAAGGGAATATTGGAAATTTTAGAATGTAAATTATTTATACAAATTAGTGATTTTAGAAACTAAGTTAAATTAGTTGGTTTTCGTTGCTTTAGATTTTTTTGAGTTTACGAGATCGAGTATGGAGTTTAAAATATTTCTTTGCTTTATTGATTTATGAATTGTTATAGGTTTGGATTATTGGTGTTAAGATATCTCAGGTAGGATGCTAATTTGGCCATTTCAGAGATTTAAGTCAACCCTTTTAAATATTATTGTAGGTTAACGATCAGTAAACCTGAGGTGCTTCAACAAACATTTTTCTATGTTGTCTTTTCGTGGCTCAAAACTGATGAAGCTTTGGTTCTATGTCAGTAAATATCGTGGGCAAAACTGATGGTAATCGGGTGCTACATGATTTGATTTAAAGTGTTAGTTGTTTTTTCGATTGGTAATCGGGTTTTTATTATTTAAACTGATTTTTTTCAATTGTTATAGAACAAAAATGCTATTCACGTTATAGAAGTTGCTCCTATTTGGATTATAGAAGTTGTTCCTATCTGTCTCTGAAATAGTGGGATGACCCTTACCACCCTTACTCCCCTCGCAGTTATTACCTTCCAACTTACAGGTTCAAAAACCTATAAACCTTTTTTAAAAAACCATTATCACATAATCGAGTAATTTGACCTCTATGAAATCCTTGTGATGCTAGTGATCAATCGACATAATTTTTTCATTTTAATGAGTCTCATTGAATATAAAAAATGAACTTTAGATATTGTTGAATAAAAGTAGTTTAACATCTTGCTAAGTATGGGTTTGAAATCCTTGTGTTTATAGTGATCAAATCACATGTATGTTTATTGGGTTTGCTAACTATTGCTGTCAATCGATCGGATCCAATTGGTTTATTAGGATTTGGATCTAATTTTAAAATCTCATTTTCTCATACCTAAGAAATATTACATCCTCCAAGCTTGAATTTATTAATTTTGAAAGGATAACTAACCCAAACGAGGTATACCAATTTATTATTTTATCATGTTTAGTTATAGGGTATTACTTAGTCATTTGCTATTATAACTCTCGCATGCAAATTTGATAGTCATGTACTTTTGTTAAAGTTACAGGTTTCTTTCTGTTTTTTTGTTGTCATTTGTCATACTACAAGTATGCATTTTATTAAAAAAATATATATTTAAAGAAATATTATTTGTTATTACCCTTCTCATTGAGATCATTTTCATTTTTAGCTATTTGTCTAGACTTTAGAGATTATTTAGAGAATTGATGTGTAATTCAGTTAGCTCACTGACCTTAGACCTGATTATAGATTGATAAGTTACCATTTGAATACTCACTTCGATACATGTTGTGTATAAATACAACATTCAGGCCACACTTGATAGATTTGAACCAATAGTCACTATTTATAAAACTTTTTTTAAACTTATGCTTATTTAATTTTTAGTGATTGTATGATTGGGTCACATTACCGATGGTAGATTTAATCTTAGTTTCATTACTCATATTATAGATTTCATATCACTTACTCCACCAACACTAGGGGTTACTTACAATCGTAGCATAATTTAAATAATTTCATATATTTTACCTTCACTTTTGTTAGAATATGCAATCAGGCCTTGATATCTTTCTTCTCACTTCATTTTGACATTATTCAATTAGATTAGGGATGAAATATAATAACTAATGGATGATGAGGGAGATATGGCTGAGACGTATCTCAATGAAAAGAAAAAATCGGATGGAGGTGTCATTTTATGGTGATCAATCTTTGATGGGATATAGGTCAAATGATGGAATTCTATTTATTTCTGCTCCGGTTTCTCCTGTTTCTTCTCCCTCTGATGGTTGAAAGCTTGAGAAATGTTTGAGTATCTCAAGGAGCAGGCTTGATAACATGAAAAGTTCTGAAAGTTCTATCGAGAGTATGAAGGATTTGGAGATGTTGTTGGAGGCTTAATTGTTGTCATTGATAAGACCCTTAACAAGTTGACATTGGTATCTACTGGACTCTATATTAAATCATTTCTTATCTTAAATTCCTTGGTTTGGGTGGAAATCTTTTATTAATCACATTTTTTCTCTCCACATTTCGCTAAAGGAGTACAGTGACAGCACATAAGACTTCATTAATATTCAGCTGTCATGTGTCCTTCATTATCGGTTCTTTCCCCTTTTTACTTGTAGTAATCAAGAGAGTACTGACATTCAACTGGTATGTGTCTTTTATTATTGGTTTATCTTAGTTTCATCATAGGTTCTTTCCCCTTTTTACTTGTAGCAATATCTCTATGTTCGCCTCCATGGATTTGAAGAGGGTATGCTTCGTTATGTTAAATATATGTTGTACATCCTCATGGTTTCTTCAATTAGTTTGGACAGTTTTTTTAGTTTATAACATTATTCCTATTTTCATATATATTATTTGTATATTGAGCTTTCATATAGATGGTAGATTTCATCTTAGTTCCATTACTCAGAGGTGTTGATTAAAGAGGAGCATGGGAATGTAGGTATGTAGAGAAAAGATTGAAGATGTTCCAGAGATGAGAGTTTTGCTTGTTATTATGCGTAGGGGCTTCAAACTTTTTGAGCTTGGACCTTAACTGCTTGTTTGAATTATTAGTGTTAGAAATTTGAATTATTAAGTATCTTTCATCTTCCAATTTATTGGTTGTTCATAAATTTAGCATCTAAATTTATTAACTGTTTTGCATCGAAATTTATTCGTTAATGTTCGGTGATATTCATAAATTTATTGGCGGTTAATGTTTAGCATCTAAATTTGTTGGTTGATGTTTTCATTGTATTTACAATTTAATTGGTTCATCTTTTAAGAATTGAGTTAGAGGATCAACATGAGGAATTAGTTTCCAAAAGAATCTTGAAAGGGAGGAGAATATTTAAATCATCATCTCGAAGGCGATGAGAGAAGTTGATGAGGCGAGAAGTAATGTACGATGTATAAAGGATCAATCGTGTCATATCTATTTTCTTTGTACTTTTTTTTTCTGAACAGTATTTCGATTTATGTAATTGGTGCATTTGATTTGATTTTGATGTGGAATGGTTCAAATATTGGTTGTCAAAATGAGTATACAATATTATAAATATGTTTTTATTATTTTTTGAAGCAATGGAGCATAAAAGTTCTTGTTAGATTGTCTTATTTATCTTAAGTATTAAATATGAAAATTGAATGTATTAAAATATTATTTGTAAATTATTTTAGGCATAAAATAAATAGAATGCAATAACTATTATTGAAGGCAATAATTCGTTATAGAAAAATATTTTTAGTGGTAAATCTGAATTGCCACAAAACTATCTTTACTTCAAGGAAAAAATTTATTTCAGTAGGAAATCTTATATTTGCTACAAAAAGAACCTTTTAGTGAAAAATAGCATGTCTTTGGTGGCAATTTTGATCGTTTTTTGTAGCAAATAATTTTCCACTAAAAGTACAACATTTAGTAGTAAAATCTGTTTGTCACTGAATTTGTAACGTTTTGTAGCAAATGCCAAAATATTTCCACCAAAGGTATTAGCAGCAGGTCTTTAGTAGCAAAGTGATCACAATTTTTTTTACCACTAAATGATTTCGTGGAAATTTTTTAATTATTAGTCACAATTTTGTTTTGCAACTAAAAGTCGTTTCCTTGCTGTGATCATATCTTTTATTGCTCGACAAAATAAAGATATTACCCTAGCCCTCATCGATTTAGAGGAGGCAACCTCATCCTCTTCGACCACTGATTCAGAGTCTTTTCCTCAAGTAGAGGGAGATTTTGTCGTTGGATGTAAATATCCCTCTTTTATATATCTAGACATCAACCTTGTACCAATCACAGTTTCATCTCCATAGATAGTGAAGAGGAAGATCCCAAACCTTATTTCTAGATCCAAGTCTCCTCCTCCTCCTGACGAGAAGAGGAAAACAGTTGCTGGGAACTCCAAAAACTCGGTGGTTCTAGAGCCTGCTAAAATGAAAACTTAGGAGCCTCAATTCTAGAGGCTGATCTGGACCGGCCAGTGAAGGACCAGACCGACTAAGTTCAGAGTGTGCACCTTCTATTGGAGTGAATTCTTGTCTTGCTCGGGGGTTGATAAGTTCATGAGTCTTTCCTGCTGATGAAGCTACTACTACTGCCTTCTCTATGGCTAGATTGTTAGAGAGGAACAATCATAACTTAGTTTGGTAATTACTTTCCCTAACTGTTTCCTTTCATTGGTATGCATTTTTGCTATTCATTTACTAATTCCAATAATTTTTTGGACTTCGCAATTTCTAGTTAATTATAATCAATTGTTAAGAAGAGACAACCATTTGCGAGAGTCCTCTATGGATGTCGAGGCTGCCTTCCAAGGCTTGAAGGAGTCAATGGATGATGCTAAGAGAGCCCATATGAGCGATCAGAAGAAGTGTAAAGATGTCATGAGAAATATGGAGGATAACAAGAATAATGCTGAGAAGGTTGTTAGTGATGTTGTTAAGAGGGCTAAGCAATCTAAGAAGGTTGTTCAGGATGCCAACAACAAAAATCAGGAGCTGAAGGTCAAGGCGCAAAAGGAGTATGAAGGGGCCTACACCCAGGGATAGGAATAGACATTCTTCTCTATATCTATATAAGTGTAGTATTTAAAGAAATCCTCCTTCAAAGAAGGATGTAATGCTACCCTGAACCTGGTGAGCACTGCCTTGGATTCTAAACTCTTTCTTCAGCACAACCCTGGTATTCCTTCGGTGATTGAAGATGAGGTTGATAATGACAAAGGGATAGTCGAGTCATCAGTGCCCTAATAGACGACCATAGTTGATGCTCGTCCTGAGGATGAGGTCACTCAGGACGAAGAGAAGGTGTGTATGTTTAGGGTTATTTCTGCTAGGCTTGGCTTATATTTTTATTTTTTATAGTTTGAGAAACTTTCTATTTGTAATTCTCCTTTATAGTTTTAATAAAATTACCTTTTTCCTTCCAGTAGCACTGCTATCCATTAGGAAAATTCCTCTTGACCTTTGCATACTTATGCCATATTTTATTCCTTTCAATTTAACTCAAGAAATTCTATTTTGTCAGCTGTGGAGAGCGAATTATATAGGAGGATTGTTAAATTATTTGGGTAGGTTATGAAGAGATTGATGAAGAGGAGATGGAAGAACTGATCGACGTACGTGGTTCTTATCAAGTCAAAGAAGCATATCTCCATTCGCACATGATGTTTAGTCAAGAAGTGGCGACCAATGCTTCATACTATGAAATGATACTCCAGATGCAGAAAGACCATAAAGAAGCTCTCGCTAGCCTATAAACTAACTATGAGAATAAGTTTGCCCTACTGAGTAGTGACAGTGTCTTTGATAAGAAATTGTAAGATATGTCCTCGAACTTTGCTGAAAAGGAATTTTTACTGAAGTTCGAGGTGAATAGTTCTCGAGAGGTAGCTGGTTTGTTGGAGCAAGAGAATAATATGCTTAAAGATAAACTGGACGGTTTGAAGAAGGTCACTGATGCTGATCAAAGCGAGGGAATCTCATTTTTGGACTAGGAAAATGCTAGACTTATGGACGATATTGAGAGGTTTAAGAAATCAAAGGGTGGGCAGTCATCCAAGTAGGCCATTTTTGCACGTCCATCTGTTAAACAAGAGATTATAAAAAAGGCTTTGGCCGAACAGGCCAATTTAACAAAGAACCAATCAACCACCATCAAGAGATTGAATAAGAAGGTTGACTGTCTCACTTATCACTTCCATAAGTAACTACACACTCTTTGGATGAACGACTATGATGAAGCCTTGGAACACATGCGTGAAGAGTTAGATCAAGCCATGGGAGAGGTTTATAAGTAGGGATGACTCAATTACCTTTCCTTCTTTAAGGTATCAGAGAAGGATCCTTTATGGTATTGGTATGATTCAGGGTGCTTGGACCATCCCACTCCTCCATTTAAGATGAACACTAAGTGGATACCTACTGATATAATCCCCATTAGTCTGGTTAGAAAGTACTAGGGAGATTATGGCATTCATGAAGATGATATACTCAGCCTAACTTTGCACCTGGTAAATAAACCAGTTTCCAGTAGAAAAACCAGGCTTAGAGAGCTGGGGTCCACTGTTCTTCCTTCACTTTTGAATGTTCCTCCTTAAGGGATGGAGAAGTCATTTGGGAAACGTCCCACCAAATGAGTATCTTTTATAATTTCCTCGTAATAAAATATTTTGACAATCATTGTCTTGTAATATTGAAAGTTTACACTCCTAATGATTACTGATAGTACTTCCTTAAATGCTTGGCATTCCACGGGTTCTTGAATGTTCTCCTTTCAAGGTTTCTAAACGATAAGTACCTGGTCGAATAACTGCAGAAATACGGTATGGACTATGCCAATTTTCATCCAATTTGTTTCCCTTCTGAAAAAGTTTCTTTAACACATAGTCTCCCTCTTTTAGATTGCTCGGCTTAACCCTCCTGTTATAGAGCCAACCAGTATGTTGATAGTAGGCTACCACACGTAGTGCCACATTTTCTCTGATGTCTTTAACCAAATCTAAGTCCAACCTTATCATTAGGTTTCTCTTATGGGAGTTAAAATTGAGTACTCTATGAGTGGGAAGACCAATCTCTGTGGGGACCACATCTCCTGTCCTAAATGCCAATATGTAGGGGGTTTCCACCGATAGTTGTCCTCCGCGTGGTCCTATAAGCCTGTAGTACACTTTCTAACTCATCGATCTAGTTTCAATTGACATCATCCAACCTTTTATTTAGTCCATTGAGAAAAATTTTATTAGTCACCTCCATTTGGCCGTTGCATTGAGGTTGTCGAGGAGTAGAATGTAGCTTTTAATCTTGGACGGGATATTAGTAGTCTTTGAATTCCTGGCTGTAAAATTATGCACCATTGTTGGTGATAAAGGCATATGGAATAACATACCAAAATATTATGTTTTTTCATATAAATTGGAAGACTCTCTTATAGGGCATATCAACAAGAGGCTCAACCTCCACCCATTTGGTGAAGTAGTCTTTGGCAACGACTAAGTACTTAAACCTTCCTCTCATCTTCGAGAGTGGGACGACCAAGTTAATTCCCCACATGAAAAAAGACCATGGGTATGTGATCAACATAAGCACAACTCCAGGCATTCTCTGAATTATTGCAAACTTCTGACATTTGTCACATCCTCTTATGTAGGCACCATAATTTGTTTTCATTATTGGCCAGTAGTATCCTTAGGTGGCCAGGTGACTGACCAATGACCTTCTTATTGAATGATCTCCACCAGATCCTTCATTTACTTCTTTAATTAAATCCTGCACTTCTATAGGGTGGACACATTTTAGTGGAGAGACAATGAACCCCCTTTTGTATAGGACTCCTCCTTCCACAACGTAGCTAGCTGATTTGTACCTTAGCTTTCTGGCTTCTTTTGGGTCGCCTGGTAGGACTCCTTTTTCAATATACCTCTTGATCGTATCCATTCATGAGGGACCCAAATATAATGTAATAAAATTGATATTTTCTTCATCAATAATCATATTAGCGAGTATTTCTACTGAAATGGTACTCCTCAACTCAACCCTTGTTGCAGAAGCGAGCTGAGCAAGAGCATCTACTCGGGCATTTTCAATCCTAGGTATTCTGACCATTTTGATCAATAAAAAGTTGGATATTATGTCTTGTTCCATGGACAAGTATCTTGCCATAAATTCTCCCTTGAACCTTATATTCCCAAGACTCGATTGGCTATCAATTGGGAGTTACTGTGAGCTAATAGTTGCTATGTGCCCAATGATAAAGCTAATTCAAAGCCTGCAATCAACCCCTCATATTTAGCTTCATTGTTAGAAGCATGGAATGGGAATCTGAGTGCATATTAAACATCTATATTATCTGGGGTATTGATTATCAGCCCAACGCTGCTGCATATGGCTCATGACGATCCATCTATTTACATCTTCCACACGGGCATTCCTCTTTGAAGTCTCCTTTCACCAAGGACCCATAGTTGAATATTTTTTGACTTTGCTCTAAGTAGAGTATAGTGGTTTCTCATGGAATGGATGTTTTCGATCAGTCAGTCATGGAGTTGTCTTTCAAAGAAATATGCTCAAGTGGATTTATTACCGAGCTCTCTTTTGAAAAAGTCTGCTCGACTCGCTTTACTACTGAGATTTATCCTGTCAAAATTTGCTTAGTAGGTTTTCTTCATAAGTAAACTCAAGTATGATATCTGCTATCGCCTGGAAGTTTAATGTTGTCTTGGATTAATAATGTATATCATGCTCTCCAAGCTCTACAACACCCCTATTAATGTCCCTGACGTTTTTAGTTTGTGAATGGCTTAGTGTGATGGTAAGTCCGTGTAAACCATAATAGTATGGGCTTAGAAATACGATTTAATTCTTCGTGAGGCTTCAATGAGAGATAATACAAGCATTTCTAAATGTGGGTAATGAATTTCCACGCCTTGAAAGGACTTTCTGGTACAATTGGCTTGTTTCTACACCCCATTCTCTAGTCAGATAAGTGCCAAGCTAATAGTTGCCTTAGATACCGCCAGGTATAGATAATTTGTCTCTCCTATGGGTGGTTGGGAAAGAAATGGTGGAGATATTAAATATTACTTCAACTCTAAAAATTCATTATTACACTCTTAATTCCACTCAAAAGTTTTTTTGAATACTTAAATAAAGGTAGGCATCGATCATTAGCTCAGGAGACAAACCTATTAAGGGTTGGTACTCTTACGGTCACCTTTTGCACATCCTTCTTATTTATGGGAGACCGCATGTCTATCAACGCTTTAATTTTGTCTGGATTTTACACAATACCTCTTTGGTTCACTATAAATCCTAGGAACATTCCTTTTTATACACTGAATACACACTTAGTTGGATTGAGCTTCATTTAATGCTTTTCTAACTAATCGAACGTTTGGCCCAAGTTTTTGATGTGATTGAATTCTTTCTTAATCTTGGTGAGAATGTCATGCACATACACTTCCATGTTTTTACCAATATGCTCCTTGAGAACTTTATTCACCAACCTTCGGGATGTTGCTCCAACATTTTTTAGCCCCAAAGACATAATGTTGTAGTAATAAGTACCTTGGTTGGTGACGAATAAGGTTTTCTATTTATCCTCTGATTTCATCTTGATCTGGTTATACCCTGAATAAACATCCATGAAACTGAGTAAATCATTCCCAACAGTGGCATCGATTAGCTAATCAATTTTAGAAAGGGGAAATGATCTTTCGAATAAGCCATGTTGAGATTTGTGAAATCAACACAGATGTGCCACTTGTTGTTATTCTTACTCACCATCATTATGTTGGACAACCAATTAGGATATTTGACATCTTTAAGGAAATTTTCTTTTTTGAACTTGTCCATCTCTTCCTGGATGGCCACATTTTCTCGAGGCTAAATACACGCCATTTTTATTTGATCGTCTTGGCATCTTGGATGATGTTCAGTTCATGGCATATGAATACTAGGACAATACTTGGCATATCCTGATGGCTCCAAGAGAACATATTTTTCCACTATTTGAGGAATTTTATTAACTCCTGTTAGAGTTCAGTATCCATGGATGCGATGATTTGTGTTGTTCTTTTTGAGCAATCATCTTTAAGGATGATGGTCTCCATTGCCTCTATAACTTATTACTTAACCATATCGGCCACCTCGTGAGGATTTAAGGTTTCAATTTGGTAAGTGGTGGTGAGATTCTTTTCTTCTTCTTGGTTAGCAGAGGTGTAATAGCATTCTCTGGCTCAACTTAATTTCCACTAACAATGCCGACCCCATAGTGCATGGGAAATTTTAGGCATTTATGGATAGTAGATGGTACTACTTTAAAAACTTTCAAATTGATTCTACCGAAGAACATGTGGTAGACTGAGCGTACATTCTTGTCTAAGATGAAGAAGCGGATCCTCTCAGTTCGACTTGTTGGGGTTTTATACCTAAAAGTTATGGGTGCACACGGTTCGAGTTGGTTTGATTTCACTACTAAACTAGAACCAGAACCAGAACCGAGGTGGTTCAGTTTCAAAGATTTTGGAATCGAAACTGGAACCAATTTTTCTTATAACTGAACCTAACTGAATCGATTGATATACCAATTATAGCTTCATCCACAAAGTGTACCCACTTGGATAAGGACGATCAATACCAGAGCGTCCAGCAAAGCGAGTTATAGAACGACTTTTTGGCCTACACTAAGTGCCTCGTCCTCGACCTCCATCCCTACGTAAGAGGATTCAACCTCATCTCAAGACACATTCTACAACATCAACATTAATAGTCTTGTGACTTAGGTATCCTCGGCCTCATTCATCCCTTGGAAGATGAGGGACGATCGAAGACATGAAGCACGATAGTCATCATATCATCAAAGGATTATATTTGATAACTCGACCTGGGCCCAGTCCTGGTGGCTGACATTTGATAGCTTGCTGACATTTAATAGCTTGTAAGGCGCGTGGATTGGAGAATGTGTGGAAGGGTGCGCATGGGCTGCTAATCCCACGTGCATGAAACCGTTACAACGAGATCTCCCTCACACGTGAGGGAATATTTATCCATCACGACTTGTATACATTGATGACATGTGGCTGTAATATATTGGTAATATCATGTGGTACACACCTATTACATACTTGGGGTGCACACTGCACCACCCTAACATTATATATATTAGCCTCCTTCTACCTTGAGAAGGGCCTTAATTGGAAACCCTAATGAAACCCTGCTAAAATTATAGCATAAAGAGAAAGTGGAGTGTATTGTAATCCAAGACCATTATAGCCTAGTTTGATAGTGAACATTCACACACTTACACAATGGAATGGGCCTAGATAGGATGAACCACTTACATACTATCTTTCTTCCTCTTTGCCTCACCTCCTCTCCCTTTTTATCGTTAAATTTTCACCATTGATGCACACTTGAGATCTTACTGGACTGATCTTACTTTCATTTACTAGGTGGTACCAGACTTGGCACCATAACTTGGTGCCGTCTGTGGGAAGCGAGATCATCATTTTCTTCCTCTCTCTTATATCTACTCCTCACCCGATTCTCTGGTGCTAGATTGACTCCACTTTTAGCTAGACTTAAACCACTATTGAAAGAGCTCTAGTTTGAGTTACTCAAGATTTTATACATCTCATCCCGCTCTCTTCCAATACATCTCTTGATCTTTCTGATCACTAAAATTCTTCGATGTCATCGAATTTTCCACCAGGAGGTGGCCCAAGTTCTAGTCAGGCACCATCGCAATCTTATATGGAGGAAGTGGCGACAGCGCTGCGATTATTGGTAACTAGTCAAGCTAAGATGCAGGAGCAACTGGCTATCTTCAGTTAAAATTTCTTGCCCAGGCCCACTGGCATAACGACGGAGATGATAACTTCGGTCGCCAGAAAAAGCGCACATCAGGCGATAAGGGATCACCCCCGGCCCTACAGAAGGATGCGCAACCTCAATAGAGGTGGAGAGACGTTGCTAACCCTAGGCATCTACGCTTGGGGAGGCAAGGTCAAGAATATGAAGGTAATGAGTAGGATGACGATGAGGAAGAGTGCTATAAACCATACATAATTTCAGGAGATATTGTGCATCCTCTTCAGGCCAGCAGGCTAAATAGTGCAAGGCTGAGCTAAGAAGGATGATCTCGTTCGTCAGCATTTGATAGGCTCAGCAGGGGCTCCACTTTTGATAGACTCGGCCCCATCGGTGATCTCAGAGACCGACTGCCCAGGTCTCACAGCAGAGCAAGATTGATGAGAAATTAAGGGTGGCTAATAGACGACCCTCCCATGGTCGAGATGAGGAGCAATGAGAAGTTAATAGCCATTAGAGAATGGCAGACCGAGAGCCCATCCAACGCCAAGCCGAGAGGGAAGGGGATGGAGAGAATACTGCTCAGGATGAGGGAGACAATGCCATATTGGTCGCTAATAACAAACCCTGGAATATTTATATTTATAGGCTAGAGCATAAGATTGGAGATTTGCTGAAAAGCTGACACCCTATGCAGAGGGGTTATAGCAAAGGGTCGCTATTTATTGTCAGGATTGTGAGCTACCCTACTCCGGCTAAGTTCAAGCCGCCGGTGGTAACACCGAAGTATGATAGGAGTAACAATCTAGTACATCATGCTGAGATATATCAATCTATTATGAATATCTTCTCGGTCTCAGATGAGATGAAGTGTAGAGAATTTTCAAGCACTTTGGTCGGTGATTCATATGTCTCGTATACTTCCCTTCTAGAAACCTAATTGAGAACTTCAAGTAACTTACATAGAGATTCATATGTAACTTCTTCTTTAAGTTTAAGGCGGGGAAGAATACCAATCACTTGCTATACATAAAGCAGGGGAAAAATGAATCTCTGCGGGATTATATCACTCGCTTCAATAAACAGAAATATGAGGTGGAAGACTATGATGAGAATATAGCAATGAGTGCCTTGATGGGTGGTCTGTAGAAATGAAAGATTTTGTGGAAGTTAGCCGAGGACCCTCCAAAGTCCATGGCAGAACTCCTAGCTACGGTCGGGAGAGTCATGAAGACTAAAGAGGCCATGGCAACCAAAGGAAAGGGTGAGAAAGGGCTAGTGGGAAAAAGTCCCAAAAATTCAAAGGCAAAAAAGAAAAGAAGAGGTTGCCAGATGAAAAGTTCCCTGACTACACACTGTTGACTATTAGCCCCAAAATGATCATAAATGATATCAAGAATGATAGGTCCTTAATATGGCCTTAAAATCTCAAATCCACCCAGGATAAAAGGGAAAAAAGAAAATGGTGTGAATTTCACCAAGATCATGGTCATACGACTGGCAGATGTTTTGCTCTGAAGCAGGAGATTGAAAAAATGTTAAAGCAAGGAAAATTGAGGAAATATGTGGATAAAGGTAGCTTGAAGGGTGCCAAGATGATACCCAAAAGAAGAGGAATGATAAATTCAAGCCTGATGCCCCAGCAAACAGAGATAATGATGCCTCGAATAACGATAATAAGGCTGACCCAGATCTTCCACCTCCTATCACTGATCCTAAGGCTCGTCTAAATATGATCACTCTGGAGGTAAAAATGAGATGTGAAGGATTAGCAGGTGGTGGAAAATCTATTGCTGATAGGAAGGCTCACATAGCAGAAGACAAGACTCTCCTAAAGCCAGGAGTGGTAAACTCGGCAGCCGTTGATCCCAAGTCGGGTAAAAGAATAAAAGTAGACATGGAAACTTTTATAGTTGAATTTTCAAGGTTGGATTTTAAGGGGATCCTATCCCGACATGATGATGCACTCATGATCACCACTAGAGTACATGGGTATGAGGTCCCTAAGATATTGGTCGATGGTGGCAGTTCGATCGATGTGATGTTCTGGGACTGTTATAAGGGCTTAGGATTGAGCAAGAAGAGACTTATCCCGTATTACCAACCTTTGATTGGCTTTAGTGGAGAGAAGGTACAACTTCTAGGAATCTATGAAATGGATGTAAGAATGGGGAATGCTTAGCCAAAATGTCTCATGAGGCAAATCAGTTTCTTTATCATGGATGAGAACGTCTACTTGGCCTACAATATTATATGGGATGAGTATCCGTCAAAGAGTTTGAGGTCGTACCCTCAACAGTTCACCAAATGATAAAATTACCGACTCCTTATAGAGTAGGGGAAGTTCAGGGTGACCATATTGAGGCACACAAATGATACTTCAATTTGTCCGAGGAGAAGGAGGCGCATAAGAGGGCCACCAAACTCTAGACCCCAGAGACGAGACCAAGATGAAAAAGGGTGAAGCTTCCTAGGAGGTAGAATCCATTATCTTAAATAAGGACAGGCTAGAAAAAACCGTCCAAACCGGCAGGGCCCTGAAGAAAGAGGTCAAAGAAGAGTCGATTAAATTGTTGAGGAAGAGACATAACATTTTTTCTTGGAGTCATCGGGAATCGATCTGAAGCTCCTCTACCACAAGCTCAACGTGGATGATGGGGCAAAGCCAGTTAGACAAAGGTGAAAGGTCTACTCCAGAGCGAAGTATGAAGTTATCAGAGATGATATGAAGAAGTTGGAGAAAGCCTACATCATTAAAGAAGTTATCTACCCATAGTGGTTAACTAATGCTGCCATTGTGCCGAAGCCCAACGACAAATAGATAATGTGTTTTTATTTTAAAGATTTTAACAAGGCATGCCCCAAAGATAACTTCCCTCTGCCAAGAATAGATCAAATGGTTGATCCCACGGTTGGGCATGAACTGATGAGTTTTATGGACTCCTACTCAGGTTATAATCAGATATTCATGGACTCGACTGATGCCTAGAAGACCTCATTCATCACAGAAAAAGGTACATACTACTACAAGGTAATGCCCTTCGGCCTCAAGAACGTCGGAGATACATACCAGAGTCTAGTAAATAAGAGGTTCGAAGATCATATAGGTGATACCATGGAGGTTTACATTAATGACATGCTTACCAAGAGCCTTAAGGCCGAGACACATGTGGCCGACTTATAACACACTTTCAACATGATTAATAAATATCGAATGAAGTTGAATCCCTTAAATTGCATCTTCGAAGTCAGAACAGGTAAGTTTTTGGATTTTATTGTCAATCAATGGGGGATAGAAGCTAACCCCCCAAAAAATCAAAGCTTTGATGGAGATGAAGACTCCTAAAATAAAAAAAATCCAGAGTTTGATTGGACAAGTGGCAGTGCTGAATCGGTTCATATCCAGGGCAACAAAAAGTGTCTGCCCTTATTTAAGGTGTTGAGAAAACCCTTTGAGTGGAACGAGGAGTGTGAAAGGGCCTTTCGAGAGTTAAAGGTCTACCTCAGCTCCCCATTCTTGTTGTTAAGACCTTTTTAAGGGGAAAATTTATATTTATACCTGGGTCGTGTCAGAGTCAGCCATCAGTGCAACAATTGTGAGAGATACCGAGGTTCTCTATAAGCCCAAATATTTCAACAACAAGGTTTTTCAAGGGGCCAAGAAGAGATATCCAAAAATGGAGAAATTGGCTTGTGCTTTCATTCATGCCTTCAGAAAGATAAAACCCCACTTCTAGGCCAATACAATGGTCGTCTTAACAGACTCTACTCTTAGGCAGGTCATCCATAAACCCGAGTAATCGGATAGGTTGATGACCTGTTCTATAGAGTTGGAAGAATTCGATATCGTCTATCATTCGAGAATAACCTTCAAGGGTAAGGCTTTAGCTAATTTTGTAGCTGAGTTAACATGGGACGAGGCCGATGCAGAGCAGATTGTTGATCTAACAAATGAGCCAAAAAGAGTATGTCAAAATTCTCAAAAAAAGGTATCGTGTGGAGATTTTTATTGACGGTTTTTCCTGTGAGAGTGGAGTTGGCTTGATAGTGTTGGCTTCAGATGGAACTGATATAGAGTATGCTTTGAGATTCAAGTTCAAGGCATCCAACAATGAATCTGAATACGAGGACCTTCTTGTCGATCTCTCCCTCTCCAAAGAATTGAATGTAAGTCAGTTGTAAGTACACAGTGATTACAGATTAGTAGTAAACCAAATCCTATGAGTGTACGAATCTAAAGATGAAAGGATGGCCAAGTATCTATCCAGGGTAAAAGCAATACTAAAGAATTTAAATGAGATAAAACTCAAAATGATCCCTTAACTGGAAAATGGTCGAGCCGATGCCTTAGCAATATTAGCGTTAACAACCAAAATCGAGATAAGAAGGTCGGTGCCTATTGAGATTCTATATCGGCCGACCATCGAAGAAAAAGACAACACGGTTGAGTTCTATTTAAGCCTCTAGATAGGAGAATCTTGGGTGGATCCTCTCATTCGATATATAAAAGATAGTGAACTACCATACTCAAAATTGGAAAGAAAAAAGATAAGGTACAAAGCAGCTAAGTTCTCAGTCATTGGGAATATTTTATACAAGAAAGGATTTCTCATCCCTCTGCTCTGATGTGTCAATACGACATAGGTAGAGTACATCTTAAAAGATATACACGAAGGTTCCTGCTCCAGTCATATAGGAGGGAGATCTTTGGCGAAGAGAGTGATCACCTAGGGGTATTAGTGGTCGACCTTGGCCAGGGATGTATCTAGTTATGTCAAGAGATGTGGCAAGTGTTAAAGGTTTTCCAGCATCCCTCACCATCCTCATCAGCCTCTGATGTCAATTACCTCACCCTAGCCATTTACTGTTTAAGGAATAGATTTGGTAGGACCCTTGCCCAGGGAAACTAGAAATTACAAGTACCTCATAGTGGCGATCTATTATTTCTCAAAATAAGTTTAGGCTGAGGCCATGATAATAACCGAGACGAAGACCTTCTACCCTCATCTCGGACCCTCATCTCGGACAATGAAAAATAGTTTAAAAATGATTCTTTGGAGGCCTACTGCAAGAGGGTCGACATCAAGCAGTTTTTCTCATATCCAAGATGACCTCGAGCAAATGGCTAAACAGAGGTGACGAACACAACCAAAGCGGATGGGATCAAGAAGAAATCAAAAGATGCCAAGGGTTTTTGTACTAAAGAAGTGCATGTTTTCTTGTGGGCCTACATGAAGACAGAGAAAACTCCGACAGGAGAGACCCCTTTCATGATTGCTTACGGCTCAGAGGCAGTGATCTATACAAAAATTGGTCTTCAAAGCCATAGAGTTCATACCTATGACGTAAAAGCAAATGCTGAAGAGAGGAGGTTGGATCTGGACCTCACTGAAGAGAGGAAAGAAGATGCAAAAATTAGGAAAGCCGCCTATCAGCAGATAACTGCCAAGTTCTCCAACAAAAGAATAAAGTCCCGTCTATTAGCTGTGGGGACTTAGTTCTGAAGAAGGCTTGGTAAAAGCCGAATAAAATTCATCCTAATTGGCATGGTCCCTACAAGGTAACAGAAGAGGTAGTTCCTGGCACATATTGGCTCAAGAATTTGGAGGGAGAGCCGTTCTCCAATCCTTGGTATGTCGATCATCTAAAGAAGTATTATCAGTAGGACATTGTAAAGAGTTTTATTTTATCATTGTATCAATGTACAATATTTAAGAATTAAAGTTGTGAATGAAATATTACGAGTGTTATCTCTTATTCTTGTTGTATGAGTGATTCAAATTGTATGTTTTAGTTTATCCTAAGCTATAAAACGTCAATCATGTGATGAACTAGCCTTAAGTCACTCTTGGTGACACGATAATCCGGACGGGGCTAACCTCGTCCATGGATTCTCAATAGTAAGTGTGATAACATCATTAATTTGGTAAAAAACTCTCTCAATCAAGACGATAGTGTAGGACGAGATGTCTCATCCATACACTCTGAAAATGAAGAGAGGATAATTATGCTTAAACACCATAATTTGGCGAATTCAAATGCAAGAATCATATTAAGTATGGTTTACCTTAACATCGTTAATTTGGTGAAAAAATCTCTCGCACGAGAAAACAACGTAGGATGAGATATCTCATCCATACACTCTCAAAACGACGAGAGGGGAGTTATGCTTAAACATCATAATTTGGTGAATTCAAATTCAAAAATCATACTAAGTATGGTTTACCTTAACATCATTAATTTGGTGAAAAACTCTCTCGGTCGAGACGACAGTGTAGGACGAGATGTCTCGTCCATACATTCTCAAAATGACGAGAGGGGACTTATGCTTAAACACCATAATTGGTGAATTCAAATTCAAAAATCATATTAAGTATGGTTTACCTTAACATCATTAATTTAGTGAAAAACTCTCTCGGTCGAGAAGACAGTGTAGGATGAGATGTCTCATCGATACACTCTCAAAATGACGAGAGGGGACTTATGATTTCACACCATAATTTGGTGAATTCAAATTCAAAAATCATATTAAGTATGGTTTGCGTCAACATCATTGACTTGGTGAAAAATTCTCTTGGTCGAGATGACAGTGTAGGACGAGGTATCACTCGTCCATACACTCTCAAAACGACAAGAGGGGACTTGTGCTTAAACACCATAATTTGGTGAATTCAAATTTGTTTAATCATTTTGAATGGTTAATTGAACCTTCTTCCAACGATGAGGGAGAAATAAAGTTAAGTGTTCACATTTATTTAGGAAAAAGTAAAAGAAAAGCTCAAGTACGTGTCAACACTTAAATTCTTCATTCATCTAAGAAAAAATGAAGTTCGAAAACATTAGTAAAAGATCAATTATTCAGACCAAAAATTGGTTACAAAGTAAAAAGGGTATCGGCCATAGATGACCACCCTAGGAAGTTGGCTCCATGTTGGCATTGGCCCCACCAGCAACATCCGTCTTGGGCAGGCTAACCTCAGTAACAATTTGAGCAGGGGGATTGGCATCTTCAACCAAAACTGGGACCTCGACCATTGTCTTATCTTCCTCGTATGAGGGAAAGGACTCAATGTACTCCAAAGCCGAAGCCATGAGGGGATCTTCCATGTCGGTAGACTCCAATTTAGCGCTGGTAGATGAGACGACTTTAGAAAATTTTATAGCGCCCCGTCGACGGGCTCTCTTGAGGCCCCTTTTAAAATATTCCATGCCAAAGCTTAGGAACTCATCGGACGTCTTATAAGCTTTGATGGCCACATATTTGATCCTATGAATAGCCTCAGCTAAAAGGGCCTCATCCTTAGCTTATTGGACAACTGCAACAAGGTATGTGGCATGATTGACAACTGAAGTTTTTAGAGTAGTCAACTCTCTATCCTTCTTCTTCAGATCCTCAGTGTGATCTAAATTGAGCTTATCTAGAGTCTTCTTATACTCCTCTTAGTGGTAATTATGCCTCTTCTTCAAGTTAGCCAAATCTTTAATGGCTTCCTCAACCTCTTGATACATTAACAAGTTCTCAATGACCCATTTATTGACAGAGGCAAAGGCGCATGCAAATTGTAAAAGTTATATGCAATAAAGGTCAAATGAGATGAGGGAAGATATTAAATAAGATGAGATAAGAGATTGAATAAGATGAGGGTAGTTACTTGCTGTAGATGGTGAAAGGCAAAGTACAGGGTCTTCATGGGAGGCATCTTCCTTAAAAATTCAAAATCTACTTTTGAAGGGAGACCAAGCTAAGTGGCGTTCAATATTGACTCCGAAGGGATAGGAGAGTCAGGGAAATCCTTGAGCTGGGCTAGGTTGGATGCCTAGAAGATTTTAAAGGAGTCATCTGAAGATGAGACAGGCTCTGATGACCCCCCGACATGGTCTGGGCAGGTGGATTATGCTTCAGCATCTGATCATGGTGAGTGTCAGAGGAAAATGGTAGTTTCTCTTCTCTTATAGCCGGATTGAGGTTGGGTCATCCCTTTAACAATTGCCTTTCTTAGAGGCTATTTACCTCCGCTTGTTAAAACATTTTCTAAGATAGAAGCCGTCATATACCACAAGTCATTTGAGATATGGGTAGGGCAATCTGCAAAAGAGAAACAAAAATTATCAGTCATAAAATCAAAGATGACGAAGGACTTGAGAACAAAATAGTTTAGTAACTCACACAGCTCAGATAGGTGGTCAACCCCCAAGCCAGCCTTCTCCAAAAAGTTATGATTCATAATATCCTCAAATTTAGGAAGGGAACCTTCCTACCCTTGGCTCTTCAGATACTCAACCCTCTCCCAATCGGCAATGCTGAGGTCGGGGTCAAACTTGGTTGAGATGGAGGGTTTAGCCCAAGTACAGGGAACTCTTGACTCATCCTTAGATGGGTCGACATCGACCAAAAACTCCCAGGCCCAAGAAATAAAGAACAACCTTAGCTTCCAATAATGATTGTATGTTTGGTCGATCTGAATGATTTTCTTGTCAGGTTTTCTCTCCTCTAGGTGGTAGTAGCCGGGTTGGGTCCTTGAAGACTAGAAGTTATAGCAAGTTTTGAATATCTCGATCGAAGGGTCATTAGTATACTTGTTCATCTATAAGGAGACATAGTCGAGAATGATTCGCCGGGAATTTGGTGCTAATTGAAAGGGAGCTCCCAAGCTAGATAAAATGGCATGGATAGAAGGGTAGAAAGGAAATCTGATGCCGACCCTGAACATCTCAGCATAAATAGTGATTTCACCTTCTCAACCGCCATATACTCTCTTATCCTCATCGAGGATGCACATGACTAAGTCGGATTTAATGTCGTACAGATGTTTCCTAAGTAGCAGGTCAGACTCTTTGATAGTGGCTTGAAAGGTCTCAGGATATGAATAATTTACTAGTTCCTCGGCCTTTGAGTCCTCGATTGGAGATCCATTAGATAAAGCCCTGTGTGGAAACCTCTCTTGAAACTCAATCTAGGTTATGGCTCTAAGAGGAATAATAGTTGGAGGAATAATAATGTTGACAGTCAACTCAGTAGGGTCTAAGACGACTTGAGCCGAAGAATCATCCTCACTAGAAGACCCATCATCTAAAATTTTAACTGAAGAGTCATCTTGGCCAGAGGACTCAACTTGGTTAGAAGATGAAGTTCAAGATGAACTCTCTACTACCTCAGACCCAACAGAATGTGTGAATGCTACTCTCATGGCCTCTTCTAATGAATCTATGCTCTATGTTGGAGTACAGGATGAGTTAGCCATCTCGTCCCTACTAAGATCAGATGAAAAGGGTATAATGGTCTTCAACAGAATGGGAAATATGGGGCGAGTACATTCGACCCTATCTCTACGTCGAGCCTTATCCTCTTCCTCAATAGTACGGATCTATTAGAAATATATCTCCTTATGTATGGGGAATTGCTCTACCAATCTATAGAGGGTCTGTAATTTCCAAGAAGTCGTGTTTCAACATAAATAACTAAAGGCTCAAAAGATGCAAATAAATTGAAGTTTGACTAAGGTTGACCAACAAATTAAAATAGGGGATTAAGTTATTTTTTTGGAAGAACAATCAAGAGCAGTGAAGAACAACTTTGAATAAAGCTTCACCGGAGATTTACCAATGGCTATTTAAAGGGCAAAAAAAAATCGAGATTAACCAGAAAAGCATATAAACTGCTATCCAACCCTCAAAAACACTAGACAACCACCTAATGTCTAACCAAAAACCACAATCACAGTCGCCGAAAAAATGTTCAAGCTCGCCGAAAAGAGGTGTGCAACTAAAACATGGCAAAAATGATAGAATCAATAGTGAAAATTTGATAAAAGTGGATTGAGAGGTTACCTGGAAAGTGATGAGGGGTGGAGGTACAGAAAACCCAAAGAAATCTGGATGGAAAAGCACATGCGGTTAGAAAATAATCTCAGTTAGAGAGAGTGTTTAGCATGAAGAAGATGAAGTGTAAATAGAATATTAGTTTTTAAACCATTTAAATACTAGTGATGATTATGCACAACTTCCCATATCGTCATCATTAGGGCACAACTCCCCATGGCACACTTACATCTGTCATTCTTAAGCCACATGCCATTCCACATAATAGGTGTTAAGTGTCACTCAAGGTCCTCATTTAATGCACCAGACTGTACATGCAAAAGAACATCTCATCAACGTCCATGTACAAATGATTTGTCCCTCATTATCCCATTCACAATAAAGACTAAGGCCTAAGGGTGATTGATATACCAAGTATAGCCTCTTCCACAAAGTGGACGCACTCGGACAAGGCTGACCAGTACTAGAGCGTTCAACGGAGTGAGTTATGGCACTACTTTGGGACCTACACTAAGTGCCTCATCCTCAGCCTTCATCCCTACGTAAGAGGACTCGTCCTCATCTCGGGACACATTCTATAACATCAACATTAGCAGTCTATTGACTTGGGTATCCTCGGACTCGTCCATCCCTTGGACGATGAGGGTCGACCGAAGACATGCAACATGACAGTTGTCATATCATCAGAGGATTATACTTGATAACTCGGCCTCAGCCTAGTACCAGCGGTCGACATTTGACAATTGGAAAGGCGCATGGATTGGAGAACGCGTGGGAGGGTGTGCGTGGATTGCTAATCCCAGGTGCACAAAATTATTACATTCAGGTCTCCCTCACACGTGAGGGAATATTTCTCCATCATGACATACATATATTAATGACAAACGGTTATAATATATTGGTTATCTCATATTTTACACACCTATTACATGCTTGGGGTGCACACTGCACCACACCAACATTATATATATTAGCCTTCTTCTACCTTGAGAAGGACCTTAATTGGAAACCCTGCTAAAATTGCAGCATAGAGAGAGAAAATGGAGTGTATTGTAATCCAAGGCGATTAAAGCCTAGTTTGATGGTGAACATTCACTCACTTGCACAGTGGAGTAGGCCTATATAGGTTGAACCACTTACATAATGTCTTTCTTCCTCTTCGCCTCACCTCCTTATCCCTTTTTATTATTGAATTTTCACCAATGATGCACACTTGAGATCTGAGTGGACTGACTTACTGTCATTTATTATGTGGTACCAAACTTAACACCATCACCGATGGTTCTTGGGTCGATTTAGATCAATTCTCGATTTTAATCACTTCTTAAAATAAAAATATTTGTTATAATAAAAACCAGTTGTTCCAAGAAAACATATGCAACATTATCAATTAAAATATTACTGTTCCATGTACAAAACATCTTCAATTTCTTTTTTGACTTTTGTGAACAAGAAATTTATAATGGGTGCTCTACATGATTTTGATTATACCAAAAGTGCCTAAATATTTGAATTTATTATGAACACTAAACCAAAATATTTGAATTTATTATGAACACTAAACCAAGGTCTTAGTCGTTAGAAGGTCGTTCGAACCTCGTTCGAACGATAGGCCCTTTCTCATTCGAACAACATGGCTACTTGTTCGAACAAAAATCAAAACTTTGCATATTAACTTTAAGCCATCAAATTCCAAATTAAATTACACAAAGGTCACAGGGGTAGCTCAAATTCAACATTTATCCATTAAATACAGTTCATGGCCAAAGGGCATACAAATTTCAAGGAAGTGCTAAGACAATGTGCAATGGGTTATGCAAAAATTTGTCAACATATATAATATTTGTGTCACTCTTTGTGTCTAATCTGTTGCTATGAACAAGTGTACATAGTGTACAGCTTACTTTTCCACCAGAATTTAGTAAATAATAAAACTATTGTGCCACAAAATGGTGGGAACCAATTGCATACTTTACCACCAGAATTGATTTAAAAAATAATAAAACCACATCATATGAACCAAAAAATATAGAAATGAGGAATATAAATCAATGAATAAAAGCATTTCACTAGATTCGTAATATTAATTTAAAGCATAACAACATTTATTATGAACTTATCCTATTAATGGTTATTTCCTTAGTATTTGTTAAGATATCTCTTTCACCACATATCATATTGTTTATCAATATAAAATGAGACTTTTTGTAACAGCCTTCATTTTTCCAAAACCAATGAGGAGACTTAGCTATTGAGGACAGGGGTGGTAATTCTGGTTACTCGCATGGATGTAAACGAACCGAGCTTAATTCGAGGTGAGTTTAGAAAAGCTCGTTTATTAAATGAGCTTAATTTCATGTTTGAGTTCAGTTCATTTTCTAAACAAATGAGCCAGACACAAGATTTAAGTGAACCAATCTTGAGGAATTCAGTTTAAAGGGGTATAATTGAGCTCGTTTATGTCTTAAAATTCAAACACTAATTGAGCCCAATTATCAGGATTTTTTAAACGAGCATAAAATTGGGATCAATTTTGTATCATTTGCTTAAGAAATGAGATAATGTCTACCAAGATTTAATCGTGTTGAGATGATTATGAATAACTTTGTTCATTTGTAGCCCTATCTAGTCTTGTCATTTCAAATTGTATTAGTTTTTGTTTGTGGATAATTTTGAGTACTTTGAAATATCACTTCGGGTCATATCAGATTCTTACCGTAAAGGAATGATTGATATAAAATTTGTAGCCCTAATTGAGGACATAAACTTGTTGGTTTGAGGCTAATCAAATGATATTTTACTCTTAATCATTATCATCAAACATTGGTTTTAAGAAATAAAACCGAACCACCTCAATCACATGTTTTTTCTACTCATATTTCAAAAGTAATACTAGTTCATTTTGTATTTATAGTAAGTTAAATATAATAATGACATTAACATTTTTAATGACAAACTCCATTTATTCTTAGACAAGCAACATGTCAACATCACAAAGTTACTCTAACATGGATAAAACATTATTTAATTACAACAAATTCTCATATAACTAACCAAAATTGGATTTAAATTGATGTGGACGTCAACAGTGAAAACTAGGTTTTGAAGAATTGCAAATTTAGTTGGAGGTAACCCAAGAAAGACCGATAGAGAAAAAATGACTTTACAGTTGTTTGAAGATAAAAATATATTTTAAGTGGAGACGTGATCCGTATGATAATAATGAGGCGAATATATGATTTTTTTAGAGTATTATTGGATTGACAAAAAAATAATTTATAAACTAATTCATTAAAATGGGACATTCACAAAGTGAATGTCTATAAATATATGTCCATTTTTTATGGATATATTGTTGATCCGAGTAAGGTATCAGTGGTGAGGAAATGGGGACATCCCACGACACCGATTGAGATTTGCAGCTTTTTGGGGTTGGTCGGGTATTATCGTTGCTTCATTAAGGGGTTCTTGAAGATTATGAATCTGTCGACGATCCTGACTCGCAAAGGGGTATCGTTTGTGTGGAGTGACCATTGTTAGTTACCATTCGATGAGCTAAAACACAAATTGACATCAACACCTTTACTTTCTTTGCCTAGGGGAGGATGGGAGTACCGGATCTATATCGATGCATCCTTGCAGGAACTTAGGGGTGTATTACAACAGGAGGAGAGGGCTATATCTTATGCATCTCGAAATTTTAAGCCCCATGAGAAGAATTACCCCACTCACGACCTTGAGTTAGCAGCGATCCTTTTTTGCTTTGAGGATATGTGGACATTATCTTCTCGGGGAATAGTTTACATTGTTCACAGATCATAAGTAACTTCATTATCTCTTCACACAGAAGGATCTGAACATGAGGCAGAGGCGGTGTCTAGAATTCATGAAGGACTATCAGTTTGATATAAAGTATCACCCTGGTAGTAGTAGACGCATTGAGCCGATAACCCACTAAAGAGTTGGCAGAGGTTTGAAAATCAAAGTGTAGTGAGCTTTGATATGACGGTGAGATCACCAGAGTGTGTATGGAAGTTTTAGAGATCACTCCCAAGATTGTGATGCGGGTAGTGAAAGCACATGCAGAGGATCATTTCTGTCAGGATAGGGTATGACAGTCGGTAGCTGAGGGTGCAGAGCCTTACTTGATCATCTTAGAGGGAGGTCTACATTTTAACGGGAGACTTCTAATGCTCGAGGATGAGGACTTGAGGCCCGCGGTGATGATGGAATCACATGGTTCAAGGTTTGCGGTACATCCTCGTGGGGATAATATGTACCAGGATATGAAGAGACATTATTGGTTGTCAGGGATGAAGTGAGACATAGAAGAGTTCGTCTCGAAGTGTGTTACTTGTCAATTAGTTACGGTAGACCACCAGAGGCCTTTAAGGATGCAACAACCACTTGAAATCCCCACGTGGAAGTGGGAGAACATTTCTATGGATTTCATCACAGGGCTACTGATGTCACAGAGGGGTCACGACTCTATTTGGGTGATAACGGATTGGCTAACCAAGGTGGACCATTACTTGCCTGTTCGCACCGATTATGAGACGATGTAGTATGCATAGCTATTCATTACAGATATTTTTAAGCTGCATGGGATGCCAATTAATATCGTGTCTAACAGAGACAAGATCTTTGTGTCCCATTTTTAGCAGGGCTTTCAGGGGGCCATGGGCACGGACTTACGGGTGAGTCCACCGATCATCCACAGACAGATGGGTAGACTGAGATTGTTAATCAGAAGCATGAGGAAATACTGAGGATGTGCATTCTAGATTTTAGTGGAGAATGGGAGCGATAACTTCCTTTGGTAGAGTTTGCGTATAACTACCCTTACCAATTTACTATCGGCATAGCACCATTTGAGGTAATTTAAGGAATACCTTATCGTTTGCCCTCTTTCTGGTTAAAGGTGGGGGACAACAAGTTATTGGGATCGGAGATGATCCACGAGACGGCTGCCAAGATTCGGGGATGTATTCGAATAGCTCAAGATAGTCAAAAGAGTTATGCTTATGTCGATTGGAGACATATAAAATTAGTGGTTGGAGACTAGGTGTTGGTACGAGTGTCTCTCATGAAGGGAGTCATGAGATTTACAAGAACGGGAAGTTAGCGATGAGGTATATGGGATCCTTACCTATTGTTGAGAGAGTGGGACCAGTGGCATATAAACTGGGTTTGCCATATCATCTTCAGCGGATACACGATGTGTTCTATGTGGCATCGTTGAAGAAGTACAGGATGAGCGAGAGAGCTTTCTGGCACATTTCACTGGAGGATATTGATTTGCAGCCAGATTTCTCGTACGAGGATAGGCCCGTGGCTATTATGGATCGCAGTGAGTGAAATCTACGATCTAAGATGGTGCCACTAGTCAGAGTTCAGTGGGGACACCACAGTGTTGATGAGTCTACATGGGAGCGGGAAGATGACATGCGAGAGCACTATCTAGAGTTGTTCTTCGCATGTGAGTCCTAATTTTGAGGACAAAATTCCTTTGTAAGGGGGGGAAGTATGTAATACCCTATATTTATGCGTATTTGAAATCTAATTAATTCGATAATTAATTCGGTTTATTATTAAATTACACAAGAGACGTAATTTAAATGAATTAAATACTAATGTGATTACTAAAAATTAATTGAGAGAGACAATGATTAATATTATGAAATAAACTTTACTAAGTGAATAGTAAATGAATTATGGAAATTATTACGCATAATAGCGAGTGATATTGGCGTAATAGGATTTATCTCAATCGGGAGTCGCGTGTAGACTAAATTGAGGTCGAGATAGGATATTTGTTTTGAGTGACTCGTATGATGATTTTGAGGTCATGAATAATTTTATAAGGGTCGAATTAGTCAAAATAGTATATCGGGGTGTGTTAATTAAGTCCAGGGGAAATTTTAGGCTAAATGGGAATCGTATGAGGGTATTTTGGTCATTTTGTAAAATAGGGTAAAGAGGCCTACGAATTTTGGAATCGTATATCATATATTAGATATAAGGGGTTAGGGTTAAGAGTGTTGCAAACCAAGAGAGGCCATTAGAGAAGAAGGAGGGACCATTCTTGGAGCTTTTAGAGAGCTCTTGAAGAATGAAAGTGTGTTCTTGAATAAAAACAAAGTTTGGAGTTAGGATTGGAAGAGAATATCATCACTCCATCATCCCAACCACAAAATCAGACCCTGCTGATCAAGAGACAAGTGTTTATTGCAAATTCTTTTGAGGTTGTAATGCCCATGTTGTGAGGGTTTCATTATAGTTGATTAAATTAATACTTTTAGAAAGAAGGAATGATTACAACTCATGTTTCGGTAGGAATTTCATGTAGTTTGATTTAAAATTTGTAGAGGATGAGAAATCAGATGATATATGATCATCTCTATAATTTAAATCTGTTTTTTTTTATGATTAATGGTGGAAGAACATAAAATCTAGGGATTTTGGTGAAAACTTGATTTGATCAAATATTGGGTGAGAATGATAAGGTTTTGATGTTGTGTTTACATTAGAAACCATCCTAATGCATGTAGAAATGGTTAGGGACAATTAGTTTCGAGTTTGGTGAAGTAACATGTAAGATAAGTTAATGAAAATGGTGAAAAACACATTTGCGTATTGAGGAAGAAGATGAACTGCATAATTTCGAATCAACTCGGTCCAGAGGTGAATCGATTTGGAAAGAGAATCGATTCGGCCTCCTGGCACATGACAAAATTTCCTTTTAAGCCTAGAACTCCTAAATTGTTATCGTAAAACTTTTGGGACATTGTTAAAATATAATCAGGGAGTTATTATATTGAAGTATGCCATGATAGGGTTATGGGATTATATCTTATGGAGAGAATTAAGACGATGACTAAACGGGCTTATATGGTAATGTAATTAATTCGCAAAATGAGAATAAGTTACGGTTGATTCAAGTGGGTTTGTTTTTTACCAGTGATGTGTGATGAAGTTAGCTACTGAATTCGTGTAAGGGGTAACTAGGGCCCTTACAATAGATAATAATACTCGAATAATAGGGGGGGAGTATATGAGTGAACTATACTACTTCCGAACAATGATAATTAGGTTATGTGAATACCCATTGAAAATGTATATATATAGGTTGTGTGTGTATCTATTATATTATTGATGATATGTATTAACATACCTACACTGCTTGCTACCACCGGTCTCGTACAGTGGGCGATCCCACCTTGACGATTCCAGTGAGGTCTGGATTCGTTCCCCAGAACATAGAATTTAGAGCGGTTCGCTATGTGGTGTGTATTAGTGAGACCGGCGTGTCATTTGGGTACGTTAGGTACGTGCGTAGCCCAAAGACTTAGCACTATATTTGCCTCCATTGCTTGTTATTTAATTTTTGGGTTCGAGAAGACATACCGAACCAATAGTCCCTATTTAATACGAGAGTTACTTGTACTGATAGCAGAGTATGCCCGTATTTCACGGTGGTCCTTATGAGAGACACCGTAAGGATATTTATTAGTGAGATAAATATATATATACCAATGTGAATATTCTACTTACGTGTGACAGTAGACAGTTAGATAGTGTATATCTAAAGAATGAATTAAGTAGTGAAACTTAATTAACTGATTGAATGAGAATATAAATGAAATGTTAAATTCAACTCTTAATGTATGAGAAACGGTAACTATCGGTTAGAGTAATGTATGGGCAGTACGAGAACTAAGACGTGTGTATGATCAGTTATATACTTAAGTCTAGTTAGCTTAGGTAGAATAGATAGGTGGGTTAAGTAGAGAACATTAGGCGTGCTTAACATATGAGAGGTGAGGAATCTCAAGAGAGTGTGCGTGACTCTAACATGTGTAATAAATAACTGATTTTTTAAATTGTGATAAATACTTGCTAAATGTTTTCAAAATGTTTTGGGTTCTAACTCTTGCTATCAAATCATTTCAAAACCTTTTAGGTGTCTAGCCACAGGGTTGCCAGACTTAATGATTGTTGACAGGGACGTATAGCTGCAGCACTATGGAGGCTTACAGAGTTTTGATTATACGCATCTATCTTTTATTCCTAGTGTAGGAGCTCATTTTTGTATTTCAGTTTGGGCATGTTGCCCCATTAAGACTTTACTTATTTAGTTATTTCCTTCAGACTTGTATTCAAACTATTTACTATGAGTTGGATTATCATTTGGTATGGGATTTTAGCCGATGGTTTATTCAGCAGCATTTTATTTATCTATATCATGTGATGATTCAGACTTCATTGTGGTGTATGATTTATATTGATTTTTCGCATATTATTATTATCTATTTTAATGAAAGATAAAATTTGGCACCGGTCTAATTTACGTAGGTGATTAGTAATTAAAAAGTTTTTGACAGTGATCCTAAGAATGAACCAAATGAGAAACTTATTTAATTTAATAAAGGACTGATCACCCAGTATTTAATTAGGCGGTGTGTCACAATGTCTAATTGGTTGTGTATCCCATCTCAGATAGGTGAATTTTGGTATATTCTATCTAAGATGAATGATCAGTAATATAACAAATAAATAGTAAAACCTAGAATGCTAAATAAAAAAGGAAAATCAAATATAGAAGGGAGGACTGATTTGAGAAATGATGATTCAAAAGAAGTGGGAAGCTTCGAGGCATCTGATCTTATTTTATTGTACAATCCCATGTTGAGAGTCGGAGGAAAAAGGAGAAAAAGAGGTGTGTAGATGCATTTGAGATATATAAGTCACATTTATATATAATCTAAAATAAATTGTGTTTTTATCTTACATTTATTACAAATGTTGAAAAATATGAACTCGATATTTAAAATGTGATAAATGATTTTATGTATATGTTATTTATCTCATTTAAACCTTATACGACATAAAGTCCAATTTAAAAATGATTGTATTTTTCGAGTGAAAAATGTACAGAAGCCCTCAAAATTTTATTTTTCTTAGCAATATATAAAATTGTCACAAAAAATATGATAATAAAAATAAAAAATAAAAAAAATTCTATTTGAGTAAATCTATGTTTTTTTATCAACTAGTCAGAGCAGAAGTGCGTTGCATGTGTGACCATTGTTCAAAGATACATTTAATGATAGTTTGTAAGTAGTACACCTATAAAAATTAAATATGTTTCATTATTGAAATATGTAAATATCTACACAAATCGGAATATTGAAATGTAAATCCATGTGCCCCCCATATATTGGTTAAATATTTTCTTATGTTGCATGTATAGCAAACATATTGTAGTATGGTTTAAAATGGTGAGATTTAATGTAATCAATTTAAGATGAAAAATAAGATTGTATTGAAATAACAAAATGTAAAAAATAAATATAAATATCTAAATATAAAATTCAATTGACTCACGTGACTTGGATGAGAAATGTTGAATGAAATAACATACACCCAATTCCTTTTTAATCTTCTGCCAAAGATGACATGTTTGTGTTTTAGTTTAGGGTTGTTTATTTTTGCCTCAAAATTATGAACCTGGATGATTTAGAATTACGAGGTACTACAGATTATTTGATTTTTTAATATTAAGAGGACAATGGGCATATTTGGTTATGGATGGTTCAGAGGTAAATTACCTCTAACGCTGAATTTGACTAATTATATTCATTCAAAGACTCATTCAGACATAAGAACAAACATATTCTTAAAGATTTTAGATTTCAGACTCCAGATTCTTCGTAACCAAGTTTCTATACTATGACAGGAACTTTGTAAAGTCATGTATTTGATAGACAATTTCATAATTGTTTAATTCGAATTGAGAAAAAACATAAAACGTACAATGCAATTTTCATTACACTATTTATTTAGGGTGTAACATTAACATGATGGTAAATATTTCTATAGAAATATTTTTTAGAATACATAGCAAGTCTCGCATGAAATATAAATTATATAAACAGGACACTAAAATGTCACTCTAGTTTTTCCCTTCAAATACTTATGTCAACCAATGGCAAAAATATTTTTTTTTTAAACTCAAAGAATTAATATCAAGCTTATTATAAAGTATTCATGGAAGATACTCAAGAAGAAGTATCGTGGTATGAAACTTATATACTCTACAACCCACATTAACTCTTCAAATCTTCTCCTAGAAAAATTTAAGCTTATATTATATATATCCCATACTTGAAATGAATATCCCCCGTCCACAAGTTATTTATAAAGATCAAACATTTTTTGGTTTATATTTCTCTTTATATCAAGACGACATGCCATGTTAGCCAAGTCTTCCAAATTCTCTCCAATAAACTCTAGGGTAGACCAAGCTATTTTCAGAAGATTGATATTACCTTGAAATTTAAAACGACATGTAATGTTGGAAAGAATATAAACCCTTTCATTTTCATTCGGAGCACGTAGCAATATCACAATCAAACTGCCCAAGTCTTCATAGTTCAGTATCAATAGCATCAGGCCTATTGGTAGCTCTGAATACTATAACATAGCCAAGTCTATAATCATAAATTTTGAATTTGAATGCACATCAGTTGGATGTACAATTCTTTGTGATTCATCCATACATGTCATCAATTATGCCATAATGAGTAATTCCACCCCTTTGTGAATTATCACTTTTTGAAAAAATTGCATCGAATTGAAATGTTCAACACATGCTTATATTAGTAAGAAAATTATATGAGAGGGACGTAGAAATGGTAAAAAGTAGTCTATGTTTAACGCCATTTGAAAAATAGGCAGCAACGAGGCAAGGACATTGTATAAACGCCATGCACTTCCCCCGATAACGTATTAAGTACCAATAAGTTTCCAAAACATACAAAATAAAAAAAAAATATTTAAATAATCAATGACTTTAATCAATTAAATGAATCATCATCTAAGAAGAATAAAAAAAGTGAACAAAATGAAAAAATGTAGTTTGTCTCCTAGTAACTAAACATTAATAATGCTAAATCAAAATGAGTACCTACATGTAATACCCCGTGTTTCAGAATAAATTATTGGGACATAATTTAATTAAATAAATTCGAGAATAAAAGGAATCGGTGGGATTTAAATTAAATTGGTAGAATTTAAATTTAGAATAAATACTTATTTTTTATGACATATTTATTGGACTCAATTGGGCATGATGGGTTCACTCATGGAAAATAAATCGAATGGTAATTCACTTATGGTTATGTGTTGTTTAAACATAAAAATGTGTATGATGAGTAAAAATAATTTGGCCACATTTCGAGAAGTTTTGGAACTTGTTTAGGTGTTTCAGACCTCTAAAAATGGGCTTGGGGTATCGGTGTACCATTTGGAGAATTGTTGGGCCATTTTGATTATTAGTTTGGATTTATTTGAGGGCACAAATATATGGTTCAAGGCTTAACTCGGGATTAACAAAAGATATAAGTTAATTAGGGAGTTAGAGAGTCCCGTTTGTGAACTGAATTGGTCTCTTGAATATCAGGTACTCATTTTCATTAAGCATTCTTATTGTTTAGACCCTAGGAGATCAACTATATTTTGCATTTTGGTCCCTTTTTTTATTCTTCTTAAATGATGATTCTTTTTACATATTTAAGTTGTTGATTTTTTAAATAAATTATTTAGAATTTGAAAAATATGTTTTGGAAACTTATTGCTGCTAAATATATTACTGGGGTAAGTGTCGACCTTTTATACAATGTTCTCTCCTCATTGATGCCTATTGATCGGATGACGTAATCAATTGAATGTTTTTCTTCTCATTTACACATCCTTATAATACATGTTTCTTACTAATCTAATCACGTGTTGAACATTTAAGTTTTATCTAAATAAAACATTCGGGATTTATTTTGAAAACTATAAAAGATTGCTCCACCTATTGTGTTTATTTATGAGATTGATACAATTGCTTGAAAAATAGATAATTCACAAAAGGAGATGGAACAATGCACTATGTCACAATTGATGACATGTATGGATGAATCACATAGAATTGTACAGCTAACTGATGTACATACAAATTCAAAAATTTCTGATTGGATACTTAGCTATGTTATAGTAATCGAAGCAACTAATAGGATTTGTGCTAATGATCCCGCATTAAGAAGGCCTCAAAAGTTTGATCATGAGATTGATTTATGCGATCCAAATCAAAATTAAAGGGTAGATAGTATTTATATTCTTACACGCCCAGGGTTTGTTAAGGGGATTTAAAAGAATTGGATAACATGGATGGTAGCCTTGATATAAAGATAAATACAAACCAAAAAGCATTTGATATTTCTAGAGAACATATGGACATGGGATATAATAAGGACTTGTGAAGGGTTCATGGTCTTCATGAGTGTAAAGAACTTAGTATTATTATTACTGATGTTTAGGTAATGATGATAAACACTTTGCCCACGTGAAATGCTCATTGTATTATTTCTCACATGTTGTTTAACTATCTTTTTATCCATATGTTTTTTGCATTTGTTTCCATAACTGTCTATCTATTAAATATTATTTTAGATGCTCGACTCATATGGTGTGTCCTATCAGTTAAATTATTGTAATGTCAACGCTCAACCATCATGTATCCATAATCTTATCATCCTAATTTTTTTCTCTATTTTATTTTTGAAGGGTATTGTGGCCATCCGGGATTCCTCCGGTATGGGTTCGCCTCGAAAGAAGAGAAAACTCGGAGCTTATAGGGATTTAAGGAGAGATTCTCTTTCATCCACCCATGCGATCCTTACAAGATCCCCACGGATATAAATTAGTTTTCTTCAAAAGGTGATAAAAGAATAGAAAATGGATTCACCAGCCTATTTTTCTCAAAATAAGCAAAGAAATGAAGTCATCCTGGAAAGAACGGTGTCAAAGACCAATTGATGCATACGAAATTAAACGAATTGAGGGTCCAATGAAAAAGTTACAAAATGGGAAAGTTTTAGGCACCCATTCAGCCCTTTCGATCTCTCATGGGTTTTGATAGTATTATACTTTTTTCGGCCAAATCTAACTTATGTGTATGATGTGAAAATAGGTGAGAAAAAGAAATCGTCTACTCATATCATGGAAAGGACGGGGAGGATTCATTCTAAGGAGTATAAAATGAAAGAAAATAACGTGAAGATGTTAACTATCGCATTACGATTCACTATGAGAATATGAGTGTGCATCTATTATAGGGTCACTAGTCTGTGTGTGTGTGTGTGTGTGTGTGTGTGTGTACACACACACATACATGCAATAGTAATAAGTATGAGAACAAGTAGAATAATAAAATGGATAAAATGGGACTTGAATCTTGATAATGACTCGGGACGCTTACATAGAGAAAAAGGCATCAAAGTCCACCGTAGTTCGATAATCCCATAAGGGTGGGATTTAAACCCATGAACTCGAAATTAAAACTTCCCTTGGTTTGTTATAAGGAAAATTGCGTAAGTGTATAGAGTGTGAAAATGTGGGAAAATTTTACTTTGGGGTTTATATGTGGACTTTCTATTATAGCATTTTTGGTTTTATTAAAATATATTTTTTATGTACTGTAATAAAAAAGGATATTAGTTAAGGTGAGAATGTGAAATAAAGATAGAATACACCGGAAGTGAAGGAAAAGGTAAATGAATAACAATACTTAAATAACATGTAGAAAGGTAAAAGTAGACCTCCTATAGAACTTTTCTATTGATTTTGAGGTGGTGTAGGCTGATTTTTATGGTGGTGGAGTAAGGTTGATATGGGTGGAAAAAAGGGTGGGGTAAAAGTTACGTAAAAAATGGAGAGAATGTTTGGAATTTGGAGTTTATAGGTTGGCAACGCCCTGATTTCGAGGCAGAGAATGTTCTGATAGATGGAAATGGGTCCTTTAAAAATAAGGTCATGGCCTCCATAAATAGACAAACTTTATCGATTAGCATAGGCCCTAGCCTGCCTAACGGCATACCCCTGACTGGCTGGCGAAGTAAAGTACACATCGTCTTATAAGTAGAGAGTCTGGGGTTCCTATAGGTAGTCCAAAAGGACTTTTTTTCTAAAAAACTAGTCATAAAATGCATAATGTAAGTATATATCATGCACGACCAGGAAAATTGAAAAGGGTATTCAGAGTCCTATGAAAATATATTGGGCCACTCTCAGGTTAGAGAGTTTACCAAAGTCAAATTGGGCTCGAAAGCGCTCAATGGCCTTTACACAGGGGCTCTCAAAGTGAAAACGTAAGTACGCACGAATCGAAATCTCGATTTTTGCACTATATGGACAATTGGAAAGAGGCTTATGCAGTTGATGATAGAGGCTGCTGGATTTGGACCTTTAGTTGGGGCTTTGGATGAGACGTTGCGCTGTTTAATAGTGTTGTGCGCTATAAGAAAACATTAGTTAGATACTACCCATACTTTTCACTTGGGCATTGGGGAGATGATAGTTACTATTTTGGATGTTCTTCAACTTAATGGGTTAGAATGCGAGGGCCACCGAATCGTGGGGGACACTATTTTATGTGGATTTGAGCTCACGATTCGAGAGGCCCTAGGGGATATTTGATGGATGTTATCTGGAGAGTCGGTTATGATATCGGTGTTGAAGGACACTTTATTTTCTAGAATGATTGATGTTACCAATGGGTGGCATATGAGGTAGGTAGCCCGTTTGTTAATTTTTCCCTTGCTGGGGAGGGGGCCTTTTGTAGTGGCAATAAGTGGTGATGGCATATATTTGTGGTTTCTCCCATTTTTAAGGATCATCTCAGAGAATCACTTGAATTAATGGGGTATATTTACACTAGTGTACCTCCATGCTTATCTAGATGCATTCAGTAAATGTTACCAACAGAGTTTTATAGGGCCAACATACCTTCTAGGGGTAATCTTTAGATACAACTTTGCCTATTTTCCTGACTTCCTTCTCCTTCTTAACATTTTTTATTGATCTCTATAGACATGATTCTATCAGGTCATTGGGCACAATGTTAGATTGATGTCCTTGAATGCGAGTGAGTTTGGTAATTTCCTGAGGTTGTACTAGTGGAAGAAGTCGAATAGGAAGTCAAACCAGTTTTTGTCTTTAAAGGATGTGAGGGCAGTGTTGAACGCCATGGCAAGCGATCAAGTTAGAATTTGTTTTTTTTTCTTTATTTTGGGATTTTACTTTATTTTGGATTTTTAATAATTGACTTGTTTTGGGAATCTGTGATGTTATACCATTAGGGTTTATCCTCAAGGGTTATCGTGTAATGAGTATCCATGCTAAGATGCATAGGTTGCTAGCGCATGAGTTTGGGTAAATCTGGTACCTAGGAGATAAGGTAATGAGGTGGGTAATGGATGGTTAGGTGTAGGTCCCACCATTAGTGCCTCCAGAGTTCATGAGGCTGGTGAAGAAGATATCGGTTGAGGTAAAAGTGGTGGTGATGGAAGGCGAACCCTACATGCTCTACACAGACATGAGATCAAGATACGATTATCTAAATTTTATGACCAGTTGGCTGATGCCTCATTTATTTAAGGTGTAGAGGGTATGCATCCACTAACAGTAACATTGGGGATTGGACATAGTGTGCTAGTACCTGTGACTCAAAGCTCGGAGTGGTGTAACAATTTTGGCATAGGATATTCATGTCCAACATCTTTCTACCCCTTTGTCCCATATTTGTCCAGGTGGTGGTTAGGTCATTTTGGTTCCTCATCGTCCTCAAGAGACGATAAATAGTTTCATTCCCCTTCCCGAAGAGGTTATCTAGAGAGTGGTATGACTTTACTTTTTTATTTCTCATTTTGTTTATGATTTGTTCCTCTATTACTGACTTGCTTTTCTTTGTTGTACTGATTCTTTCACAGTCTGTTCATGTATCAACATCTTGGTTGCGGGACAATCGATACTGGATGGATTTGGTGTCTGATCGTGTGGGGAAGGGTGGTACCACCGGCTGTTTCCAGGGAGAATTTCTATTCTTGGAGTGAGGGATCTACCGCTCGCCCTCGTGGAAGCGCGTTCATCTAGGTTCTTGAGGTGGAGGTTTTATTTGAAGGGGTTTTGGAAAGTCTGGGATGTGTCTCGATACATTTTATTCTTTTTCATTTTTCGTTTTCTATTTTTGTACCTAGAATTTGTAATCATAATAACGAATGTATATAACATGAATTTTTCATTATTAATCTTTAATTGAATGGCCTAGTCTACATACACCTTATTTTTCCCGCTAGGGATTTATTTTTGAGAAAAAGTACAAAAATTGTGTGTTATGGATTGGACATGTTTTGGCATATTTGAATCGAGAAATGCCATGGAGGCTTAGTTCCAAAGACCCGACCTTTGAAATGACTTGTTTGGAAATAAAAAGGGGTAAAAGTGTAAAAGGGGGGTTTTCCAAATTAGGGGATGACCGATATATCCCTAGTCTGCTTGTCGTCTTGTTAGTTTTATGTACATTGCTTTTCATATTTTATTGCATTCTCGATATCCCAATTTTTTCAGAACCATTGCTGGTTTTGTTGGCATATGGATGAAGAGATAGACAGGTTGATGGCAAGTGGATCTAGTCTCCTTTGTTGGACTGTGCTTGTTCTATAGTTAAACGATTATCGTTATGCTCAAGGTGGGGCTTTTTTCAGACTTCCTTTCTCGTTGAATTTTATGACAAGTGGGCTAAGAGTAGATATGTGTTCTACTCATAAAAAATTTCTTCCTCGTCGAGGATTTGACTGAATCTCTGAGGATGATCCTGGGACTATTGTAGCAGCATCGCGAACAGTCTCCACGTCCATCATAGCCTGTTGGGGAGAGTATATTTGTACCTGTGAACTTTTTAAAATGGTTATGGAATAAGGTGGTCATGAAAGTGTGTGCTGAGGAGACATGGAAAATGTGACTTTTGATGGTTGATCAATTAGAGGAGGAAATTGTGGTTTCATCCAAGTTGGTCAAGGCATACTATCCCACCGAGTGTATACAAAAGTGTAATCGTATTGGGATTCTTGGGGCCCTTAGTGGAAATGATGATGAGAAGGGACTCATCAGGAAGTTGAGGTGGGTTTTGTAGGAATACGAGGGGTATGTTTAGCAATAGATGTGTTTGTGTGTAGGTCAAGTTGTGGGGTTTATCAGGTGTTTTTGTTTCTCTCATTATTGTCAAAGATACATCATGTAATTGTTGTGTTTCATTTTTAATAAAAGGGTGGGATCATGTTTTCTATATATTTTGTTATGCCTTTGAAGATTTTTTTTGTTCGAACTATCTATACCCAATCTAAGGCATACATAATCCTTTTGTTCGTTTAAATGATGAGAGCTAGATGGATGCTCTCGGGGGGAGAAAAGAAAATCATTTTGTGAAAGAAAATGGACTATACCTAAATTATTTAATGGGTTGCCTACTTAACTCTGTGGGGTTTTGAAAATTGCAAGTTTTTCTTTGAAAATCTATTTTTTTTAGAGGAACAGGTCCCACTTAGTTCTGAGTAGAAATGGGGGATGATTTTTTTATTCAAGAATATATAGCGGTGAGAAGAGTCGTTACATAACTGGAGTTGAACTAGGGTTATAATTTCTTAAGATGATCCAAATTTATTGGGTGCGCCATTTTTTCTCCGTCAATGTCTATGAACATCGTGGCGCCGCCTGAAAAAAATTCTTAACAATGTAGGGACCAATCCAGTTGGGTTTGAATTTTCCTATAGAATCGTAGATGGGATCTATAATTTCTTTGTGGAGGAGATCTACTTCATGCACACCAAAATCTTTGACTCTTTTGTCAAACGATTGTGCGATAATGAGATGGTTCCTTTGTATATGATATAGGCCTTTTATCTTCTTTCATCTAAGGTTATGAGTTTGTCGTAGTGACTTTGCTGCTAATTTACTTCGCTGGCCTGACTTTGGAGCATGACCCGTAGGAGGGTATTTTGAGTTAGACATGTAGGAATATCCTCATGCCATAACTAGGGCTTAGGGGGTATCCCCAATGGGCGTTCTGATGGAGGTACGATAGCCCCAGTGGGCATATGGCATCCGGTCTGCCCAATCTCTACAACTTTCGATCATCTTGTTGATTATGGACTTAAGGATTTTGTTAGTGGCTTCAACAACCCCATTGGTTTGTGGTCAATAAGTAGAGTACTTGTGCCTTTGGATTCCATACTTATCGACTAATTCTTTAACCACATATTCAAAATGGATCCCATTGTTTGATGCAAACTCGTGGAGAACTCCATAGCAGCAAACTTGACATAAAGAAGAGATGTGTAATTTTGATATAATTTCGAGTCCATCAGTATCGTCTTTCATATCGCTTCTAAAATTTCCATCCCTAACTATAGTCCCTCCGTCCCAAATTAATATTCCAACTTCCCCTTTTGGTTGTTCGGACGTTCATGATTAATAGTAATTTTCCCTTTTTGAACGTAATAACTCAATAAAATTACACACAACTGAATAAATTTAGATATTAATTGCCGAGAGAGTTTAACATCATAAACTTTCATTTTTGAAGAACAATTATTAATTCAATAATGTAAATTGTAAGACCACAATAGCAACTCAAAACCCAAAAGTATTTAGGTCGCTCACAAAAATTGTTGAGATTTAGGGGTTTATGAGTTCTGACTTGTGTCCCCTAAATATTTATTATGTGAAATATTAAAGTGTATATGCAAATAAGAGATTATGTATATAATTTTCATCCATGTGTTTGTAGTTATATGTGTGGATGTGTCTTTGTGTTTGCGTGTGTGTATTCGTGTATGTGTGTATGAGAGAGAGAGAGGATGGTATTAACACTTCGTCTTTTTAGAAAAGGCTCAGGAGAATTCCAGTTTGGAGTTATTTGAGTGCCTTAGAATGATAAAAAAATCCTTAAATAGGATGACGAAGAACATTGTTGTTAGGGTTAGAGCATCTTCAATGGTCTAATTATAATTGAATAATCACATGTTAGCATGTAAAGCTTTGACTATTCATTTAATAAATTTTCAAAGTTACCAACTACAAACTTCACAATTTTTTATATTGAACTACCATTTCTCATTAATAAATTGAGGAAAGGTGTTAAAAATATTGAGTATTTTATCTAATATATGGTGGAGTCCACTGATTTGGTTATTCATATATATTGCTAATTTTGATTGCTCGGATGTGGTTATTAAAGTAACTCTAATGATATAATCAAATTTTAAAATCGCTAATGTTAACAACATTTATTGCATAAACTGCAAAAAATCCTAAAGACTAATTTGAACAGAGTTATACTTCTTTAAGTCTATTCCATAACTTACTCCCATAAATTGTTGTGTTAAAAAACAACAAATTTTAGAAAACACATGTTGTGTTAAAGATGCACTAATAACCTAAGTTGGGTTTTATTCCATGATAACCTTTATGAAGTTTAAATAATTAAAACTTCAAGATTTTAAAGCAACATAGATCATCACTTAGTATGAGATAATGCAAGCATGTTATATACACATTATAATAAAAACGCACACATTCAACGTGGTAAAATCCCAAATCGAATGGGAAGACATCAACGATGACCTATACGCCACAATATAAAAAATTACTAAACAAAATGAGTTGAATGTATAAATTAGATTCAAAATAAGATCAAATGAAAAAGAATATACCTAAATGAGATCACCTCAAGGCACTTTTTTTTATCTCTTGATGTAGTAGACAAGCGAAACTTCAGCTTTAATCGACTAGAGGCTGCTTATCCCCAAAATATCTACGAAATAAACAATGTGGTGAAGTAGTGTGTATAGTTGTGTAGTCAAGTGAATAAAAACTAGATGTTCTAGCAAACTCACTAACACTTATTCGTTAGAAACAAATCTTAAAAAAATTATAAGTTTTCAACATAAGCAATTCATAATGTATGAACCCTTACAAGGGGTTAAATACGAATATTCTTAACATGTTTTTATTCTGGTTCGAAATATTGAAAGGATATTAAAAAATAATTCTAATCTACATGAAAATTTTCAGATTTGAAAACTTTTTAAAGATATTAAATGTTTTTATAAACAAAACTCAAATACAAAACTTTGTGTACTAAAAAGTTCTGATTCAACAAAAAATTTGGATCTCAACAAAACCATAACATGCAAGAGCATATCCAAGGTAATATAAGGTTTTCAAAATGTTTTTAGACTAAAAAGAGTTTTAACAAAACTTTTGTTGTTTAAAAACCTTTATATTCGAGCAACCCTAAGTGTGTGTTGTGTGAGATATAATGGATTCAAACGTATTTCTCACATTTTATAGAGAAACTGGAGAAAAAGATTAAAGTCCAGTTGATATACGGGAAAGAACAACTCTGAAGTTGTTGTGGACTATGAATGCAAGATTTATATTATCACTCTATCACTCCGTTTTCAACCCCCCTTTTTCCTATTTTCTCACGATTTTAGGGTAGTCACTCTCTCTCTTTGCACCCTCAACTCATTTTTTTTGTCTCTTGCTCGAAGAATATGGGTTGAACAATGCTATAATGGGGTTTATATAATAAGGCAAATAATACTCTAGAACCTTGTAAAAAATGAATGATTTAGAACCCTAGCAAGGCATATAATGGAGTTGTTATACTAAGGCAAAGAATATTTTAGAACCTTTCAGAAAAAGAATACTCTAAAACACTAACAAAATGTATAATGGAGATTATATACTAAGTCAAAGAATACTCTAAAACATTATAAAAACAATACTCCACGAACGTTTAATAGAGTTTATTTACAAAGGCCTAGAATACTCTAGGACCCTGACAAAAATCTATGGATGAGATTTAAATAACAGGAAGCTAAATGATCAAATGGTGGAGAACGCTGCTTAATATTTAAGTGAAATGATATAACAAGTCATCAGGTAAAAACAAACTAACAAACCTAAATAAAACCCACAGTCAATTGATCTAATGGTAATGCCTTAAATGAATCAGACGGTTGGGATTCCACTAACAAACTCAATGATCCAATGATCAAACCAAAATGGGCATCTATCTACTGATCCAATGGTTGGGTTGGGTTGGGATAAACATGATAATAGTGTTAAGTCTACTATTTATAAATAACAATTGTACAAAATTATGAATAATTAATACAATTACAGAATTAAAACAGAATTACAGAAATGAAACACTTACTTGAATTTGCAGAAATAATACAAGAATAAGAGAAATAATCCGAGCCCTGTGAATCTCACGGTGTCCTTAAGACAATTTATTCCCTCCAATGTGCTCCGAGGTTGATGAATATTGTCTCCCAAGATAGAACGGATTTTCCAATTAATTATGTAGCACGACAATAATTAATTACAACGAACTCAAATTCTGTGTCTCATACTCAACAACAATGCAACAGATGCTATGCAGAAAAAGAATTTTTTCTGAAACAGAAATGACAGCACTTTTGGTATGAAAATGAAAGAAACTGGAGGAGGGAAATTTTTCATTGTTTAAAAACGGAGGGAGGCATCTGTAATTATAACAAAGTAGTTGACGGTTGGCACAACTATCAAAAACAGTTAAAAAAATTAACTGTTGGCAATAACTACCAACAGTTTATTAATTAATTAATTAATTAATTAATAATTAAAGCCCAGAAAGTTAAATAAATTCAGCCAAAAAATGTAGAAGATTTTTACAAGCCCAAGCCCAAGCCCGAGCCGGACGGACGCGCGAGCGTGCGCGTGGACTTTTGATCGAAAGTCAACCCGTGCAAATCTTAGGTCATCTTCCCTTCAAAGAGTTGGGATACCCCCAAGGCATCCAAGCCTTAGTCCATACTTGGGGTGTTATTAACTCATCAAAATTCCACTACTCTTCCAATGTGGGACAAGAGTTAAAACATACCCAATTCATTAACTTTCATTGCTTTGTGAGTCACTTTGGGGACATATTTATCATTCATAACTTATTGAAATTGGACATATGAATATACTACGTTAATCTCCTTGCGGAGGTGAACGCGTTCGTATATGGTCCCATAATTTTCGTAGTGTGGGTCCCACCTAAATTTGAGCTCAAAGTTGCTCAAAAATCTGTCCAGAAAAATCTGGACAGCTTTATAATACCCAATTCAAGTCCAATTTTCCAATAATCCCCCACATGAATGATATATCGCTATAAATAAAACCAAACAGATGCTAATGCAGATGCAGACACAAGTTGAGTAAAACTGAAGACTTATTGCATCGGGAGAAGTAGCCTAGTGGCCTTGAACTTTCCTTAGTGATATACTATCGGATTTACTTGGTTAATCAGTAGACTTCACGTCCTTGAACCGTTAACCGTTTTTGTAAATCTAGACAACAGTATTCACACAACAATTCTTCAATACAGTTGGTTCTCACGTTTGTGTTCATTTTGGCCGTGAACACCACTTGGTTCCGCAAGTATTTTAGAGAATATGCCTTTCATTATTCTCATAGAAGTGGCCCCCTTCTTACTCACGTAGGTGACTTCCATAAAGAGTATTCTGCAATACCCCACTTAGACGTACTAAGATATAGATGTCATTAAAAGCATAACTTATCCTAATTTCGCGGCAGATATGCACTGTCTCATCTTTGGAATGGATAGGATTAAATATCCTCCAGTGCTTACTGAATACAACGTAGTTCGGTTTGCCCATTGAACCAAGATCTTGGGATCTACAGTCAGCTAGGTTGGGTTGCCACTATATTGATTCTTATTTATTTATAGGCTTTAGACCCATTCCTCTCGATGATCTTTCAACTTGCTCTCGGTTTAAACCTTTCGTTAGTGGATCCGATATATTATCTTTTGACTTTACATAATCAATTGAGATAATTCCGTTTGAGAGAAGTTGTCTAACGGTATTGTGTCGACGACGAATATGTCGTGACTTTCCGTTATACATGTGATTTTTTGCCCTTCCAATCGCTGATTGGCTATCGCAATGTATACATATTGCGGGCACATGTTTAGACCAATTTGGAACATCCTCTAAGAAATTTCAAAGCCATTCAACTTCTTCTCCAGCTTTGTCTAATGCAATGAATTCAGATTCCATTGTCGATCTAGCAATGCACGTTTGTTTTGAGGATTTCCAAGATACGGCTGCACCTACGATGGGTAAACACATACCCACTCGTAGACTTAGAGTCTTTTGTATCAGATATCCAATTTGCATCGCAATGTCCTTCAAGAACAACTGGATATTTTGAGTAATGCAATCCATAGTTTTTAGTATATTTTAAATAACCCAAAACTCTCAATATTGCTTTCCAGTGATCTCTTCCTGGATTACTCATAAATCGGCAATATTTTGTGCAATCGTCAGTAAAAGTAATAAAATACTTTTTCCCACCTCTAGTTTGAACAAATTTTAAATCACAAATATCGGTGTGAATTAAATCTAAAGGTTTAGTTATCCTTTCAATAGAATGGAAAGCTAATCTTGCTAATTTAGATTCCACACAAATTTCACATTTATGATTTTTATCAATATTAAATTTTGGCAAAAATTCCAAGTTAATTAATCTACGCAATTTATCAAAATTAACATGTCCTAATCTAGCATGCCAAATATTAGATGACTCAATCAAGTAAGAAGAACTAGCAATTTCATTCATTGAAATAGATGTTTTAGGGGTTACAGTAAGAACATTGAGTTTAAAGAGCCCCTCATTTAGGTAGCCCTTTCCTACATACACGTCATTTTTAGACAACACAAAGCGATCAGACACAAACACAAGCTTGAAACTATTTTTAGTAAGGAGAGATCCAGAAATCAGATTCTTTCGGATATCAGGCACGTGAAGAACATTGTTGAGAGTAAGTTCCTTTCCAGAAGTCATTTTCAGAGTTATCTTTCCTTGTCCCACCACCTTCGAAGTGGAAGAATTTCCCATAAAGAGATTTTCTTCATTTTCCAAAGGCTTATAGGTGGTGAACATCCATTTGTTTGCACAAATGTGTCGTGTGGCCTAAGCCTAAGCCTAAGCCCAAGCCCAAGCCCAAGCCCGACCGAGCCGAGTCGGCCGGACGCGCGCGCGCGGACTTTTGACCAAAAGTCAACCCGTGCATAGCTTAGGTCATCTCCCCTTCAAAGAGTTGGGATACCCCTAAGGCATATAATCCTTAGTCCATACTTGGGGTGTTATTAACTCATCAAAATTCCACTACTCTTCCAATGTGGGACAAGAGTTAAAACATACCCAATTCATTAACTTTCATTGCTTTGTGAGTCACTTTGGGGACATATTTATCATTCATAACTTATTGAAATTGGACATATGAATATACTACGTTAATCTCCTTGCGGAGGTGAACCCGTTCGTATATGGTCCCACAATTTTCGTAGTGTGGGTCCCACCTAAATTTGAGCTCAAATTTACTCAAAAATCGCTCTAGAAAAATCTGGACAGCTTTATAATACCTAATTCAAGTCCAATTTTCCAACAAATAGTTGTTAACAAATAATAGCCGAAAACAAAATCTACAAGAAATAAAAGATGAGTATTTCTACACTCACAAATAAAAGTAGACACACAAATTTTATTTGCTTTGAATTCAAACACGGCGATACATAAGTGTATTTACAAAATATGTTTATTTTTATGTGTGAGTTTACATAAAAATCTAACATCTGTATGCTCATCTCAGTCAAGAACCGGTCAAAAGGACTAAAAAAACTAATTGTCATAAATGAATATCCAACGACTGTAATTGGTCTAACCGGTAGCTACTAGACTACTGTGGCTAAAAATGATTTATCTGATCAAGGCTTTGTTTTTTTGTTGGTCAACCTTTCAGAATGATCAAGGCTCCAAAGGCCTTTGTGCGGTCTTATCAAGACTGCTAAAAGATACTAGTAAATGTGTGTGCAAATAGATACACATGCACAAATATCACAAAATTATTTTAAAAAATTTTGTTTAAAATTTGAAAAATAATTTAAATTCAAATAAAAATATAAAAAATTATTTTTTGTTAAATTTGCACTTATTCTGACTTTTACGAAATTATGGAACTTATATAAGGTATTTATTTAAGGGACATATACCAAATAGTCCCTCGAACTTTTTTTAATATACGTTTATTCCAAGTCTTTTTATTTTGTACCAAAAAGTTCTTCACCGTGTCAAAAAGAATTTACCATGTCGCTAAAGATAAGAGAATAAGGGACTTTTTGGTACAAAATAAAAGGCTTGAACTAAATGTGTATTAAAAAATATTTAAGGGACTTTTTGGTATTTGATCCTTTATTTAAATATTAATACCAAATATGTAATTTAAAAACTAGGAAAATCACTAAGAAGTTAACAAATTTTAAAGATTGCTAAAGCAAACAATATAGATTATAAACACTCCTTAAAGGAAATACTAGTCACTAAAATAATTTGAGTCTATTGATAATTAAAACTAACAACTTTCCTGAATAACCAAAAAAGTGGAGGTCACCAATTATAGTTTGGGTCATTAGGGGGCTAATCAACCTTTATTGTTTGAAAGCTCATTTCAGCACATGATTTTTCACTTTTACCCTTATTTATCACAAACATGATTTCTGAACGAACATAACAAACATCAATTTTTTTAATAGAAACTGCAATTCAAAAAGATTTTTATTAAATATTATATAATTTATTTCAAAAAAATATTTCTATAAAAATATAAATATAAAATCATTTTTTATAGTTTGTCTTCATAGCCTCGTTGACACAATAATATAAAGGCTACTAAATCAATATAAATGTGGGAAATAATGTTTTGACTCATTATCCAGTTTAAATGAAAGAACGGTGTGAATCAGCGAAATAAAAAGGAACCGAATGATTAGATTAAAAGATAACTGGGAGTTAACATAAGTGAAGGGCTCGGAGCCTTTGGATGCACCAATCTCTTAACTAGACCTAAACTATTGGTCAAGGAAGCAATATCCGCGGTATTTATGTGAAAGCTCGTGAACATAAGTAGGATTTGGTAAACTCTAGGATGATTATAGGTTAATTATGAGGCCACGGTGATCTGGGTTGTGTTATTAAGTGTTGGAGTGGAACTTCTGAAAATAACTAAGGAACAAATGTGTTTGTTTCTTTCTGTATAATGATTGTCTAAAAGGACCAATTTATAAAACTAGTCCCTTGGATAACCTTAGCATGTCTTTGAAAACTCATATTTTATCCAGTTGCAATAAACAAATTAACATGCTTATACAATTTTCTTGTACTTTCACCCTAACACCTTACTTTTATAAGTTCATTTAGCTGTATTTATTCCAAACTTCAACACAACCTATTGTGTTCACATTAACCATTTAACATACTAACTAGTCAAGTTAAGGTTTTTATTATTCTTTAAGCATGAATACTAGTCCCATAAAATTTAGTGTAACATATCCAAGACCTTAATTATCTATTCATTCTCTAACTCTCAATATGAGCACTAGTTTCAATGAAGTCGCTCAAGGCTTGTATATATTTAAAAAAATATATACACGTTACCTTAAAGGTTGGGAGAAGAAGATGATGAAGGTGATATGGTGCATCAAGAATCCCCCTCCAAAATCTCTTTCAGACGCCAGACAAATCTAACTTAAATAAGCTCTAAATTTCACCTAAGTTCTTAGTGGATGCTCAATTTTAACTTTCTCGGTGTGTCTCTCAAATACCTCTAAAGTAAAATCTTATGAGGGAAATAAATAATGAGGGTTTCTAAGTGAGACCCACTAAACTAAAAAACTTTGTCCAAGCCGCATTAAAATGAATGATAATAAAATTTTTAAAAATCATGTGATGCATGGGCACCCTTCAAAAAATGTCTTGAAAACAAAAAAGATATAAAGGATAAGTAAAAATCTTAATGAAAATGCAAGTCTTTTTTGACAACTATGATGCCTTCCATGTTATCTTATGGGAATACATGAATGAAACTAAAAAGATAACTTCATGGGAGGGATTAATAAGATTAGTTGGTATAAGAGTTATTATCACGTGTGTAACTAACTGAGATATTATAGGATATTATGACCCACTCAAACAAATTCACGTTTGTTATGTATTGTGTATATATAGCATCCGTACTAACACTGTGAGGATGAGTCAAAGTAATATAATTAAACTATTCTTCTCGTATTTCTCTTCCGGTGTTACGCCTTCTATCAAAGAAGGCTATTCATAGCCCAACAATCCAGTTTCTCTGCGTCACCCAATATAAATATGTCCACATGCTATGTTCAAATCACTCCGCACGTGAGAGGCGTGGTGAGATATAAAGTCCCACATTAAGTAACTAAAGCATTGCATTACAATATAAGATCCTGGATTCGGATCGTTGGAATTGCCTGAAATTTGGGAGCGCATTAGTTGAAGACGAGAGGAAGCATAAAAAAATTCAGTTTGATCGGACGGTCGAATATTCTTATATATTTTTTTTTCTAGAGAGTTTTATGTTTTGAGGACTCTTAGAGAGTTTTATATTTTGAGGACTCTTGTCTTGTAATCTATCTTTTCGAATTTCGAATATAAAAGTCAACCTATTTAATTATTAAAAATAATTAAATCCTATATTTTAAAAGAATTTTATGTTGAGGTGAATTTGTTAAGTACATTCCAGCAACCCAATATAATTTCTCTGTTGGGATATTGCATTCATCAAGATTGACCAGTGTGTTAATGGAAGAAGAAGTCTAAGAAAAGAGGTCTTTCTTTGGAGGATAAGCGTGAGAAGATGGTCCAAATATTTTATGACTCTCAAGACTTGTTTTCTTCTGAAGAAACTTGAAAAAAATGGAACCCAAGAAAGGGGTTATTACCCAGTCTATAAAAGATGTCATTTAAAGACTTGTGGATGATGACCTCGTGCTGAAAGATAAGATAGGGCCTCAGAAGAGGAATAAGAGAGAGATGGGATCCGAAATTTGCCATAATAGTTTGAGATTGAGATAGTGGTAAGACTGGCTAAGGGTGAGGGTGGGAAGGGTAGAGGAAATTTCAGAAGTTGAATTTAAGGAGGTGGCATTGGACATTAGCTCTGATACCATGTTAAATATTGGAGCATTCAATCCAAAACCAATTGCTAATTAGTGGAGGGACCCCAAGATCTCATATATTGTGGTGCAAGCCTCTATTTTTCCCATGTGGGATTTTATGTTTCAACACGCCCCCACATGTGTGGCGTTACTTGAGCCAAACACATGGATGTAACACCCCGCCTAATTAAATACCGGGTGATCAGTCATTTATTAAATTAACATCAAGGTGAATGGTTGGATCATTCTCAGCATCACTGTCATAAAATAATTATTACCAATATAAACACCCTAAATAATTAAGCTAAGTGTCAAAAAAATTTAAAACCTCATTTTTCCTTTATTAAATAACAATAAAAAAACTTTTTAATACCCAACAGTTAAGAATTACATAAATACTAAGGATGAAAATTTACACACAAGAATTAAACCATCTATATAATCCAAACCAAGTATAAGAACCATAAATGAAATCATCCTGACAATAGTTAACTCCCAAGGAGCATTGAATACCAAAAATATAAATGAACATAAATTTTTGATAAGATCTAAACATAATAGGAAATCGGGTGACACATGCCCTAACTATGAAGATCTAAAGTAGGAACTGATTCAATGATGGAGTCGTCTAAAGCAAGGGCCTGCAACTCCCACATAAGCTGCAGCACGTCCAATCCAAAGAACCTAAGCATGACGCCCCTGTAGCTGGGCACTTGTAATACATACATATATATACAAGAGAGAAAGAAATGACAGAAAACAGGTCAGAGTTCGAGTGTAAAACAGTTTAAAATAGTTTAGCAAGTATTTAAAATGCTTACCGATTAGTATCACAACCATGTTAGTATGCGACACTCTCTTGAGAATCATCACCTCTCATCTAGTGTTCACTTGTACCGTACCTCTAGGACATCCTAGTTATAGTTCCGACGTTAACTAGATTATTCACATGTATCCATTCTTTATAGCCCAAATTATTCCCACGTATCAACCTTATAATACATATAATGATGTTATAAACATATATATATATATATATATATATTCACTATATTATATATATATATTATACTGCACTCCGAGACACAGCTACGGTGCTGCATTACTCTGCTATCTTGTCCCAATACATCACGTCGCTATATAGGGGACTATAGGTTCGGTAAAGATTCCTCGAACAACAAATATCAACACAAAAATTAGAGGCGAACATAGTTCTCATACCCACGGGTCACGCACATACCTACGTTTTCATAGTCAGCGAACTTATCAACTTACCGATAATTCTTTCATAGTCCTGTGTTCTGGAGCGACAAATCAAAAATCCCATGAATTCATCAGGATATGACTGCCCTCACGCCCAAACCTCCCGTCGATAGCAAGTAAGCTAGGTATGTCATATACAGATACATAATATATGCACATTCACAAAGTCATACATATAAATATTCATATGTTCCAAATTAGGTTCGCCCACGACCCATAATTATTGTCATCCGTGCTTAGCACAAATTTTACTTAATTATCTCGCATAACGGATTCGTTTCTTTTATTCTCATTTATTATTTACTTCATTCTTACTTCTCATCTCTCGAAGTATTCTTTCTCACTAAGTATAATTATCAGTAGGTATACCCTCACTTACCTTTTAGTCTAAATCTTTCACGAGTTTCAATCTTTTAGTAAACGTACGCACAATTTCCAAACTATAAATAACTCCCCGTTAACCCACAATTTCATCTCATATTAATTTCACTCAACGAAGTCTACTTAGACCCTATTGGTCCTCTTCATAACCCATTATACTCTATCAATGATGATCAAGGGTTCCTACGCATTTTAACCGGACTAAACAAAAAGGAGCAAAATATTCATTTCTCCAGGAGGGATCGATCGATCGAGGAAGGGGGGTCGATCGATCGATCAAGCAGTTCTTGCCCAATTTTCTGCAATATTCAACCTACGGGTTCAACCATTTTAACCCCTCCAAACCTCTATAATGTCATCCCAAACTCCCATCAAAGTAAACCAAGTGTATAAGCAATGTACATAAACAAGTTCTAGCGTAACGACATCAATGAATCCTCAACGAATTAATCAAAAAGGGGTTAAATCTCAAATCTCTTTATAAAACCAAATTTTGCATGAATAATCACCACCCTCTATTTTAATCAAGATTTTCTTCCCAAATATCATAATAAATTCATGGGTAATCCTCTACATATGATCAAGATTTTTTTTTACTACATGGGTTCTCCCTACAACACATATAATTTCTCTTCCAAAATATTTAATTCTTCCATTAAAACATATGATTTTTATTCCTAGACTAACATGGAAGGTATATTAACTTGGAAATTAGCAAGATAGATACTTGCCTCGGATTCAAGGGTTTGATTTGTTGATGAAAAATATATGGTTGTGTTTCTCGTCGTGCGATCTACGTTTTGGTGGTGGTGGCGATGAAATCGGGTGAGTTCTAGGCCTTAGATTGCTTGAAGACTCTTCACCTTCTTCTCAAATCACTTCACCTTCTTCTCTAATGGTTGGCTTAGGCGTTTGTTAACCCCAAGAGACAACTCTAAATGGCTAATAAATACTAGGAAAATTCGTGGGTTTAATTACCCAAAAATACAAAATGTTTAAAATACCCTCCTGGAATGTCAATTAGGCCTAAAAACGCCCCGAGACCCAAACTAAACTCCCGGGTACACTTTTATGACTATCTCGACCCTTCCGAACACTTTGGCGCACTCAAAACAACTTTACGGACGACTTATAATTTATTCACTTTAATAATAATAATTTAGTCCTGACACGACACAGGCGCGTCCCGAATTAAATTTTCAAAATTGTCATTTTATTCACTCGTGATAATTTTAATAAAATCAATCTCTTATATTACTTTACTCATCTAGTAATATTCAATAAATTTCCAATAATTACTAACTCACATCATGCTAGTAAATATAAAAAAATAATTTTCGGATTAATGTTAAATTAATACCTCAGATTAAATTTAATAAATCCCTAATTTTAAAAACCATAAAAATATGGGGTATTATAATGGACATTTTTTTATTGGGTGACATGGAGCAATTGAGCCGTTGGGCCATGAATAGCCTGCTCTGATACCAAAATTCTCAACCTCCATCTTCATCTCCACAGACTAAATCAAGGAGATGACTCAATCTTCCTCTTCTCAACGGGGCATCCTCCCCACCCAAACTTTTCCCTACAATGCATGGCTTCCTAACATGGGTGTGTTGGATTATGTTACTCCCGATATAACTAATCTCCAACACCCTCTTAAATATCATGGCAGTGACACTGTTCATAATGGTAATGGATCGTCTCTTCTATCAGCCTCTTTTTCATGGCCCGAGTAGTCATGGCTTTTACACTCTCTGCTCTTGACGATCACAAATCTACTATTGGTTACGTTATTTACTTGGGTTCGAAACTTGTCTCGTGGAAATCCAAGAAACTGAAAAATGATGATCACATAGAAGATATCTTTACAAAGGGCCTTCCTTCCTCCACGTTCTGGTTCCTACATGACAAGTTGATGGTTCAAACTCATTCACCATCCACTTGCGGGGGCATGTTAACCAAGCCAACTACACCTCCACATTTATAGGCACTACCACTCATCATGTGCAACTCTACCTCCACGTCTATAGCCACTACTGCCGATCATGTGATCATGTTACTGCACATCTCAACTCCTCTTAATTATACTTTTGCAACTGTTGATCATTTGTTGCATATATTTTGTCACCAACTAGTCTACAAGAATATGAGAATAACAATGTAGCTTCAACATCCCTCCACCCATAATCAATTGGATTTATGTTCATTAAAATTCGGAGTATTAGAATGTCAATTTGATAGAAAAAATTTCATTATTAAACACTGATAAGACTAACATTCTAAAAACATGGACGACAACCACCTTTCAAGTTCCACCTCACCACCATTAGTTCCAGTACCCCAATTGACTTCACCAAATTCCACCTTCACTCTTTTTCTACCTCACACAACTTACATAGTACGTACTGGTATTAGCATATTAGGGTAGACTATTTGTGGATAAATAAGGAATAAGATTAAGAAAATAACTAGTCCTCAGTTTCTGTGTTTCCAATCTACAAAAATTCAAACATATAGTAATCTTTATTATATTGGTTTGTATCACTAATTTATTTAATAAACTTACCACATGGGTTGGTAAGCTATTTTCTTGTCCAACATATTAGAGTTCATAGTTTCCCATTTGTGTATGATATCGCTCGTTCAAGATTGGGGCTGACATTATCTAAAATCAAACAAAACATATTTAACTACTGAGGGAAAATAAATAATAACAATCTCATCTCTAAACCAACAACCTACGTATAAATAGAAAATATGTGGGATTATACTCAACTTAAAACAAATTGCAAATATCTAGTCATTTATAGCCTCCTTGCAGATTTAGATGGCCATATATAGTTTTCAACCTAAATAAATACACTTATCGACATTTTTTGGGGTGAAATATGATTTAATTAAAAGACCAAAGCCAAACAAAATACTCAAACAAACTTGGCAACAGGTTTCCATGCCAAGCAGATAAACAACTCAACACAGGCCCACAATACAACAGGAAACAACCCAACCCAAAACTAATGGCCAAACATGCCACTACAAGAAAAATGATCTTTTGCAATGAATTTTTTTGCAAGGAAGTAAATTACGTTGCTAAAAGTACACTATTAGCAAGGAAAATTAAAAATCGTCTCTAAAATCAAGATAATGTCAAAAACATTTTGCAAGGAATTATTTTGATGCAAAAAATCAGTTTTAGAGGGGGAATTATTAGAACCCTTGATAAAAATTAGGGCGGAAAATTTTCCCGCTATATTTTTTTCTTCTGAACAGCCTATTGCAAGGAAAAAATAATCCCCCCACGAAGTCTACTTAGACCCTAATTCCCTTTCAATTCCTCTCTCTCTCCACCAAAGAATCCCCCCACTCCCCCCTCGACCTACACCCCCATCCTAACACCACCTACAGCGACGCCCCCTCCACCCTATGCCCCCTTCTTCTACCCCGACGCCCCTTCTACCCCAGCGCCCCTTCCACCCGGTTGTTCAGTGATGATGTTCATCTTCTCAGACGTTTGGCCATCTTCTCCATCGTGATGTGGGGATTTTGAGGTACGCTATTCTCCACTTTCTCTTTGAAAAATCCCTCATTTATTCTCTTTGGTTTCATGATGTTTGGTCTTTGATTGCTGAGATAAATTAGGTTTCACCAATAGGAGTTGCCTCAAAAATTTTATAAACAGTTACACAAGCTCTAATTTATTCTCATATAAAGATATGTGACAACATATAATATATATATTGCATTATATTCTCTAGGAATTATGACGCAGGCAAACTAACGATGATATACCTTGATTTTTTTTAATCTCATGATTTTGTAAAATGGGATTGCAGAAATCATGAGCACGCAAAACGAGCCACATATTCTGAAGGAGCTTAGGAATCTTTCCTTTCTTCATTCCTAAGGTCTACAATTTTATTATGTTGTTGGTAATTTTAAAGTAAGTAGGAACTTATATTCAAAGTCTTAAATATGGTTTTATTATTTAACGAGGTTGTGTCTGGGTTTAGTTCATATACTGTTGCCAAACTTTTCCTGTGGTTTTATATTCACTTATACTATCCTTGCTATCTTTTGGTCTATTTTGAATATTTTCACTATGGTTTTTATATCAAGTTGGTTAATGGACCTAAAATTACCTAATCCCATGCATTTTATTGGGCATGAACGTTGGGGCTTCACCACCGAGATTACTATGGTTTTAATGGGCTTCACGTAATTTTGTTGTGGTTTCATTTGATCCCCGTTCTAAGCATATACCAAATTTACTCAATCTCAGCATACCTGTTTCTGCATGTGTCTTCTCATAACCTTCCTCTTCCAGTCTTTCTCCATTACGCTTCAGTACACCAGTGTCTACCAAAGGCCACCATCTGCACAAAGGTGCATATACAATCTTTCGATATAGTTTCACGTACATCTTCTAACTTCTATTTGGTTTTTTTAAATACAGATTCTGAAATCTAAATTCAGAATATATATATATTTACTTCGATATGAACTTGGGTTTACTTGATTTGAGTTTAAAGTGTTGTGAATGACACACACTTACGAAGAGTTCAAAAAATTCTAGGGCTAGTACAGTGTTACAAAGTGGAAAGGTGTTTATCACCTATGCTACTCTACTTTTCAAAAGATATAGTGTTGTCCTTATTTAACATGAAGAGACCCTAATAATGCTAAAATAGCAGACCCGGACTAAAAACAAGGATAACACTTCTGACATGTTTTACAAAGCTTCTGGACAGCATATGAAACCAGAAGTTTTGGCTATATGGATAAACTAGATAGAAAAAAAATCTCACAAAATAATTTTACAGTCGTTATTTATCTCAGCGTAAATTAGAGATGGGAATTTGGTAGAAATATGACTTGAATATACCCTTCGTCTCTATCTTAATGTTGGATTAAGTTATGGGCCTCCCATACGGGTTATCACAAATTTACACGGCGCATAGAGCAATGTTTTGTATCCATTTCATTACTTGAGTTGCCACATTAAATTGTAAGCATTTATTCTTTCCATTTTATCCCCATCGCCTTGCTCTTTTATTTTTATCATTTTTGGATGTTTCTTTTCGCCATCGACCTTCATTGAAACCATTTTCTTCAAAAAGTCCAGTTTCACATCTTTACTAAGAGATCTGTTTTTATGTGGAGAAAGCATCGAATTTAAAGACTGTTCAAATCCAAGAAAGAAATTAAGTATCCCTAGTAGACTTAATTGAATCTGTTTTTTTCAATCCATGTGTAATTAAATTGACTGGAAGTTAATGTTCTAGTTTTGAACTTACATATGCAAGTGAACTTTAAGAATGGAGTACTCTTTGTCCATGCTTTCTTCCATGTGGCTAATAATCTCATGTTTATCTACTTTTCTCCATTTTCTCTGCATCTAACAGGATTACTGTAATTTTATATGAGTGCATTACTAATGTTTTATATGCTTTGAATTTATCAGAGAATCATGCCTCCATACAAGAAAATGGAAAATCTTAAGCAACAAAAAGCTGGAGATAATCAAGACAGGATTAGAAATTTACCAGATGAGATTCATACTCTTATACTTTCATGTCTTTCAACAAAAGAAGCTGTAAGAACTGGCATTCTATCAACAAGGTGGAATTCTATTTAGGCTTATGTCCCAACTCTTTACTTGACCGTGTGGCACTTATGTTACAAAGCTGAGAGCTTCGGTGAAGACGAGGACAAATAAGTAAAATCCAACTTCTAGAATTTTGTAGAGAAAGTATTAAGTGACTGTTCGGGCAGATGCTTTCCTAATTCTTGAACAACATGTCATCTGTGGGCAAACTCTTATTTTAGATGGTTACTCATTTGAACCCGTAGAAACTTATGTTTGTGATAGATTGTTAAATCAACCGAGTTACTCGTGAGTAGGTCATGTTTTGGCTTGATCAAGGCTCATGAGCAGCTCGATGCTTGGGGTAGAAGGATGATGAACACATGGATATATTTACTTGTGTAAATTACTTTTAGTCAGGTAGTTTTTGTGATTACATGTGAGTAACTTAAGCTTTATTGTCAGTCACTTGTTCAAGTTCATTCTAATATTTGAGCAACTCTCATTTGAAATGTATGTTGTGGTATGGTTGTCAGTAACTCATGAATGTTAACTTTTTTTTTTCCGTGGATGATTTTGATACTTAATTAAGCCTTGTTGTGATTTGATTTTTGTTACGATTAATCTTTGCTTATGGTTTGCTTGAAGTATACTGAAAAGGTTAAGTGATATGACTAGCTTGAGGTAATCGGAAAACAAGCCTTATTGCTGAAGTTTGAGTCTGACTGTGAGAACGTGGTAGGTGTATAAATGTATACTTTTCCCTCTTTGTATAGTTTTGGAAGTATTGCCTTTATTTGTACGTTATACTGTGTTGCCACATTTTCATTCATAAACACCGTAAAACTCACCACCACCCAAGTTTATTGGTGCTGAGCACCACGTGGACATACAGTTAGGATTCGTTTGATACAAAAAAAGGATAAATGGAGAGCATGACAAATTTTTTCATAATAAAATCTGTCATGGCAAAATTTGTGAGGGCAAATCTTATAATTTTTTACATAAGAATGTTTGATAGAATTAATTTTCTAGGTGGCAAAAATGGATAGTTTGATAGCATTAATGAAAAATAAAAACAAAAAACAGTTTAAAACAAAAAAACAGTTTATGAATGAAAACAGTTTTTAATAAAATTAAAAGATTTAAAAAAACAGTTTTTTAAGAAAAAATTAACAAAAACAAAAATGTTTTAACAAAAAAACAGTTTAAAAAAAAAACAAACAGTATTAATGGAAAAAAACTTTTCTTTAGAAAAACAGTTTTTAACAATAACAATACTTTGAACAAAAAAAAAAACTGTTTAGAACGATTTTATTTTTTAAGAAAAACAGTTGTAACAAAAAAAACAGTTTTTAACCAAAAAAAAACAGTTTCAATGAAAAAAATAGTTTTTAACAAAATAAAAACGGTTTTAACAAACAAACAAACAGTTTAAAAAAACGATTTTAACAAAATAATAACATTTTTTAACTGAAAAACAGTTTTTAACAACAACAAAAAAAAACAATTTTTATGGGAAAAAAATATTTATTTAGAAAAACAGTTTTTAACAATAAAAACACTTTTAACAAAAAAACAGTTTAGAACGATTTTTTTTAAAAGAAAAAACACTTGTAACAAAAAAACAGTTTTAAAAAACGATTTTAACAAAATAAAAACATTTTTTAACGGAAAAACAGTTTTTAACAACAAAAAAAATAATTTTTACGGAAAAAAACGTTTCTTTTAAAAAAATAGTTTTTTTAATATTTTTAAAAAGGATGGCAAATTTGTGGAGAAATTTTGCTTTGCTATATAGATAAGTAAATTTTGCCAACAAAAGTGGAAAAATGATGGCAAATTTGTATGTGAACATGAGTATCCATGAAAAAAAATTCATGGCAAATAATGGTCATCAAACACACAAAATAGTGAACAAATTTGTGATTTGCCACCATTTGCCACATTTGTCATGGTTTATCAAACGGACCCTTATATATATATATATATTCCTCTGAATTGGGTAAATGGTATGAATATGTTGGGTGGCAAGGCAGTGTGAAAATTGTGAGGTGAAGTGAATGAAATTTTTGATTTTGTAATGTGTTAGGTTGCAGTGTTTATACTCAATTTCTTTACAACAATTTTTCAATTCCTTTAATTTTTACTTCTTTTGCTTATTTTGCAACATGTCTATATAATAAGTGTGCCAAACTTCAAGAAATAATCAGGTGGGTATTATTGTTGAAATTTGGTTGGCATCTCATATTTAAGAAGGATGAGTTTATTGTATTCTCATAATACAGAACGAAGAGAACCCGTATAGTGTGACGACACATTTGCTATAAGTTTGTTTAGTCCGTTAGCCTTCAAGATTGTGAATCATTTTGTTGTGTGTAATGTGTAAATTGGCATTATCTGTCGAGTTTTACTTTAATTAAGTAAATGACTCGACACCATCAAAAGTTATATGATCATAAGTTAGTTATTTATAACTCTCTCTATGTGATTTCAAGTAGCACTTGCTAAACAGTCTTGTTTTTCTATTCCATCTATGATGATCTAATCTCTTATCACACTGCGATTTTGTAAGTAAGCAATAAAGCGCATAAATGTTATTAGGAGTGGGACATTTGGAGTGTTTATGTTGCCTCCAACAGGTATGGACATGTATTTCGTTTATTTTTTGTTGAGGGTCATTTGGCCAAAGTGTAGGTGGAAACTGAATTTCTCATAAGGTTTTCTGTTATTGGATACATTTCCATTAGTTGATAATTATAGATAAATTAAAATGACAACAATGTTCTCGTTTTAGTGAACATTATTTTTATGGTGTTAGTTGCATGGAGCATCACCAGAGGGTTAATCATTTTCCTTCGTTGTTTTCCAATTCCTACGAATGCCTACTAATGTGTCTCAAAGAGAAAAGATCATTCGCATACCAATGTGAAGATTGAATAATGAACTTCATTGTATGAAAATTTTCCTATTATCCCACATGTGTAAATAAAACTATAATTAACATAGAAGTAGACGTATTAATACTTTATACCGCCAACACCCAGCATTTCCCACAAAAAAGAAAAAGGTAAAAAATTGATTGATTGATCTTTTAGTATTTCTTTCTTTGATTTATAGGTAACATGCTCGTGAGGAGTTTGTGGTGACATTTGGACGGATCAAATCAATCATCATTTTCGGTGACTCACTATCTCATTAGGTTAATACACTTGTGCGGTATGAACGATTCCTTTCATTTTACCAATATAATCATGCTTTATCCTTGTTGTGATCATGAGTCTAATTTTATTAACAGTTCGTTTCAAATCCGAATATGTTTGTCTATTACACGCGAGACCTGAATTATCTTGGTCGTTTTGTATACATCTATCTTTATTAGAATTCAGTTTATCATGGTGCTCTTCTTGTTACGGAGGAATGTTTTCCTATGCAATCGTGCTCTTCTTTCTGCTGTATATATGATGATGGAATCATCTCAAAGGGACAACTAAATCAAACACCGTATAGTGAACTATTGGACAAGTACTAGGTCGAATTTGAAAATCATTGTTAAATTCTTTTACTAGGTTATCTCTGGGGCAATATCTATACACTATTTTGTGTATAAGAGTGTGCATATAAAGTTGAGAGTAGAAAGGCATAAACAATAAATTGCAGAGAAGTGATTTAAAAATGGTTCAAATGCTTCATTGCATACATTAATATTATTAGAGACTGGTAATAATGACATTTTTTCTAGTCATAATGTCCAGAACATCATTTATTGGATAGTAGACTCAAAATGAATATCCTAAACTAAACTATACACTTAATTATTTATGATCAACTATTAAACCTTGCATTTAGTTCTCTTACAAATGTTCGATTTTTTAAACCCGGTTCAATATACATTTGAATAAACTCATCATAATGGAATCAATAGATAAATAGAGTACATATTATGCCTTTTATATTTAAAATCGTAATGCTATTGAGCAAGTTTAAGCAAGATACATTAAAGTTTTGGGAGGAACAATATCATAATGCATCATGTATATGAGAACCTTTTCCAGATAGAAAGAGAACATAAAGTACATGTATTATTTGATCTATTAGATGTTAGTCTATGCACATGTACCGACTTTTACTTACCTTCTACTAGTGTCACACCACTTAACTTATTTAAGTAGTTTGGACAGGGAAAACTTGGAACAATGCTGGTTTCATACTGGTTAATGCAAATGGAGGTCTTAATCAACAAGGTGAAGCTTAACACTACTTAGCATGCTTGCTATACTAGTCGCTCAAATGCAAAGTATGTTCATCGCAGTGGGATAGTCTTTTATCCAATACTTGTATGAAGATGAGGTAATATTTTTTAACACATAAAATTTCTTATATTTTAATTTATGTGGATAGATGTACTTATGTATTTTATTTTCGTATGTTAGTAGGCAGGTAAAGCATATGAGAAGCCAAAAGGGAAAATTGAAGTATTTTATGATACTCACTGGACAAAGGACAATGGGTGGAATAGTGAAGAAGCGGAGTCTGACTATGTGAGTATATATAAAAGACAATAATTTTACATGCTTAAACATAAAGCATTACTCCCAAGCCTTGCGGGCTGAATTAATTTTTGTTGAAATTGGTGGACAGGAGTTGTTGGATTATTGATTTGTGTCACAACATGTTGGATTTCATGACTAAATAAAGGAAATTCTGTCGATTTTTTTAAATAAAGTGAAATCGGTGGAAGGGATGCATTAATGATTTACCTGTATCTGTAGTTATTAGATTAGTGATTTGTGTGTCACAAACATGTTGGGTTTCTTAAATAAACAAAGGAGTCTTTGTCGATTTTTTTTTAAAGTTTAAAAAATGGTCAAAGCAATAGTGTAACATATTATTTTCTTTTTCTTTGTAGAAAGAGATGATTGAATTGCAAAAAAGCTCAAAAGATTCGGATGAAGCATCAATCTATCAAGAAGTCCTTAGAAACAGGTCGTGATACGTGAAAGGTCTTGGTACCCGACCTTTGAAATCACTATGCCGGCAGAATTTTGATTTGGAGAACAAAAAGTTACAAACAGAGATCTTAGATTTGAAAATCCTAGTCCAAGGTCTTGTGTCAAACATGGATACAATGAAGGCCACCTTACTACTAGATAAATACGTTACTCCCGAGAAAGATGTTCCTGAAGGATCTTCTATCCCTTCGAATTAAGTTGCATGATGACAAGTGTTGATTTTATAATTTTATTTGTGATGAGAAAACTAGTTTAAACTCATCTCTTAGTTATGAAGTATTATTTTCTTTTGAGCTTCATTGTGACATGAACAGTATGTTCTAAATATAATATAACATATATCAATTATGTGTGTTTATTTAATTTTCTTTCTATTTATTTCATTATTTAATATAATTCTGCAAAAAAATAAATGTTGCAACGAAAAAAGTGTTACAAAAGACTATTAGCAACGAAGAATTGACATTTGGCAAGGAATTTTAATTCCCTCAAAATATCTTTTGCGAGGATTTATTAGTCTCTTTTGCAATAAAATATTCATTGTAAAATATTTTTAGTCGAAATATGAGAACAATTTTGTAACTAAACATTTGACAAGGAATTGTAATTCTCTCAAAATATCTTTTGCAAGGATTTGTTAGTATCTTTTGCAACGAAATATTCGTTGTAAACGATTTTTAGTCTAAAGACGGGAACTTTTTTACAACGAAAAAGAGTGTTACAAAAGACTTTTAGCAATGTAAAATTAACATTTAGCAAGGAATTTTAATTCACTCAAAATATCTTTTGCGAGGATTTATTGGTAGTTTTGCAACAAAAGCTTTTTAATCAAGATATGAGAACTTTTTTGCAACGAAAAATTTTCTTTTCCCCAATGAAAAATTTCATTGCAAAATTGTTTTAGCGACGATGATAAAATTTTCTTGTGAAAGATCTATAGCATAATGGCTAATGCGAGGAACGCTGCAAGGAAAACAAAACGTTGCAAAAGGTGTTTTGCAACGAAAACATACCTTTTGCAACTAATTTTTTTTCCTTGCTAAAAAGCCATAATTCTTGTAGTGTGCAGAAAGGCAAAAACTATATAACACTAATGGACCAAAACAAAAATGCCCACACAAAACACTACGTCCCAAAGCAAAGAAACCCAAAACTATATCATCTAATAACCCATTCTTGCATGTATTTGCTACGTGTCACACGGGAAGCAAATCATCAATGCGTGTAGATCACCACCCCACTACCCAATCAATAATTAGCATCTTTCAAATCCACATAACCATTATCAATACAACTCAAGAAAACCATCACCACATCTACCCACGAAGTAAGAGAGAGAATCACAATGCACCCAACTAACTCCAAACCACTAGCTCAAACCAATACCACAAACAATCTCAAAACCACTAACCAGCCAAGAAAGCCTCTCTATCCTAACATCAATCCAACCAGATGAACCATCCATAATAAAAAAAAATCCAAAAATCAATGAAAACACAAATATAAAAAACCTATCACTCCCAACATCAATCCAACCAAACGAACCATGCATAATAAAGGAAATCTAGAGATCTAACCTCTTTTAAGGTGTAACTCAAAAGCCTCTATTTTTATTCTAGCACGGTTGAAGACCAAGCCATCCAAAAACACCAAAACCAACCTTTAAATTATGGGTTGCTTTTTGACAATCTAAGAGATGATCTTGGAGTCTAAGAAGACGCAGAGGTCAGTAGTGAAATGACGGGAGTTAGGGCACCCATCCCAATCAGCATCGGAGTAGGATGTGGGGGAAAAGAGGAAACCATGATCAGGAAAACCTTTTATGTAGCGAAGAATTCTTTTAGAGGCTATGAGGTGGGGTGACAAGATTACCTCATGAATTGAGCCACGCGATGGAAAACATAGGCTATGTCAGGGTGGGTGAATATAAGGTACAAAAAGGAGCCGAGTAACTGGAGATACTCGGTGGGATTAAAAATGAGTTCATTAGTTTTAGTTAAAAGCTGGGTTTTGGCACAAACGGATGTAGATTAAGGTTTGCAGTCAGTCATGTTGAAACGATGGAAAAGGTCGATAGTGTTTTCGATTTGGGAGAGGTGAAGGCGATTATAGGGGTAGGTGTCTTCAAGACCAAGGAATTAGGTGTGACACCCCGCCTATCCAAATATAGGGTGATCAATCCTCTACTAAAATAAAATAGAAATCTCATTTGGTTCATTCTAAGCATCACCATCGAAAATATTTTTAATTTACTAACCACCTCGGTTAAATAAGTCGGTGTCATATTTTCTCTTTCATTAATAGCCAAAAAGTAAAACATTAACTAAAACTGACACAATAATAAAGGTAAATAGCCAATTACACCAACGAGGATGTTTAACATCATATAATAAAATCAAACATCGAATAAACCATCAATTACAAAAACTCAAAATAACATATGAATGAAATAATCACTATTAATAACTGAGTCTGGAAATAATTGGGGAAACACGCCCAACTGATAGCTGGTGTAAAGAATTATTCTAGAATTAAATAAATGAAGCAGCTACTCAGTAACCTATAAGCCTCCACATCAGTTATATCTTTGTTTCCCTGGAAAAAATAATAATCCATGGCGTCCCTGTGGTTGGACGACACCTAAAAGGTTTTGGAAAGTATTTTGACACGTGTCAGAGACCAAAACGTTTGAAAAACATTTACAAGTGATTAAGATGCAGTAATTAAATACACATGAATACTTTTCATATTAAAGCTGGTGTCGTACTCTCATGAGATACTCCTCACCTTTCAACTATTGTGCACACCAAGCGCCTACATCATAACCCACCAACTTACATTATCCCGTTTAACTAGTCTTATGGCATATCTCACTAGTACACTACCCCGAGTCGAGTATTGTCTATCTTTAATTTCTTATTTAGCTATGTCACTCAATAGCTTAATTAATCATTAATCATTTTATAAATTTACTCCAGTTATTTCTCAACGTGCATCATTAACGTATTAAGCCGGTATATAATTTACTATACTATTATATATGTTCATAGAAAATGTCACGCAAATACACTTATACATATATATCATTCATAATATATGTAACCGCATCCACGAAACCACAATGCATGCATACTTTTCTATCGAGCCCACGTACCTCACGTACCAAATCAAGGACTACTGGTTTGGAATCACCCTCGAACCATAAATCAATAAACACATAATGGAAGCGAACATAGTCCTAATCCTTTCGGCTACACATAGTCCTAATCCTTTTGGCTACACATATACCAAACGCACCCAAATGACTGGTCACTCCATCGTATACTTAATAGTGATCCGCCCAAAGTTTTATGTTCAGGGGGAACGCATCCTTACCTTGATGGCATCGTCAAGGTGCGGTCGGCCACTGTGCGTGACCTCCCGTGATATCAGGCATTGTAGGTGTGCTACACACAAATATTATTCTCAATTGTATATATTCTTTCCCTACACCTGTGTATATATATATATATATATATATATATATATATATATATATATATATATATATATATATATATATATATTCACAAAATCTGACTAAACCGTGCCAGTACTCGAAGCACTAGCCCACAAATCCCGAGTCTATCCCATGACTCTTAATTTATTTAAATTATCATCCTTTAATCAGATAAAATAGCGTCACCCTACTAAAATTCCCGCACATACCCAACCAGTCTGTCATATATATCACTTAAGTTTATCTAGTAGCATCACTCTGATAACACTCGGACTTACATTTATTTTCGAATTCACCTCACCAATTAGTTATTTAAATTTTCTTGTCAGTTATCTCTCTCACCGTTACTAAATAGACTTTAATTACCCTCCATCCCTAGGTAATATAATCTATTGTAAATCACTCTAATAAACCCAATCTTCGCCCTAACAAAAATTCAAGTCTCGAATAAACACCACAAAACTTTTCCTATTTTCAATTTTTGTCTATCGATTAACAAAAATGATTGATCGATCGATGCGTCGATCGATCAAAATCCCCCGATCGATCGATACCTGGACAGAATTCTTCTCCCAAATCGTTTCTCTGTTATCAACTCATTAAACCTCACCCAACTCCCAAGTAAATTATACCACACATTTTATAAACCTTTGTGGACAGATTCTAACATAAATATCATCCAAGTATCAATAATTTATCTCGAATATAATTATGATTTTAGCAATATAATCCTATATTTGGTTTCACAATACCCAATCAAACATATTCAACTTCTAAATCTCGAATATAATTATGATTTTAGCAATATAAATTACTTATATATCATCAATTAATCATCTAAACTACACATGATATCAATTTCATCATACAATTTCAATTTAAAGGATTAATTCACCCCCAAACCCTTTTTACATGTGAGATTCCCTCCCGAAAATCATTTAGGTCTATACCTACTATGATATGAATCGAAAATCCCCACTTATGCGATTAGTGCAAGTCAATTACTTACCTTAAATGGTTCGTAGACTCAGAAAATCTGTTGTAAACGACGAATCTATGGTTGAATGCTTGAATCACCCTTGAATTCTCTCCCAATTTGGGCTTTCTAGATTTCTCCTAACCTTTGTCTCTCTTCCTTTATCTCTTAGGGTTTGTCTCTAATGATAATGACTGACCACAACTCTAATCTTAGGTTATAAACTCTCTAATCTCAAAATTAGTTTAATGGGCCAAGCCCACTTGACCTATATACCCCCGTAAGAGGACATTATAGTCTAAAACTCTCCCAGAACCCAAATAATACACCCAGGTATTCTATTCCGCCTATTTCGTCCCATTCGGAATAAATCGTGACCTCGAAATTTCCATCTGAACCAGTCTACTTAAATTTTCCTATCTCAACCTTAATATAGCCTACACATGTTTTTCGATTGAGATATAACATAGTCCCGTCGTATTACTCATTACGACATATAATAATTATCACATGTTATTTACTACACACTTAGTCAATTTATTCCCTAATTATTAATCTTAATCTCACCAATTTTTACATTTGAATTAAATTACTGCATGAAACGCGAGGCCCCCAATTTTTAATTTCTTTAAAAATATATTTTCTTTTTATGAAATAGATGCGGAAGCGATGTGATGGTTCAACTTAAAACAAATTTTAATTTCTTAACAAATTAAAATTAAACCAAGTGACATTAAATTAATCCATTAAAAAAAATTCACTTAAACATAATTAATCCAAGTCCTAGAATTTGCCTGAGTCATATTTTGCAATTTTATCAAGTTAGGCCAAACAAATTTTAACAAATGACTTGAAGTTAATTAGTGTTACCCAAATTTAATTTAGCACCAAATTAAATTAAGTGTGACAATTAAAACCAATTTTATCTTGTATTATCCTAAGCATGCGTTCTAAGTTATTATACAAGATAAGAGAAAATCAGTCACACTACGCCGCGATGTACGAGGAAAAACCCACAACGGGAAACAACCTCGGACAGCCCTAGCCTCAAATCCACTAAGTACAAAATTTACATTTACAAGACAGATGACTTACTTCCTCAACTCGAACCCTCTCAAGCCTTGACGTGTCTTCTTGTAACCACCTCTTCCTAGCGGATAACCACGGAGCTCCACCGCGATCTCGGACTCACCGATCGGACAATAGGTACACCGTCAACCACACATGGTGCCTTTTACCATGTGAGAAAGACGCAGCTAAACAATTCTTCTTCTTTGAGGGATTTAGAAGAAAACTCAAACGATCTCTTCAATTCGGTGTAGAGACAAACCCGGTGCCAAACTCCAAGAAAAATGTATATATATGAACTTGGAAAAACAAAACAATGGGTGAAAACTAGAGTGGTAAATGAATTTGTCTTTGAAAATTACCACTCAAAACATGAACTTTTTCTTGTAAAAGATGAACTCTCAAAACTCTCTCTAGGAGTTAGTATGGTATGAAAAAGTTAAAAGAAAAAGTTGGTTTCCCGCACATAGATATTCAGCAAAAAGTTAGTGGGGTAAACAAGTGGGAAACATGGGTAAAAACTGCTAAAAACTGCCATAAAATTTTCTCGCCTAAAATCTCGTTTGAACGACATTTTCGTTCGAACGAGGCTTCTAATGAAGTTCCAGTGCGAACTCGTTAGAATCGCGTGTGAAATCTCGTTCGAACATAAGGTTCGTTTGAACGACATATCGAACGACATTCCAGTGGCCTATTTTGGGAAGTCGTTGGCAAACTCGTTCGAACGAAAATCTCGTTCGAACGACATATCGAACGAACTTCCAGAAAGTTTAGAAATTCTCATTTTTTAGCCCAGAAAACTTTATAAACTTTATTTAAAGTTTTAATTCATTCTTTCTGAAAACAAAACACAGTTTTAATAAAACCTAACACCCATATAAACATGTTCCAAGCTTCTATATATATATTAATGCATTCATACCTTGGGAGCATGGAACCACTATTGATGACATAGAAATGAGGCACTTAAACTCGGCATTTTGATGAAGCTTTATACACTTGGCCGCTACGTCTTCAACAAACACGTCATAGGCTTGAATGGATCAATATGAACTTTATCCTATGACTTAAACATTTTTGTCCGGAATTGAGCCAAAACTACAAAGGACTCAATTGGAAATTTGTGTCCTTGCACTGCACACGTGTAATTTAAAATACCATAAATAATTAGTTCCATAATTATTCAAAAATACAGGGTATTACATACTTCCTCCCTTTCAAAGGAATTTCCTCCTCGAAATCCGAATATGATCGATACTAGAACTTTGGATCTTTACACGCAATACATCCAAAAGTATTCAAATTTAACTCGTGGTAATATTTTGGTGCTTCCACTATACACACGTCAGTGGTACCATTCTAACTGAAGGTCTACTCACTACGACCTTTGATAATCAACAAGTCCATTCAAACTCTTACATACCAATATCGTCTCTCATTATTAAGGTCTCACTTATTCAATGATACGCAAAACTATCGTGAATCATCTAACAACATTAAAAAAAGATAAGCTTACACTCTGCTAGCTCTATCATCTCAATATTGATGGAAGGTTGCACATCCCTAGGTAACAACTTCCCTTATTTGACAAGACACATAACTCCCTTTATGGGAGAAACCACAATGACAGCTGACCACTCATGTCGATTATTAAAACTTTGGTTTGCGACGACGTAACTTTTATAACATTCACACACAAAATAGTTTCTGATAAACTCAATCCTTATCCACGGACTCTAAACCACGTTCAGCCCAAAAATCTTATTATCCCCTCATCTCTGATCACCCATAGGGTGAACGACAAGGCCTCTCGTACAAAATCTCAAAAGGTGCCTAGCCAAAATGAACTATTAACGGTAATGACTCTTCCTTATTACCCAAAAATTCAAAATACACATTCCTCACATTCTTCAATATCTTAGTCACCTCCCGTCTAACGATCGTCCTACGGGTGGCACGTCTTACTTCAAACGTAATTCTATCTCCATTGCATCCTGATAATCTATATCAGAGGTGGGACTCAAGGACCTTTTCTCGATTCACAACAGTGCTGGGTTGTGCCTCGTACCAGTTCATTTCTTCTCTTCAAATTAAATATTAGGCACACTATCCAAAAATGTAACTCACCCGAGGTAGCAATAACTATTCCATCTTGGTCAATCCAGTCCATAAACTCGAAAGAAATCTTAACCTTCCTGTGATGATGGCATCCCAACAATGAACTCTATCAGTCTGCCTATCCATTCTGTCACTAGAATCATTAATTTATTACAAAATTTTGATTATTCATCTCGGACTAACCTTTTCCATCTACGAGTGGTGCACCTGGAGACAACTTCACTATTTCTCACTCAACACCGACCCATACTCTCAATGTTTCACATTACCTAGTACATCTTACTCCCCTTTCCTGGGGTATACCAAAATTGTTACCCACGCGTCTGCTCCAGAATTGCGTACTTTTTGAATCCTTTTCATCTGGTAGAAATCAAAATTCTACCATTTTTAATTAAGTACCTAACTGACCCATAGAAACACATTCAATACATTTATAACTACGCTCCCGTTATCTCGGACGATATTGAAAGTCAAACTAATCAGGGTACCCATACACCCTTTATTTGGTGCATATTTGCACAAACATCACAACCGTCACATATGTAACATAAATATCTTAAGACCGTCCCCACATTCTCGGTGTGATTACACCGTAAGGTTATATTCAGTTATCCTACCCAAAACTATTTAATTCTCATTAAGATAGCCCCAGCCATCAACTGGTGATGCAAAAATTTCCACAGTTCTTTCCATACAGCACTACCCAACTCCACTGGCCTTATATCATATAATAACTCTCAGCTCATGGTTTTATCCACACACACGTGTAATAACTAAAGAGTTGAACCCATGCCCTAGCGACAAACACATCTATCAACTATCGACATTCGCTGGGGATCATACGTGGGATGTCTCGCTAGCAAAATCCAAATAAGGAACCCCCCCATACACTACTTCCTATCACTATCGGTCATCGAGTTCCATAAGCCCAAAGCATATCACTGGGACACTTAAAATCCTTCCCCCAGACATATAATTCTAGTCATCAACTCCCATGTCTCTAAAGGAGTCATATAATACTACACTCGCACTATCACTAAGTCCCCAACGCTAAATTGATAACAAACTCTATCTCTCTTTTCTCGACGGTAAACCCAATATACCCTGAATGACATTAGCAAAATCCCTACGCACTGGGGTCAAATATAATAAGACAACTATACACTCTGAAGTCTCCTCTATAGAAGAACATAAACACGGGCTCAACCCTCTTTCGGGTGAGACATCATAAAAATAACACATATTTCACTAGAATAACGAACACGATAGTCTTGATGTAACAACCCACCATCGCTGACCCATGATGGCATCATACTCGAATATCTTATCTCTCTAGAATGAGTAGATTCACTAAATTGTATCCTCTCAGTGACTACACCTGCTTCCTTCCAGATGGAACCAAAGAGAGCCCCGCTACCCAACGGTAAAAATATATACACGCAATAGTAACACTAACTGTACACCCAATAAACTCGTCTTATGCACAAATATAGTGCTAAGAGAAATACTGTGACTCACCAGTGTCACATAAATATTATCCCATTTACCCTTGGATAAAACTTATTCCTACCATCTCCAATATCATTGGCATTTCAATTGGTTCTTGGTCATAATACTCTCATCTAAATCAAAGTAAAAACTTCTATAATTGTTGCCCCTGCTGGGAATCCTGCTTATGTCCCCCAACTCGCTGCGGACAAGATCCACACATGTGGTCCTACTCTCCACACGTAAGCCACCTCCATGTGTCATTCCCCCTATCTCTGACCCCACTGGTCATGCCGGGGTTGTCATTATCTCGGACTAGGTCGTCTTGGCCCTAATTGTTACTCTCGTTCTTCCTTTAGATCTATTGGCCTTATAGAATACACTACGGGCCCCGACGACCCTGACTGAATCCACCATCACTTGGTAAGATTTCCATTGATCTAAATAATTTAAATTTTTCCCCCACTGGGTATCCCCCCTTCGGTTCCTCACTAGCACCGTTAAATCCAGTCTTGCCCTTTAAACTAAATTCTCCAACTCTCTTGGCTCCATTCACATGGAAGATTTGATATATTCATTGTAAAAGCACGACATTGATGCCATCTTCATAGGTCGTCCAATCCATAATTCTCATAAGGGATGGTGACTTCAACACGTGAGCCCATCATCCAACTTAAGGACTATTTTCTCCTTCATACCCATATCGTTGGGCACGAGGTTTGCTAAATAAGTGATTTTTATCTCACAATCGGTCTATGTCCGGCCCTCCTATGATAAGTACGGAAACTTCATTCGCCTCTCTATCTATAGAGAAGATGAAAGAACTTGCATCCCAACCGCATCCAACATTCCTCGATTATAATAGTAGCTCGTTTCTCATAGGTGGTCACTGACTCCCACCACTGTAACGCTGCTCCTACGAGCTCCAAAGATGCCAAAATTTATTTTTGAGTGTCACTGCACTCCATTATATGTGAATGCCTTATGATATCCTCCCTACATTGGCTAACTAATACCACGCCCCCCTGTGGATGGCTCTTCTGAAAGGCCCTTCTGACTCTCTTCCATACTAACTGCACTGGGTGAGTCAGAATTGAAGCCACCGTCTGTTGTGGTTGTGTTTGGGGAAAATTGCTTCGCCCTAGCGATCATCGCAACGTTAACTGCCAGAGCAATAATAATGGTGACCTCTACTACGGTCATCATCCCTAGAATACTCTACGGCTTCGGTTGAGCCTCACCATTGACTATAATCTAAACAGCCCTCATTTATCGTCCTCTACTGTTCAATATACCATACCCAGTCAAACCCGTATAAGATTCACTTAAATAATACATAATAGCAGGATAATGTAATTCATAATAGGAATCGACAATCCTAACCATAGGGATCTATATCAAAGATAAGAAACGCTAAAAAATGTTGTAAGTTCGCATAGATCCTAAGGACTTTAGAACCTGATCCTATCCAAATATAAGGTGATCAGTCCTCTACCAAAATAAAATAGGAATCTCATTTGGTTCATTCTTACCATCACTATAGAAAACATTTTTAATTTACTAACCACCTAAGTTAAATAAGTCGATGCCAAATTTTATCTTTCATTAAAAGCCAACAAGTAAAACATTAACTAAAATCGACATAACAATAGAGCTAAATAACCAATCACACCAATAAGGAAGTCTAAACATTATATACTAAACCATACACCTAATAAACCATCAGTTACTAAAATTCAAAACAACATCTTAATGAAATAATCACTACTAATAACTGAGTCTGGAAATAAAAGGGGTAACACACCCAACTGATAGCTGGAGTAAAGAACCTATTATAGAATACAATAAATGAAGTGGCTACTCAGCACCCTATAAGCCTCCACATCAGTTGCATCTTCGTGTCCCTGGAAAGAATAATAATCAACGGCATCCCTATGGATGGACACCTAAAAGGTTTTAGAAAATATTTTGACACGGGCCAGAGCCCAAAACTTTTGAAAAACATTTGTAAGTAATTAAGATGCGGTAATTAAATATGCATGAATTATTTTTATATTTAAGCTGGTGTCACACTCTCATGAGATACTCCTCACATCTCAACTACTCTGAACACCTAGTGCCTACATCTTAATCCACCTAGTTACATTACCCCGCCTAACTAGTCGTATGGCATATCTCACTAGTACGATACCCTGACTCGAGTACTGTCTATATTTAATTTCCTAATTAGCTATGTCACTTAATAGCTTATTTAATCATTAATCATTTTATAACTTTACTCCTGTTATTTCTCAACATTCATTATTAACATATTAAGCCTGTATATAATTTACTAGACTATTATATACGTTCATAAGCAATGTCACACAAATACACTTATTCATATATATTACTCGTAATATATGTAACCGCATTCACGAAATTACGATGCATGCATACTCTGCCATCGAGTCCATGTACCTCACGTACCAAATCAAGGACTACCGTTTCAGAATCTCCCTCGAACCATAAATGAATAAACACATAATGGGGGCGAACATTGTAATGACCCCTCTTTTATATGCTCATATATAGTTTGTTTTTATATTTGCGTTTCACTTATTATCTGATAAATGTTGTATTATTACAAATGTGATATTATAACTTCTTATTATGACAAAAATCATTTTTAAATTTAAAGAATCAACTCTAAAATTGGTCAAATTGATGTATTATGTCACATCCTAAGCTAAATGATAAGTTTCGGGGTAGAAAATATAATTTCATAAAATATTAGGGACTTGGTTTTAATTAAGAGAGTTTTAGGGACCAAAATGAAAAACAAAAGGACCTTTTTGTAAATAAAATATTTTTAGGGACCTTTAAGAAATATTAAAAATATGTAGTGTGAAATTATCAAAATACCCTTAATGTGTAAAATAACCCGTATTCCCTTAATAACTTTCCAGCTCGTGCTTGATACCTTGTGCGGTATTTTTCCACCACACCTTACACGTGTCATCCATATAAATAAAGATAAAACACATGTCATCATTTTAGAAGAAGCAAAACACGTGTCACCGATTGGTGAATAAAGACTGCAAGACAGCTCCGTTACGCGACACATCAACGCCGACTCACCAAAATAAAAGCTTGGTCACCCAGACACGTGTCAACACCCAAATATCTTTGAAAACTATAAATAGAGCCCTTAGGATCAGTTATTACACGAAATTACTCTAAAATCTTACAAGGAAATGGTGAGAGAAAGTGCGAGAAAATTTAAGAAGTTTCATCTTAGTGATCCAAGACTTGATATCTGTAACTTCTGTTTTAGTTGAGTACTCTATGACATTCCTTGCGTATTTTGATTATATGATATTATGCAAAATATATATATTTTTTGAAATGTTTTTATTCTCAAAATTACATCTGATAGCGATGATTCCGTCATTTGTTATGTGTATATCTCTCGATATAAACATTTGATTTGAATTCTGAAATTATTGATTCGGCCTATGAAAACTTGCTTACTATATTGGCCTTGACTACCGGGTGAAAATACTTGGGTGGTACCTTCCCAGCTAATTTATCGCTGGTGTGCCCTAAATAAGGCGTTGTTCCATAAATCATGATTTTATGTCAGTGATGTTACCGGGTGGAAACATTTGGTAAGACTATATGTCTATCTTGGTATTAAAGCGTACATGGCCATTAAAATAAAACTAAATAATTATCATATTGCTCAATTATTTTATCTGTTATGTTCCGCACTGTTTTAAATTAAAAATATATTATGTCAGTTACTTTATATATATTACTACAAATTCCTATCTCGATGTATATGTTTTCTGTTCTGAATTGAAGAGGTATCCATTTTCTGAAAAATCCTGGAATGTTTGGAGATTGAATCTCACTCGACTTTTAGCTAATGTTGTATAAATAACCATTTTTCAGGAAATAAGTAGGCTCGCAGAGGGAACATAAAAGGACTATGTTGAAGATTCAGCTTTTACAGCCCTTTTTGTTATTTTAAATAAAATGTTTGTTTTATCATATAGAGCATGTTTGGCTCTCTTGTAATAAGTGTTAAATTTTTTCATAAGTTGTAACTCATTATTACTTTTAATATAAATGAAGTTTCCTCTAGAAAGCTCTGATGACGTAATTCCTTCATTTTTAGTATTTTACGATTCATAACCATGTGATTGTATTTCCATTGCATTCATTATAAGAAATACTTTAAACAAGAATAGTTGTTGCCTTGGTGGCATGTCAAGACACTCGTTCCCTACTAATTTTGGGTCGGGGTCGTGATAGAGTTGCTATCAGAGCATAGGTTATGAACTCATAGACTACTGAACATAAGTTTTGAACGTTATAGATTTTAAATTTTCATACATAGGATATAGGATTAAATATCCAACTTATGTGATAACCCTCCACATGTCTTACAGTCTATATATAGTTGTTTATATAAAATTGTTCTTCTAATTTGCAATCTTGGGATAATATAAGACATCTTACGTTTGGCCATGACTATAGAAAAGGACCAATATAAGATCAACTGCGGGAACTAGTGGTTCAAGTATGGAAGGACTGAAAGGTGCATACAAGGCGATTGAGAGTCTAGCAAAGATTGTGGAGATAATGCCTCCAGCTAATACAACATACTCAAGGGATTAAGTCAGCTCAGCGGGGCAACCCAAGCGAGGCATCTCAGTTGGGTAGCTCAAGTGAGGAAACTCAGTGGGCAGGCTAGGGAGATTCTCCTGCGAAGAAACTGGCCGAGAGGGCTCATCATTCAACTTTGTTGTCTTACTTAGTAATGTTGTATCTTTTGTTTAGCTATAACAATTGTAATGATATAACAATTATAGTGTTATTCAGTGTGAGGTTAAAAGGTACTCGCGAGAGACCATGCCTGGCAAGGCTTGGGAGAGCTTTCATGCTCTACCGAGAGACCTCACCATGGGAACTTCAGAGGGACTTGGTTTGGAGGATTGAGAAGTGAGGCAGCATTGGGACTTATCCTATACACCTAGTAAAACACTGAAGGACCTTGAACGTGAAATCTTGGGCAGAGCAGCCTTGAGTTCCATCGTGCATTGAGTTGTGAACCACTTGTGCCCTTTACTTATTGTCACATCTACTTTAGGTGATGTCACTAACCATCTTTGCAATGTTACATCTGCACTTGAGTAAACCACAATGGTATTTGGGGTTCTTAGATAGTTAGTGAGCCAGCTTTGTGATGACAGCCCCCTGACGCACAGTGGTTAGGCAAAAGGCATTTCTTAGCATTTACTATTTATGACATAGAGTTGACTAGTCCATCAGGCATTTAATGTTTATGACATAAAGTATGAGGGATGTCTTTCACACTGAGGTACCTCGGGAGTGGTGCAAGGGGGCTATTTATGGGCCTCAACCACTTATGGGGAGGGGAGAGTTCTTGTCTGGCTATAGTGATGGGGATGCATGTGATGTGTTGATAATTTTAGGCATGCCCGAATATGTGCATGACTAATAGAAAGGTTGATTAGTTATAGTGGTGTCGCTTGAATAATAATTGGCTAATTTCATTAAAATATGTTAATGGCTTAAGCATAATTAAGTGTTGAAATAATATAATTGGACTTAAATAATGGGGGACTTAGTTTATTTGGGTAGTTGGTGTTGTTTTATTTTACTCGCATGTTCTTATATCACATAATTTAAAATATTTTATTGTATATCTATCTCATATGATTCTTATGTCTAGATCTTGAGAGTGATTATAGAGAAAATATATCAAAGAGATGTTATTGTAAAACTAGAGCTTTAACTCACCCACCATTGTCATTAATTACGAAGTTTTTAATAGTTGACTAGATATTTTTTAGGGTTGGTTGGTGTGTTTGGCTGCCTGCCAAGGTGTATCTAGGGTACTTACTCCTCTCTCCCTCTCCCTCTCCCTCTCCCTCTGACTGCGTTTGTTTATGAGTTTCCTTTATTGTTGTTTGAGTTATACATGAGTGTATTGTGAGTTCAATATGTGTGTTGATTAAATATAATTATTGATTGTTTACTTGTGTCCATTGAAGAGTTTCTGGGCTATCATTTATCACCATACCTATAGGGGTTACACCTCAACTAGTATTACCATACTCCTAGGCTATACGGGGACTACCCTCTTAAATTTGGCGACTCCGCTAGGGAGGAATTATTTTAAAAGTATGGCTTAGGATAATGTTAGCCGTGCTATAGACTTTGATGCTATTCAACGTCAAGAAAAATAAGCTGCGAGAGAGCTTAAGGAAGCTAGAGATGGGGCCTCTCAGGTGGATGCACCTCTATTTCAAACGGTGACAGGCATCCCAGGGGTAACGCAAGCTTCCACGAATGCTGGGATGGGGCCAGCTCAAATGGCCCTCCTCATGACTAAGTTTTATGACTTCCTATAGACTCCCTTTGCTTCAACGGTATTGGGGGGATTCCATGCCAGTTCCTTCGTGACACCAATGGTGGCTCCGATAACCCCACCAAGCACAATTCCAATGGGCAATGCCCCATCGAACACAGCACCCACTCCTGTTCTAATTGGGGGAGCCCCAGGTGTGAAGGGATCTCCACCTATAGTGGCCACTCCAAATGCAACGAGTGTTCCACCAGTGGTCCCTCTAGCCATTCCCTCAACGATCTAGAAGACAGCAGCATCAACTATAGAAGAGATGAGGAAAGAGATGCATAAAGAAATTTTGAAGATGATAGTTGCTTCCTCTCATTCAGCTGGTGGGGTGGCATCGGTGTATGATGATTTTTGTATGCCCTATCCACAAGAATACAATGATGAGCCCTACCCGAAGGTCTACATTACTCCTATCTTCGAAAAATACACTGGGAGAGGGGAACCCAAAGGAGAATATTAAATGCGTCATCGAACACTTGGGAGCTCATTATACTAACAAGAAGCTCAGATTGAGGGAGTTCTCCCAATCCTTGACCGATAAAGCCTATACCTGGTACTCCCATTATGCACCTACAAGTGTTTCAACGTGGGAAGAGATGCACGTGTTATTTTTTTAGAAGTTTTTTCTGGCGAAAGATGAGTTTATGTTGACTCAGTTGGGCAGGGAGAAGCGACGACCAGGGGAAGACATGGTGGCATATATGCTAAGATTCAGTGAGAGGTCCCTCGATGTGAGGGAGGAGGCCAAAGAGTCCAAATTATTGCAACTTGATGATGAAGGTTTGCTCCTAGAGTATATCTGTCACCTCATTAATGAAACTCACGAAGGAACTTTCGTAGCATTTTTTAAAGCAGTAAGAAATATATCATTAGTGATTCGGCCAAACCCCATTATAGTACCAGGGTTGTTCAGGCAGTCGATGCAACTCGTTGCATGACGAGCCCAGCCCCCATGGGTATGGTACACCGATAGAGGTGAAGGGGAAAAGCAGTCGAAGAAAGACAATGTAATACCCCGTATTTTTATAGCTTTTAAATTATGGGATTTATTAAATTTAATTGAGATAAATTAATTTAATTTTAATCTGAAATGTTGTTTTAAATATTTACTAGCGTGACAAGAGTTAGTAATTATTGGGAATGTATTATTTGTTGCATATTACTGGATGAGTATAGTAATATATGAGATTTATTTTTATAATATTGTCACGTGTGAATAAAATGACAATTGTGGAAATTTAAGTCGGGACGCGCCTGTGTCGTGTCGGGACTAAATGTGGATTAATAAAAGTGAATATTTTATAAATTATTCGTATGGTCGTTTTGAGTGCGCCAACGCGTCCGAAAGGGTCGAGATTGTCAGAAAAGTATACCCGGGAGTTTGATTTGGGTCTCGGGGCGTTTTTAGGCCTAATTAGTACCCCGGGAGGGCATTTTAGTCATTTTGTATTTTTAGGTAATTAAACCCACGAAAATTAAAGGGGTTATATCAGATGTTTAGGTTATCTCCTAGGGTTAGATAACTCAAAACACTAGAACGGCCATTGGAGAGGAGAGGAGAGAGCTCTCAAGGCATTCCAAGGCTCAAAACTCAACCGTTTGCACCGCCGCCACCGCCAACGCGTAGATCGCGAGACGGGGAACGCAACCACACCAAACCAGATTTTTGAAAATCCCAGGCAAGTGTTTATCTTGCTTATTTCGTTGATGCATCTTTCATATTGGTTTAGGAATGATTAGGATTAAGAGTTTGATTAAGAAAATAGTTCTAATCAGATACAAACACTAAAAATTTTATTCCGGACGATCGGACCGTTGGAATTGGATGAAATTTTAGAGAGAATTATCTGACGACGAGAGGAAGCTACAAAAAAAAATATAGCTCGATCGAACCGTTCAATATTTTTTAATATTTTTTTTGCTAGACAGTTTTATGTTTTGAGGACTCTTAGAGAAAAAAAAATTCAATTAAGTATATATTAAAGGGGAGACACGTAAGAGAGAGTTACGTTCTCGTTCTTCAAGGTCTTCAAATGTGTTATGAGCCATTCGAAATGAAAACCATCATGCCCTAGCTCCCTTAGAAAGCCCAAAAATTGGTTAAGGAGGGACCTGGTAACACTGGCAGTAGGAGTACTGGCAATTTCAGCAACAACGATCGCCATGCCTTGAAGCCTGTAACTCATCACGTGAAAGTTAGAACACAGACAATCGAGTGTGAAGGTCTCAGGGTGACGATTCACCAATTGTTCGATCACCAAATGGTGGTTGACAAGCATTTGAGGAAACTGCCGAAGCACCAATAGGCAGAAAGCGTGAGGAGCCAGGTCAGGAAAAGCGAGTTCGCACCCAGATTCGCTCTCCGCTGTAGCACCAGTCGTGGAACCTTGATCATCATGACCGGAGTTTTCTGAAACAGCAGGTTCCTGAGGTGGTGAGCCTGTAGGCGAAAAAACTGGGGGAGAATCTTCCCGAGCAACCTGAGAAGAGATAGGAGTCATAATGAGTTTATGAAAAATCTTAACAAGCGTTTTCGTTGTTAAGTCACCGTTATAAGGTGGAGTTTATGAAAAATCTTAACAAGCGTTTTCGTTGTTAAGTCACCGTTATAAGGTGGAGTTTGTTAAAAATCTTAACAAGCGTTTTCGTTGTTAAGTCACCGTTATAAGGTGGAGTTTATGAAAAATCTTAACAAGCGTTTTCATTGTTAAGTCACCGTTATAAGGTGGAGTTTGTTAAAAATCTTAACAAGCGTTTTCGTTGTTAAGTCACCGTTATAAGGTGGAGTTTATGAAAAATCTTAACAAGCGTTTTCGTTGTTAAGTCACCGTTGCAAGGTGGAGTTTATGGAAAATCTTAACAAGACTTAACGAAAAATACCTCAGTCACTGCAGGGGCAAGAACGGGAGTCAGTGTGGCAGCCGTAGGGACAGGAACCGTTGGGGGTGAGATCATTGCCTCAGAAGCCACAACGGGGTCCCTGGTTGCAGAAGCCTCAATGCTTGGCAAAACTCCCTCACCTACATAAGGCACTAGGACCAGCATATCGGGTTTATCGAGAGAAGATGACGGGCTCCCAAATAAAGACCCAACACGAAGGGGTGCAGAAGCACCACTATGCTGGATAGAAGCACCAACCTTGGCCTTACCTGCAGTAGAACCACAAAGATAGCTAGGCGATACAAGATCAGGAGTAAACTATGACATGAGGGCAAGTGTTAGAAAATAGGAATAAGCACAGAAAATATGAAAAAGTATCTCCACGTACTACTTACCTCGGTTATGGTGCTAAAGAAGGGAACGGAAGTCAGAGGTCTCATTAGCATCGTTGGAAGAAGAACGCCTGCTAACAACGAGGATATTTCAACCTGAGGGACCTAAAACATCTTAGGGTTCAGCAAGTCAAATAAAGAAAAGAGTGGGTATAGACAGACGTTAGTGAGGGTTATTTTGTAGAAGAAATTATACCTCGAGCTCATTTTTATCAATAAGAACAACAGGCAGAGGAACCTCAGGTGAAGTATGTAATTCAGAAGGGACTGCAAGTGTTGTCTCGGGTTGCGTTGCCTCTGGTGGCGAAGGGGAACCCGCAGGCTCAACAGCATCACCTGCCTCAGCAACTTCTGTCGCATGTCGGGAGGCTGAACGGCGAGAATAGGTAAGCCCCGTCATGGGGGAACGGGGAGGAGTCACATCGGCACGAGAAACAGTGAAACGTCCCCCCACGAAAGGGCTCACGGGACGACTAGGGAGGTCTGGTCTTTCCATTTTAATCCCCTGCACCACAGTTGTCAAGAAAAAAAATATATATAAGCAAATACAGTCTTCCTTAAGCAAAAAAGGGAATAAGAAAATCAAGCATACATACCACGGATTCAGAGGGGGAATGAGAAGATGAGATCACGGGTGAAGAAGGAGGAGTGGCAATAATGGAGGGGGCATGAGGGAGATGCACCTCACTCCTTTGGTGTACCTCAGGAGTCTGCTTCCTCTGGGGCTTGGTACCCAGAGTCTTCCTCCTTGACCCCGCCGCACCAGTACCGACCTCTCGAGGAACCCTAGAGCTCTTTCTTCTTTTATCCGCTGGCTCTGTAGGATCAACCACCACCGTGGAAAAAGCAACGGAAGGAGGAACAACGACAGCGTGCCGTTGATACTCAGCATTTATTCAGTCTATCTCCGCTTGGCTTCCTTCCTTATGCGCTCAGCCATCTCGACAGGCATGGAGGGTGGAACAGAGGCTACGGGGAAGATGTCTACATGAGTCTGGGGCTTCTGAGACTTAGATCTTGACTTTTATGTCTCACTCTTGGCCGTTTTTGCCTTCTTGGCAGGTGGTTGAGAAGGCCCCTCGCCGATGGTAGATTCAGTTGAAGGGGCAGCCTTCTTCGGAGCTGCAGGCGTTTTAGGTTTAGGCGTTACAACTGGGACCATGGAACAAAGTGGGGGAAGCTCGGTGGGAGGTGCTTTGGGGGTTGAACTTAGAGGGAATTCCATCCCAAGTACAGAGTTGCCTTTTAGCCCCAACTCTAAGGCAGAAAATGAAGAAACGGGAGGATACACGGGATCTCCCTCAACAAACTCAGTAATTGCAGCCAGTTGTTTCGGCCAGTACTTTGTAGCAAACAGAGGGGTCACATCCCCATGCCTAGTGATGCTGGGAATGGTGACTCGCCCAGCCATGGTTGAACATATCCCCCACGCAACGGTTGAAGAAAACAGAGAACACGCCTCGCTAAAGGAGACCTTGGGGTTTGATGATTGAAACACTGGACGTGGCGCCCCCTAGTCAAACCTAAATTGCCGGCTGCATCGGTTGGGATTATAGTGCTCACTCGTATATCCCCACTCAGTGTAAGAAGGCAGATATTCGGGGGAGAACAGAAGGACCACGGTGAACAAGGGATCCTCAATATCGGGGGTAGGGACCTGTATCACTCTAGCTTCATGGTGAAAAAATTCACAAGTATGGAAAAAGACTTCCTCCTGATAAGGCCTCATGACAAAATTCTCAAAACGGTCAATCACATATATTAACTTGTAACACCCCGCCCGCCCGGGGAGAGCGAACGGAGCGCCACTTCGATAAAATAAATCCAAATCCACAAGTGACAGGGTATAGAGCATCTAAATAAACCCACAATAATATAAATCCACTAATCTCAATATCTTCAATTACAACAAGTCTCTCGAATAAATACAACATCTAACTCCAAAAATAAAATACAAATCTCCAAATATCTATACATCAAAATAATACAAATCTTTCCCAAACAATCCTCGCTAAAATCAATCTCCATAGCGCCCCAAAATCCGCGCTAACCTGCCACTAAAAGAAAATATGGGGAAGTACACAATACGACAGGAAAGATGCTCAACAAATATATATTAGCGATGAATAAAGCGTAACAACACGAGTACGAATATTCAAATCAAAATGCAAATCTCAAAGCATTTATCAATATAATTTCTCAACAACACTTTAATCGGGTCACCAAGCCTCACCGCATCCGTATATGCTTTATCAAGCCATAGCCCGGGAAATAGGAATTTTGGCGAGTGCCCAACATCCGTGCCATATTAAAATCTCATGACAACGTGCTCATCAACAATATAATGATACCACATGAATCAAAATAATTTCAACAATTATTTTCCAGATTTCAATGAATTTATCAATTCAAATATGAGTTCAATTAACAAGAATTCAAAGAGAATGACACTCGCGAGATTTAAGGAGCATATTGTGTAAAACCCCATACCTCAAACCATGATGAGAAACCAATGATCACATCCTCAAAATCAACTCAAAAGATCTACAAAAGTTCTTCCAAAAACCTCCAACAAAATAGCCCAAAGAACACCTCTAATCTAAGGTTGGAACTCACAAATCTCAAGGGCCAAAAAATATATAAAAACAAAAGGAATATAAAATATATTTGCTGCCAGAATTTGTGCCAAAAGTATGTTAAAAGGCTTGCCCACGACTTCCTTTTATAATGCAAAGAAATGAAGAGTTGGAATCCAAAAGACTCCTTTAAATAAGGAAAATAAATGAAAAGTTGGAAGTCAAAACAACTCTTGAAAATTACTTAATGTTCACCGACTTAGAATTCCAAGAGTTAAAAACATTTAAAAATAATTTTAAAATCCGTTTTAACTCCCTTTTCGAAACCGTTTGAAATTCTCGCCTTTAAAAATAATAACCAACATATTTGAGCAATAAAAATAATTTTATCAAAAACTTTATTTTCCTCCATTTTCCAGAAATTAATTAAAATAGCCCAAAATTACGCGGGTTGTTACATAACTCCTTTCGGATTTGTCTTCTGTGATAAATAAAGGACCGTGGAGGTAGAATTATTTCCCCTGAAGGAGGACTGTTGGCTTTAGCCGCTACGGCAGGAAAGCGAAAGTAAAGGAAGCTGGTTAGAAGAACGTTGTTAGCAAAATTGGCCAAGTTATAACGGTCGAGAGAGCGTTCCATGTCGAATAAAGTTCTGTCCAGCCAGGTGTAGAGGGATCCCAAGGCAATTACAGCCAGTGGAAGTTTTATGCCTTGGGCCAAACGAAGGGACAGGTTGATGAGGTCCCTTCGTGGCTGGTCGTTGGGTTTGCTCGTCAAAAGGAAATGGGAGAGAATCACAAGAATATAGGCGGGAAGTTCTAACGGTGTACCTTGACCAGGGCATCTTTAGAGGAACTGCCTTCACCAGGGCATCTGTTGATCAAGGGAGAGAAAGTAGCTTTGTTGGAAGAACCGATGCAGCTTCGGCATATATGATCCAACTCCAAACGACCTGCAGTCTCTTGAGCATCAAGAGCCTTATCGGTATAGGGCTCATGCCCTGTTGCATTGAGGCCCAAGAGCTCGCACACGTCTTCCAGAGTTATGGTGAACTCCCCCCACGCAGCGATGAACATGTGAGTAGTAACATTCCATCGAGATACCAGGATAGGAAGAGCAGCATTGTTCTTCGACAGAGTGAACTCACCAAACCATTTAGCCCATTGTAACCCAAGCTTAGTGAGAATATCGGTATAAGAACTCTGCATATGAGAGTTCCAGGCAGCAAAGTGGGCAGGAGAACCCCCTGGCGCTTCGAAGTCAACATGGGACCATGGGAAGTCCTCTCGCTCCAAGCGAAATCGTAGAGTCCCCTCTGGAGGAAGAAAGCCCCACTCAGAAATATCCTCGTCTTCATCACCCAGCAGTAAGGCATCAAACTTGGAAGAAAAGTGCACATCCTTGTAGGCAACAGCAAAGTCATCACCCTCACCAAAAATAGGAGAGCGACGATAAAACCTCAACTGTTCCTGGCGGGCAGCATCCAGGGCGGAGGCAGCAGTGGTGGTGGCAGACGGAGCACCAGTAGCAGAGATAGCAAGGGTGCTTGAGGTTGCCATGGAAAATGATGATGAAGACAGCAGGAAAACTCTAAGAAAGAGCGGTTTGAAGAACGAGATTAGAAGACCACAACCAAAGGCAGCGGCACAGAGGATGAGAAGGGAAGAAGGCGAACAGAAGCTTTAACAACAATGGAGTTCTTGCAGGGTTTTTCTCTCTCTAAAAATGGAAGTCTGAAGAAGATAGTAACATAGTAAGGAAAAAAGAAAAAGAGGGTTGAAGCACTTTGGATATAGCCGTTTGAAAATTTTGGAGTTGACGTTTCAGTCTCCCACCATCACACATGCAAAGCCGCTGCAATCATTTCTAATGAACACGTGGCACTTCAGGAAGTGCTTTGGCAGTTGAAAAAACAGCGCCATAACTTTCAATGAAGGGATACATAGAGAACAGGAAGCGTTGCCTTCTTCAACAAGCTTCAGTTTTGGCGCCAGTTTTGTCAGACATATCCAATAAATCTCTAAGATCTCACATGTCCAAAATGCTTCTCGAACACAACGAAGTACCATGGGGGATAATTTCATTTACTAGGAGTCCAAACGAGTATTTTAAAGGGTTACTAGGTCTTTCGAAAGAATTTCACATATTTAAGCTAGAACGGTTGAAGACCAGCACGAAGAAAAAGCGGCGATGCCCCCTCGCTCCAGCCCCAATAATGATGGCGATTCGGCTTTGATAAGGCTCATCGGATTAAGAAGTTTTCGTGCAGGCATTTCTTGTTCCCACAATAAATCCCTCCACGAGGGGGAAAATGTAGAGGGGGCTTGAAGGTAATCTTGAGAATAGGGGAAAATCCCTAATTAGCAACAGTTTGAGATTAAGCAAGCGTGACAGCTCAAGCGTGGCAACTCAGCGAGGCAGCTTGGCGCGGCGGCTCATAGTTTAGCTTGTTGTATTAAGTTGTATTATATGTTCATTATTGATGACTGTAAGCTATAACGATTGTAATGGCATAACGGTAATAATAAATCAGTTTGTGTGAGTTCAAACGATACTTACGAGAGACCAGGCTTGGCAGGGTCTGGAGAGCTTTCATGCTCTATCGAATGACCTCACCGTGGGAACTTTAGAGGGACTTGGTTTGGAGGATTGAAAAGTGAGGCACCGTTGGGGCTTGTCCTGACCATCTTAGATACACCTGGTAAAACACCAAAGGACCTTAACCGTGGAACCTCGGGCGGAGCAGCTTGGAGTTCCATCGGGCATTAGGCTATGAACCAAACAATCCTCTACTTAATGTCACATCTACTGTAGGTGATGTCACTAGCCAGCTAAATAATGTCATATATGCACTTGAGTAAACCATCGTGGTATTTGGGGTTATCAAGCAGTTGGTAAGCCACCTCTGCGGCAACAGCCCCCTCCCCTGACACACAGTGGTCAGGAAAAAGGCATGTCTTGGCATTTAATGTTTATGACGTAGAGCCAACTAGTGCATCAGACATTTAATGTTGTGACATAAAGCATGAGGGATGTCTCTCATAGTTTTAATGACTGAGTTGCCTCGGGGATGGTGTGTGTGTGTGGGGGGGGGGGGGGGCTATTTAAGGATCCCAACCACCCCTGAGGAGAAATATGATCTTTTTGTGAGAATTCTAGGGTTATTACTAGAGATACGCACTGAAGAGAGGGATTTATTACAAACCAGAGAGTTTTTACCCACTCACCATTGTTATTTATTGCAAAGCTTTTAATACTTGGCAGAGAGTCATGAGGGTACATGGTGTGTTTTTTACCTGCCTACCAAGGTGTATCTAGGGTGCTTACTTCTCTCTCCCTCTAGCTAAGTTACTTCTAAGCTTCATAACTAATCTTTGAGTTATACACGAGAGATTTGCGAGTTTAAATTAAATGCATCTTCATTGGATCTGTGGCTGCATGCCCTATCGTTAATCTAGGGGTCTTGGGCTAATTAAATTGTCATTACCATACTCAGAAGGGGTTACGCCTCCCTTTATAATCTAAAGTACCCTCCAACATTAGTTATCTCAGTTCTTCTCTCAAGGCATTATTCTCTTCCTCCAGCAATTTAGCGATGTTTCTATGATCTTCAATCTCAAGCTTTAAGACACTCTCTCTCTTATTATGGACCGAAATGAACTTGTCATAACCCCGTTCAGCACTCAACTGTTGGTAGTTTTTCTCATAACCCTCATGTAAAAGAGCAGTGGCTTCTTTGTGCTGCAATTGAAGGTCTTCAATTATTCCTTGAAGATCTTCAATCATTTCATAATAAGCCACATTATTTACTACAGCACGATCGAGCAAGCATTTTAGATACTGGTAAGCATTAATTGCTCGTTCAGAGGCATCAGATTCAAGGATGTCAACTATTTGCTCCAGAGTGAGATCTGCACGACCAACGTTGATGTAATCATTACATTTCTTCATCAACTCAGTATCATGAGATGACAATAGTTCCATCCTGGCAATAAACTAGCAAGGAAAAGAACAAACAGACCAACAACAGTATAACTATACTGGAAAAGTAAAGGAGAAACTCAGAATAACTAACAAAGTCCATTTTATTAATCATAGGAGAAGAGGGTATAACCAAAGTTACAACAAAAGGGAAAACAAAAAAATAAGACAAGTAAAGAGCCGAACAACTTTACACCTTCTCCTTATTCCCTACAACATCATCAACTGATTTGGAGGAAGGAATTAATTGCTCATAAGGGAGTTGGCATTGCTCGATAGAGATTGTTGTCTGCTGAACTTGCTCGGAGGATTGAGGGATAGTAATAACAAGTGTTTCTTCTACTATCAACATAGAAGATTCATCAGATCCAACTTCATCATCTTCTTCTTCTTCTTCAATAGTAGGAGGAGGGCCATGAGTGTGTTTCTGAAATAGTTCAAAATCATCAGCAACATTAAACTCTTTCAAAGTTGCAACCCATCCATCTCTGAATTACTTCAAACTCGCATAATCCATCTAGGAAGAGACAGCAGCTAAAGCTTTATTCCATCCTTTATCCCAGACAGAGCTAAAGGACTTCTTCACATCATCTTTTCTCTTCACCCTCTCCAAGGAAGTTTTCTCCCTTAAAATCTCCTCATCAGATTTCACCTTCTCCTCAAGGTCTTTCTTATGCCATTCAGCCTCTTCAAGCTTGCCATCAGCTTCTACTTTGTTGGAAACGGTGACTTTCAATTTCTCCTCCACCTCTTTGGAAGCATTTATAGCTTATTGCAGAGCTGTATCAGCCTTCTATCAAGCTGTAATCGTTTCCTACCGAGCTGTTATAGCCTCTTGTTGAGCTGTGTCAGCATCTTTGGCCGCTTCAACAGCTTGTTGTCGAGCTGTCTCAGCAAATTGAATTTTATTCTCCCAAGCAACTTTATCCTCCTCGTACTTCTATCGAGACTCCATTAAAGACTTTGATAACCCAACAAGGGCTTCCTCCACTCTATTAGACGAGGTTGGAGCTTTGATAGCTGCATCCTTCTCCACGATATTATCAAAGCACACCAAAAACTACAAGAAGAAGAAAAGCACAAATCAGAGTATGAATATGAAAATGAAGAATCAAACGAATAAGTATAATGACACTTACTGATGCAAGGAGTTGGGCTGCCAAATCGATAACTTTATCCCGAGGAATTGAAGCTTCAGCAGCTCGATAATTAGGAAGAGTCCCCAATCTGATTAATTTCTTATCCAAGCCAGGAGTAATGATGGCTGGAGAACTATCCCTTAAAGAAGGAAGCTCAACTCTAGTAGACTGAGCAGCAGCATCCACAAGTTTTTCAGCAAGACCTCTCCTCAACCTCTTCAAAGGAGCACCTTTAATCAAAGGTGTTGCCTCTCCTTGAATAACAACAGCTTTAATCAAAGGTGCTGCCTCTTTTGTAAAAAAAAATTCAATAAAAGGTGTTGCCTCTTTTGGAGCAATAAGGGTCTTCTTGCTGACCTCCTTAATAATTGAAACTTCTCCCCCAGATGCAGCAATATCTATTTTCCTAGTTCCTTCAACTGGGACATCCTTTTTACTCTTCCCCACCCCTCCAGTACCAGGAGCGGACTTGGAAAAGAGGTAAGGCACTTTCCTCTTCTTTGTTATCAGGTCAGTAATATAAGTACCCAAATCAAAAGAAGATTCTTCAATAATTGCTGAGGATTTAGGTGCTTGCTCAAGGTCAATCACCAAAGGAGGAATAAGAGGACGAGCAATAAAGGAAAACGTGGTGTTCTTGTATTGCAGCAAATAGGAAGCGGACCTCATGTGTTCCACAGCTATTGCTTGATGCAATCCCGAGATAAATTTCAAATCTTTTATATTAATGTCACTCTCTTTTGGGGATTTCCTTTTATAGTCAACTGCAACAAATAAAAAATAAGTGTCAGTGACGCATTTCATCAAACAAAAACAGAGCTAAATTGAAAAACTAATAACAACGTATCCCATTCCCATAAAGTGGACATTTGGGACCTTGGTACACATCTTTCCCTTTTAACGGGTGGTGTTGTTAATTTTTCATCATAATCCCATGTTCAAAATAATCCCTATTAGCGTCAGGCAGATTGACCACTAAAGCTCTGTTAGATTACTTAGTTTTTAAATAAAAGGTGGTATCGCTAGTAACCCATTTATAATAGTACATAATCTCAGGAATACCTAAATGAGTTCCATGAATTTGATTCAACCTATGTACGCCATTAACTACCCTCCATGTATTTGGAACTACTCTTACAGGAACAATATCAAAATATTGACAAAATTCCAAACACAAGGGATTAGGCGGGAAAGAAAAACCACATTCAGCTACAAAAATGGAAGGAAACCAATGTCCCTCAGCTAGAGAAGAAGGGCAAGGAGGTCCTTCTAGAATAACTCAAGAAGGAATCGCAAAATCAGCCCTAAACTTATCAAATGATTCGATAAGGTAAACCATGGTGGGTAAAGCAAAGAAAGAAGAAAGAAGAAATTCTTACAGAAACTCAAGGATTCAGCTAAGGCGGATGACAGAAGGAACGATCGTAAGAAGAAAAAGTGAGAAGACAAAGAGTTTGGAAATCTAAAAGGCAAAAGGTAGAAGACTATTCAATTCTATCGCCTTTAAATGCATTGCTCGAGAAATGGGAAAAGTAATGATCACTAGAGACGACGATTGCATTTCCAGCGGCTAAATGATGAAAAAGACGCAAATACCCAAGCGACTGTTGAAGATTCAAAATATTTATGAATTTGCCATTTCGTGCTCAAAATCATTAATTGTCACAAGTGTTGGAGATCTGTAATCTAACAAGACTGGGTAAACATGCCCGAGCAACTTTTGGGCATAGTGTTCCACACTCTCGTATCCAACCTCAACTGTGAAACATTGGGGGCTTCTGTTGATACAAAAATTAGTTAGCTGACGTGGACTAGCTATATTAAGACACGCGTCATCCTGGGTAGCATAAATATATTCACTGATCAACTTACAGTGCCGAACTACTCAGCACGTCGAGCTACTCAACACTCTGAGTTACTCAGCGTACCGAGCATCTAATCAGGAAGATCAAATGACAAAAATAGATTCAATGAACATTATTATCGTGTACATATGTATATGTCTATTAAATAACGGCATATTGCCTATTCACACTGAGAGACCAAGGGCTATAAATACTTTGTAACACCCCTAGAGGGGCAAATCTTTCCATAAGCTAACATACTGAAGATTAAGGCAAATACCCAGCAATACAAAATAGTGGACGTAGGCCCTTTCCTTAAGGCTGAACCACTTCAAAAATCCTTTGTCTTATTTCTATATTCATATTTATCCATGATTAATTAATTAGATCAAATATAATTTTTTACATCAACACGCGGTATCCAATAAGGAGATCTTATCCTTAAAGATATTGTTAAACCTGTCTGGGACCCCAGAGGGAAATTAAAACTGAATTGGAGCGGCCCCTACATTGTGAAGAAAATCCTGTCAAGCGCCGCCGCTATACTCACCGACCTCGATGGAGAGGAAATGGTGCGTCCAGTCAATCTGAACCGTTCTTCTCATCCCCCTTCTATTCTAAAAAAAATCCTTTATTTCTCCCACCCAGAACTATATGGGATTTGATCCTCTCAAAAATATTTATTTCAAAAATGATACTCATGAAATTTTTAAAACCACCATAGGTACGTAGGTAGCCTATACGACTTACATGGGCACAATCCTCTTCTTTTTCATAAAATGCTATTCTTTTCTAACCTCTGATAATGGGAGTCCATCTCATCATTCACATGAATAAAAGGATTGTGTATGTCTTAGTGATTGGTATATATAGTTCAAAATGCAAGACTCAACGAAAGGCACAACAAAATATGATCAAAATCATTTTTCTTTTAAGTCAATGAATACAACAGTTACATGAAGTATCAGTGGAGGGAGTCAAACAGACCACCCCATTTCACTAACAAAACCATCCTTAAAAACCTACGCGATCCCCACCAAATCCCTACCGACTTCACAAAAAACCCTAAAAATACTAGATACCAACACAATCCACCCCAAAATATAAATTTATCCAGCTTCATAAATTATACCCCTAGCTTCACTTATGATGCCTTCAACTACCAAACGACCCTGCCTTATAATCATTTCATGCGCCCGGAGGTTCCCAGGTCTCCCACTCCTGATTAATGCTCCGTGTGACAAACCACTCTCCATGCAACGGTATGCCTTGACAAATTTGGCCGAACCCACAACACCCTCATCCATGATGTCGAAAGTGACAAACCACCTTTGCCCTGTTTCTTCCTCCATAATCTTTCCCATTAACCGCTTCCATAACCCCTTCAGATAGTCCCCAAACACATGTCAGGCCCCTCTCATAGATTATGACGGACAGATAGACAGTCGTTGGCAGTGTCACAAGGGTTCCAGTATCATTCGTAAAGACTCAATCTGGTCATCCTCGGGGAAAAAGTTTGTTATACCAGGATGCACTATTTGTTCTCACCCCACTTGGCGTAGAAGCCGCTAAGGAAAATAGTAGTCTTCCATAGGTCAACTAGCCGTACATATTAATACTCTCATAGTTGCAAAATGGGCTACAGTACCCCCCACCATGGCACCAATTAACGAAGACACTAGGCTCCGTGTTCCACAAAATAATTAACCCAGTTCTTTGTTGAAGGGCCAAAACTGAATAATCATCGGACGAAGAAATTAGGCACACCCAACAAAGGATACTCAGGAGGGGCCTCCAGGTGAAACCTCTAAGAAATCCACATGAACAGCATCACAGGGCTTCCCCTCAGAAAATTAGAATGGCCCTCCTTCCAAGCATCGAGACTGTTTAGGGTCTTCGCCAGCACCACCGCCGCAGAACTACAGTGGTAAGACATTCGCGTCACTATTGTGTCCACTTAGGGATCAGTTGTCAAGTCCCCTATCACCAATAACAACCTCAAAGTTAGACTCAAAACAATAGCTCCAACAAAACCATCATCAGTATAGTCTCTTTAACACACCGGATTCAGCACAATGCAACGAAGGTGACAAGCTTAACTTTAAATTAAATTTTCAATCTTCTTATCCATATACCAACCAAGCCTCTAAGGTATTTTACTATTAAAAATTTTTAATAAATGCATTTCTCAAAATTAGTCCCTTCAAAGGGAAATTATTTGCCACTACGCCTCCAAGGCCCCCTTCTATTCAAAAATTCCAAAAGTATATTAAAAAAATTCCAAAAACAAATTCTCCCACTTTTTCTCAAAACAAATCCTCTATAGCAAATTAAAGTGCATGTAGAGTAAGCCACTAAAACAAGATAATCAAATAAAAAGTGCATCATTTTTGCCTTCTTGAGTCACTTTTGAGGTTCGAAGACGCTAAATCAAGCATACAACATGGTCAGCGCCAAGCTCCTCCAGTTATAACGATGAATCTCTAAGAAAACCTCAAAAGGAGAGAACCAAAAATGGACGCCACCTCATCTTCCACACCACTCTCTCTCCAAGGTAGCAGACGTACCCGAACTCGTGCGCCACCAACCGCCTAATCTGGGCATGCACTCCCATAGCCCCCTGCGACCCTCGAAGGAAGACTCCATATGTAGAAAGTCACCTATATCCCTATAAAAGAGTCAGTATCCACCCAGAAAATTCCCAAAAAATGCCTGAGAAATAGAGAACATTATTTCTCCTAAGAAAAATATTTTTGGAGCACCATGCCCCTTAAGAACTCCCAAAATCCCAGTTGGGTTAACCTTACACTCTTAACATCAACATATTCCCCAATAGAACCAATGATGCGCCTGCATCCAAGTCTATTACAATTCCCCAACAGGAACCACAAACTTACACAATCCCCAGCGAAATTTCAAGACAACATATTCCCCAACAGACTTAAAATTTCACATGCACCCAAAGTCATTTTCATCTTCCCACCAGCAGAGCTATCCCCTGTACCCAAGTTAGATCCTCAGAATTAACGTCGACCCATAAAATTGGTCACCACAACCTTAGGTCCTCATAATTGACCTCGATCCGCAGAATTGGTCCTCACAACTTTAGGATCTATGAATTGATCTCGGCCCACATAATTGAATGTCATAACTTTAGGTCCTCACAATTGACCATGGCCCTTCAAAACTTAACGTCCTCAGAATTGACCTCCGCCCGCAGAATTGGTCGTCACAACTTAAGGTCCTCAGAATTGACCTAGGCAAGCAGAATTGGTCGTCACAACCTTAGGTGATCATAGTTGACCTCAAACCGTATAATTAGTCGTCACAATATTAGGTCCTCAAAATTGACCTCAACCCACAGAATTCGTCGTCACAACTTTAGGTCCTCAGAATTGACCTCGGCCCACATAATTGATCGTCATAATCTTAGGTCCTCAGAATTGACCTCGGCCATCAGGATCGGTAGACACAACTTTAGGTCCTTATATTTGACCTCGACCTATAGAATCGATCGCCCCAACTTCAGGTCCTCAAAATTGACTTCAGCCCTCAGCATTGGCCATCACATCTTTAGGTCCTCAGAATTGACCTCGACCCTCCAAATCAATCATCCTAGCCCCTTAGGCTTCCAAAATCAACCTCAACACCTCCTCAACCCGCTGAATCGATTGCTACACTCCTTATATCTCAAAATTGACCTCGTCCCTCAAGATTGGCCATCACATCTTTGTCCTCAGAGTTGACCTCGACCCTCCGAATTGGTCACCCTCATCCCTAGGTTTGCAGAATTAACGTAAACTTTACTCCCCCAGCGTCGATGTGGTATCTATTATTTGACGACCTTCACTTGATCCAAGCTCACCCATCGAGGGTCTTTGTAGACACCCCATCTGTAATACCCTGTATTTCTACGTATTTATGATTTAATTAATTGGAAAATTTATTGGATAAATATTTTTTAGTTAAATTACACGTATGATATAATTTAATGTTATTAAATAATAAAAGTGATTATTAAATATTAACCAAGAGATAGAGACTGATTAATATTATGTTACGAGATTTACTATGCGTATGAATAGTAAATAAAAGGGGATTTTGATATACGGCATAGCGAGTGATATGTGCATATTTTATTTTATCTCACTGGGAGTTGCGTGTAGACTATTTTGAGGTGAGAAATGAGAAGTATATTTTAAGTGACTCCAAAGATAATTTTGAGTGCATTGTTGATCCCAAATGGGCCGAAATAGTTAAAATGAAGTACCCGGGGGTAATGTTAGGGTTTCAGGGGCTTTTTGGACTAGTCGAGACTCGCATTTAAGTACACGAGTCATTTTACAATTGGGTATATACCCAAATTCGGGTTTAAAAGGGTGAGAAGCCTTATTTCCCCAATTAAAGGCCCTAGGAGAGAGAAAGAGAAAAAAGAAAAGAGAGAAAGGAAGGAAAAGCGGAAGAAGAAAGGGATTTTCGGCCAAACTCCATTCGACTCAAGGTCGTCGAATTTTATCCATGAGGCAAGTGTGAACTTGCTTTATTAATTTAGTGTATTTATTTCTCATATTATAGTTGGTGTTTAAAACTGCAAAGATTTTTGGGATGAGTTTTCGTGAATCAAAATGGATTTTTTGGAAGATTAACGAATAAACCCCGAATAATATCAAATTTAGGAAACTTATAAATTAATTGAAAGTAATTGTTGGATATGGGTTCTGGGATGATTAGAACCCTTTTTATGTGTGTATATATTAATGGTTGAGGTTGGATGATGATGGGAGAGAATACAAAAAGTTTGGAAGTGCATTAATGGAGATTTGTAATTTGGAGAAGATAGTGAACAATAATGCAGCAACTTGCGGGGTCGATTCGGACAGGAGGCGAATCGATTTAGTTCTTGGTCAAAGGATGAAAGTTGTATATCTTTTCGATACGATCGCGTGGGAGCTGACCGCGTATCTGATTTATTTTGGACTTATAATGATTTTTCTAAGGAATCAGTTCCGAGATTGAAATCATTAGCTCGGGAATCAAATCGGAAATTTTATAAACAATTCAAATACATGCTATTTTCTGCATGATTTGAATTAGATTCTCATTTATGGATTAAAAGAAAGGTATAGAAGTTATATATCTAATGAGCTTTGATTGAGGTCAATTGGAATTATGTAGAGTGAGTTATATATGTTTTAGTGCAAGGTGTTTAAGCTGCCAGAACACCAGAGTTATAGAAATTTTAATAACAATTCAAATGCATGCCATTTTCTGTATGATTTTAATTAGATGCTCATTTATGGATGAAAAGAAAGGTATGGAAGTTATATTTCTAATGAGCTTTGATCGAGGTCAATTGGACTCCTTTAGAGTGAGTTATCGTTGTTTTAGTGCAAGGTGTGAAATCTTCCATAAATCCAAAGTTGTGAGAATTTGTGATTTTTAAGAGTTCTAATGGGAAAAAGGACCCTTGGGATTCGAATCGGAATTTCGGATGTGATTGGGATACGAGCTAGTTGTGATAAGATTTATAGAAAACAAAATATGAGATATTTATATTATAAGTAAGTGAATACTTATGGAATTAAATCGAATATGTATATTCGAAATTACAGGCTAATGCTACGAGAGATAGGCATAGATAACCAGATTTGATGATGATGATATATATATATATATATATATATATATATATATATATATATATATATATATATATGATTTAATTATAAATATATATATGTGTGTGAATGGTATATTTATGTGAAGCATACCCCTTTAGTGTTATCATGGGAAGTTGCGCAATATGGGTGAGGCCCTTGACTTGAGGAACAGGGAGCGTATAATCCCCAGGTCATAGTGTCCATTATATATTGTGTGATTTTTATCAGGAGTGAGACGTGGTGGGTATGCTTCGTTCTCATTTCCAATGAGGAACTATGATCGCTTCCCATACGTTGTGATTTGGTTTTTACCAAGTCGGTGTGAGAGTCCGACCGCTGGTACCCAGGATGGTGTGTGAGTAATTCCCTGGAAGATGATAGCATTGAGAGACTGCATCCATTGAGTTATAGCTTTGAGGGATGGTTATTATACTTATATAGTGTGTGATATATAAGTATGGATATACTTGATGTGTATAGTATATTGTATATATATATGAGATGTGAAACATATATGTACGGACATAATAAAGAATGGAATGTGAGATAAATTCTGAATCTTTCGAGAGTATAAAATCCAGAAGAAAAATAGGGATATACGTATATAAATATGAGAATATTATATACGAGGTTAATAACACTAAATCGTGAATAGTGTAAATAACTAGTGAAAGTTATTCATGATGTAAGGATGAATCATAAGGGAGATATTATGATGTATAAGCTCAGGCGATAGCTTGAAGTATTTTATAAAGAATGAATAAAGTGATATTCCCCTTTCGGTAGATTTATATCCGGATTTATATGAATATGGATCATAGGTTCTACTGAGAATTATATATATATATATATATATATATATATATGGGATGGATAAAATGTGGTATGTACTGAGGGCCTAAAGGATCATGACAATCCACATTGTCACGTAGTAGTGTATCGGGGGGTTCCTTGTTTGGATTTCACTTCGTGAGACACCCCACGCACGAACGTACCGTAATGTTGGCAATGGGGAGAAGTTTAGTCCTTAGTACTCAGATTTATTAGGGGGTTTTAGAAGATGGGTGAAATGCATTAGTTAGGCATGGTAGCTTAACTAGGTTGCTTAAAAGGTATGCGATAGTTGTGCCCTATTAGAAGAGGGGTGAGGTGTATCTCATGAGAGTGCGATACCAGTTTAAATATGAGAAATATCATATTTTAAAATATGGATTTTATGCACTTTCAAAATATTTTCAAACTCGGGCTCTGACCCGTTTCTCCATTTTCCCTCTTTTGCTATATATGTATGTATATTAGGTGTCCAGACACAGGGACGCCTGGATAATGATTCTTTCGAGTCAGACGTTCGTTGCAGCAGTAGTGGATGCATGCAGGTTCATTATTAGACGCTTCTATCCTTAAGATCTTGATATGAGGTATTATAGAAACATTCAAGCCGATGGTCTAACTGTATTCATTTATCCTTTTACTGTCTTTTAGTGCGACATTCGATTTGGTTGTATTATATTGTATCGAGTGTTTGGTTATTTTATTTCATTTCATTTGTTGCATATAAACTGTTGTGATTATTTATTTGAATGGTTTGGATAAAAAGATTAGTTAAACAAAACATTTGACGCCAGCCTAATAGGTTATTAGTAATTAAATTGATTTTCGACAGTGATGCTGAGAATGAACCGTATGAGGCTCCTATTTTAATTTGGTATAGGAGTGATCGCCCGGTATTATATTAGGCAGGGTGGCACAGGTGGTATCAGAGATCAGGTTCTAGTGTTCATAGGATCTGTACGGCTTACTGCGTTTAAAGCGTACCGTTCGATTGATATAGAGCACTATGCTAAGGATTGTTGATTCCTATTATAAGATTTCATCCTCCTATTATTGTGTATAATTGTAGTACATTTTATACACGTTCGTGTGTGATTCGCATGTCGAACAACGAAGGACGACCGGTGAGGGCCGTTGGGAGAACAACATGAGGGGGGCTCAGTTGGTGTTGTAAAATATATTTCGGGGACGATGACCGTAGTCGAGGTCACCTCTGTTGTCTTTGAGCTGTTGATGCTTCTATGTGAAGGACGCTAAAATAATTTGAGAAATTAGTCAAGGTGTAAGACTGGAAGTAAAGGTGCTAGTAAAACACCACGGGGATAGACCTATATGGGGGACCCATTTAAATGATGAAGATAATTGAATTTTGATCGAGTGACGGTAAATTCAGTTAGGGCTAGTAAGGCCAATATTGTGTTCCCTGGGGCCAGTGGAGCTAAAGGAACAATGGGGGTCCAGAGTGGCCACAAATATAGGGGATTTTATCAAGAGATATTTTTATGTAAAGAGTGAGACCACACGTATTGATTTTTCCCAAAGCGAGTAAAGGGACATGATTATGGTGCCTAGCAAAGCAATGATTAAGATAGTTTGGGGTTCAGTTCGGACAAGTGTGTTGTGTCCGAGAATCGATTGAGCAGCCAGCGTGATTGGCAAGGTAGAAATATGAGTTGTATCCTCGGGTGAATGAGGTATATTTTGTGTGACCGACTGAGTTATGATATTTTGATTAACGTTAGATTCACATGTGAGACGAGTTTAGTGGATATGTCAATACATTATTATTTGTACATATTATACCGTTGGGAAACGGGGTTATCATTGAATTCATCCGTAGGGGAGAGGCTATGGACTTAGTCAATATATTAGAACTACTCGTTTTAGTGATGTGTTATACGAGTATGATATTCTCCTGGATATAGACTGGTCAGTAATGGTTAGAGCGGTAGTGGGTCATTAGTGCAAGGCTATCATGTTCACTATTTCAGTGTAGGATGTGCCATTTGGCGATTCCTCACCTAAAAGAGGGTTGAGCTCGCACATATGATACATTTTGTTGGGGCCTTTGGAGATCATAGAGGCTTCGTTACAGTTAATCCCGGTGTGTAGGGACTAGATTGATATGATTCAGGGTATACTGGGTTACAGCCGAGTGGAGAGATCGAGCTCGTTATTTTGTTTAGCGCTCAGTACTTAAAGATAGAAAGAGCGCATTGTTATATCACTCGTTTAGAGATACGGGAGTTGAGAGATGTGTTGGATGCTAGGGTCAGGGCTAACACTGCAGTTGTTACTTGTTTTACGTGTGGAGAGAACACGTCGAACTGAGAGATATTATGAAAATAAGGCATGTGAAGCCTGTAATGTCTTGAAAAAACACTAAAAAATTTCCTCTCACCACAGGTTAAAGGGTGAGACGATGTCGAGGAAAATCATATTATGATTAGTGGGGTGATTGAGAATACCCATGTTTTTTTTTAGGGCAGAGATGATATGCATGGATTATATTATGGTTGTGCAGATATGCACGAATGATAGGGTGTATGGGCACCCTGATTTGTTAGTTCCAAATATGTCTGAGAGAGAAGGACGTGAAAATGAATGTGTAGAATATATGCCTGAGGGGAAGCTATAAACAAGGTTAATATAGTATGACGGATTGAACGTCGTGTGAGAATGACGATAATTCAATCATATATGTGCAACGAGAGCTAGCACATCCGAGATGGGTTGGAAGCTATGGAAAGCCATCTAAAAGATACCTATTGATAAAAAGGATACCAAATTATTGTGAGAAAGTAGAGCGGAGTCTTACTCGGACGAATGTTGAAGAGTGGTTTGCGCGTGACTGTAATGTTAGCATACTCCAAGGAAAGAAGAGGTGTATGTAGTACCGAATTCCGGAAGAGTATATGAGAATTAATACTTAAATTATTCGGTATAGAGAATGTACCTTGGAGATTATGAGAGAGATAGTAATCTGAATAATTATACAATACGTAACAATGAGAATAAAATACGTATGGTAAGGATACAAATAGGTTGGGAGAATACTTATAAATTTTAATAGGATGTGTGCATGCCTATTATTTGATATTTTGTTAAGTTTACTAATGGGTGATAACCCGAGGGTGAAAGGTTATGTTATTTTATACACTAAAGGGTGATAACAGGGGGTGTACAATTTTATTAAGTGCACTAATGGGTAAGACCCGGGGGTGTAAGGATATTATTATTAAGAGCATTAATGGGTTATAACCCGGGGGTGTAAGAATCTTATTATTAAGCACACTAATGAGTGATAACTCGGGGGGTGAAGGAACTCTATTGTTAAGTGTACTAATAGGTGATAACTCGGGGGTACAAGAATATTATCGTTAAGTGTACTAATGGGTGATAGCCCGGGGGTACAAGAATATTATTGTTAAGTTTACTAATGGGTGATAACCCGGGGGTACAAGAATATTATTGTTAAGTGTACTAATGGGTGATAACTCAGGGGTACCAGAATATTATTGTTAAGTGTACTAATGGGTGATAACCCGAGGGTACAAGAATATTATTGTTAAGTGCGCTAATGGGTGATAACCCGGGGGTACAAGCATATTATTGTTAAGTGTACTAATGGGTGATAACCCGGGGGTACAAGGATGTTATTTTTTAGGTGCGCTAATGGGTGATACCCAGAGGTTCAAGAACATTATTGATTAAGTGCGCTAATGGGTGTTAACCCTGGGGTGCATGATTATTATGATTAGGTGCGCTAATGGGTCTTAGCCCGGGGGTGCAGGATTAGTATATATATGTATAGGGATGATGTGATATATATATATATATGTGTGTGTGTGTGTGTGTGTGTGGATTTGTGAATATTTCTACTATGTGAGACTAGTAGATATGGTATTAATAATAAATGCTTTGCGCCAAGTGGTCTTAACATAAGGGTGCAGGATTACTGTAAATATATAGGGCTGATGAGACTATATATATATATATATATGAGCATACTTGGGGAACTTTCTACTTTGTGATTTTAAAAATCCAAAGTTTTAGTACCGGCATTGTCCTAATTTCGAGGACGAAATTCCTTTGTAGGGGGGGGGGGGGGGGAGTATGTAATATCCCGAATTTCTACATATTTATGATTTAATTAATTCAAAAAATTTATTGGATAAATACGTTTTAGTTAAATTACATGTGTGACGTAATTTAATGTGATTAAATAATAAAAGTGATTATTAAATATTAATTGAGACATAGAGACTGATTAATATTATGTTATGAGATTTACTATGTGCGTGAATAGTAAATAATGGTGAATTTTGATATACGAGTGATATGTGAGTATTTTATTTTATCTCACTCGGAGTCGTGTGTAGACCATATTGAGGTGAGAAATGAGAAGTATATTTTAAATGACTCGAAAGATAATTTCGAGTGCACTGTTGATCCCAAATGGGCCGAAATAGTCAAAATAAAGTACCCGGGGGTAATGTTTGAGTTTCGGGGGCTTTTTGGACTAGTCGGGACTCACATTTAAGTACACGAGTCATTTTACAATTGGGTATTCACCCAATTTCGGGATTTATAAGGGGAGAACCCTCATTTCTCCCACATTTCAGCCCTAGGAGAGAGAAAGAGAAGAGAGAAAGAAGAGAAGAAAGAAGAAGAAAGATAAGAGAAGAAAGAAGGGGATTTTCGGCCAAACTCTGCGGGATTCGACTCGAGGTCGTCGAATTTTATCCACGAGGCAAGTGTTTACTTGCTTTATTAATTTAGTGTGTTTGTTTCTCATATTATAGTTGGTGTGTAAAACTATAAAGATTTTTGGGATGAGTTTTCGTGAATCAAAACGGATTTTTCGGAAGATTAACGAATAAACCCCGAATAATATCAAATTTGGGAAACTTAGAAATTAATTGAAATTAATTGTTGGATATGGGTTCTCGGATGATTAGAACCCTTTTTATGTGTGTATATATTGTTGGTTGAGGTTCAATGATGATGGGAGAGAATAAAAAAAGATTGGAAGTGCAATAATGGAGATTTGTAATTTGGAGAAGACAGTGAACAATAATGCAGCAACTTGCGGGGTCGATTCGGAGAGAAGGCGAATCGATTCAGTTCTTAGTCAAAAGATGAAAGTTGTATATCTTTTTTATACGGTCGCGTGGACGCCGACCGCGTATTTTCTGATTTATTTTGGATTTAGAATTGTTTTTCTAAGGAAACAGTTCCGAGATTGAAATCGTTAGCTCGGGAATCAAATCGGAAATTTTATAGACAATTCAAATGCATGCGATTTTCTGTAGAATTAGTTGCTAATTTATAGGTGAAAAGAAAGGTATGAAAGTTATCTTTCTAATGAGCTTTGATTGAGGTCAATTGGACTTATGTAAATTGAGTTATATATGTTTTAGTGCAAGGTGTTTAAGCTACCAGAATAGCAGAGTTACAAACATTTTATAGACCATTCAAATGCATGCCATTTTCTGTATGATTTGAATTAGATGCTCATTTATGGATGAAAAGAAAGTTATGGGAGTTATATTTCTAATGAGCTTTGATTGAGGTCAATTGGACTCCTTTAGAGTGAGTTATCGTTGTTTTAGTGCATGGTGTGAAATCTGCCATAAATCCAAAGTTGTGAGAATTTGTGATTTTTAAGAGTTCTAATGGGAAAAAAGACCTTTGGGATTCGAATCAGAATTTCGGATGTGATTGAGATACGATCTAGTTGTGATAATCTTTATAAAAAAAACAAAATATGTGATATTTATATTATAAGTAAGTGAATACTTATGGAATTAAATCGAATATGTATATTCGAAATTACAGGCTAATGCTACGAGAGATAGGCATGGATAACCAGATTTGATGATATATATATACGGGTATAGAGACAGTATATATATGATATAATTATAAATATATCTGTGTGTGAATGGTATATTTATGTGAAGTATACCCCTCTAGTGCTATCATGGGAAGTTGTGCGATGTGGGTGAGGCCCCTGGCTTGAGGAGCAGGGAGCGTATAATCCCCAGGTCATAGTTTCCATTATATATTGTGTGATTTTTATCAGGAGTGAGACGTGGTGGGTATGATTTGTTCGCATTTTCGGTGAGGAACTATGATTGCTTCCCATACATTGTGATTTGGTTTTTACCAAGTCGGTGTGAGAGTCCGACAACTGGTACCCAGGATGGTGTGAGAGTAATTCCCTGGAAGATGATAGCATTGAGAGACTGCATCCATTGAGTTGTAGCTCTGAGGGATGGTTATTATACTTATATAGTGTGGGATATATAAGTATGGATATATTTGATGTGTGTAGTATATTGTATATATATATGATATGTGAAACATATATGTACGGACATAATAAAGAATGGAATGTGAGATAAATTCTGAATCTTTCGGGAGTATAAAATCCGAAAGAAAAATAGGGATATACGTATATAAAGATGAGAATATTATATACGAGGTTAATAACACTAAATCGTGAATAGTGTAAATAACTAGTGAAAGTTATTCATGATGTAAGGATGAATCATAAGGGAGATATTATGATGTATAAGCTCAAGCGATAGCTTGGAGTATTTTATAAAGAATGAATAAAGTGATATTCTCCTTCCGTTAGATTTATATCCGGATTTATATGAATATGGAACATAGGTTCTACTGAGAATTATATATATATATATATATGTGTGTGTGTGTGTGTGTGGTATGTACTGAGGGCCTAATGGATCCTGACGATCAACATTGTCACGTAGTAGTGTATAGGGGGTTCCTTATTTGGATTTCACTTCGCGAGACACCCCACGCACGAACGTAACATAATGTTGGGAATGGGGAGAAGTTTAGTCCTTAGTACTCAGATTTATGAGGGTTTATAGAAGATGGGTTAAATACATTAGTTAGGCAGGTGAACTTAACTAGGTTGCTTAAAAGGTATGCGATAGTCGTCCCCTATTAGAAGAGGGGCGAGGTGTATCTCGTGACAGTGCTATACCAGTTTAAATATGAGAAATATCATATTTTAAAATATGGATTTTATGCACTTGCAAAATATTTTCAAACTCGGGCTCTGACCCGTTTCTCCACTTTCCCTCTTTTGCTATATATGTAAATTTTCAACTCTTATTTAATAAATTTATTTTGCAAATGTTCCAAAACAACAGATAATGAAATAAAAAACTATTATAATATATATTTAAAATATTATTATATACAATATATATTAATTAAAAATATATTATATATAATTTATATATTTATATATATATATATTAAAAATATTAATCAGATCGGATTATTAACGGATCGGAGTATATGAATCCAAATCCGCTCCATTTAATAAACGGGAAATTGGATTTTAGGCATGATCCATATCCGCTTAAATGGATCGGATTCGGATTTGAATAAAATCCAATCCATTGACAGGCCTAATCTAAAAAAATCATGACACGTTGAAGAAAAAAATCACTCAAGTTGAGTCAATTATGTCCATCAAAGACCAAAAAGTAAAAGTAACATCAATTTATTTAATGGCAATAGAAAGACAAGAAGCAGGTGGCAAATATCATGGGTCAGGAAGGTGCTGTAGTATGATTCTTAACAATGTCAAGAATTAAATGGATTCTCAAGCAACGTGATGTGGTGGAAGTGGACAAAAATACGACTCATCAATGAAATAAGTGAATTTTATTAATCAAGTATGATATGGTTTACCCTTTCTTCAAGTATTGTTCATCAATTGGATGCTTAAGACCCAGATGATTCACAGTTACTAATTACGGGGTTTTAGAATTTGGCGTGCATATGCAAATTTGGACTTTTGCTTCTAATAAACATCTACCGAAGCTAAATGAAACTTAAAATCTTCTACCGAAGCTAAGTTGGTGTTGTTCACTTTTTGAGCTAGCTACCGCCTCTAGAACCAAACCTTTTGTCACACACATAGTTACCGGATCACTACGTCTCCTTGTGTACCGCGATTCGGGATTGTATGATCCGAAATATGATGGGTTCGTGATCAGGATCTCAAAAAAGGACGTTCCCAAATTTAACATTGACTAATGAAGTTATTATTAGTTACAAGACAACTTTTAAATTCAGTAATTATGTAAATGGGAAGAAAAGAGATTTCTCAACATATATATACACATAATTCTTTATCTATCTTATTACAATATTATAGAATATCAATATTATCCACTACTTACATTGTTAGAAAACATTCTACGTTGGTAAAATACATTAATCTTTACAAAATACATGAATATAATTCTAAGAGAACCCAACAAGGGTTCTAAAGTTGCTTTATAGTTTGAAATAGTGAATGAACAAAGCATACCCTCACCGTACCGCGTACTGGCTAAAGAGACTTACCCCATACCCGTAGCACGTACCAAAGCGATCCACGACCCAAGTAACATTGGTCTAACATATAGACTCAAATACATTTATAAAAGGTTTGTTATTCCACTATCCCAGATGCCCTCTTAACCACTTCAACTTGAAACTTCTGCGCAAATATTTGCCTTGCATTTCCTTAGAAGGTGGGAATTTTTACTATAGTTAATTCCATCAACTTCCATGTTTAACTGTTGAGTATAGTTCGAATTAAGTGAGCATTGAAACAAATCAATGTATAGAAATTATCATGAAACATTACATAAAGTTCTTTAATTTATTGTCAATCTCACATGCTCTGAAGTTGATATAGCCATGAGGGGAAAAATAACTCTTCCACTATAATTTAATTAATTTTAGACAATAGAAAAAAGCAATTATGTTTGAAAGAATCTCTAATAGAATCCCCTAACTCCTTTGCTAATCATCGTTTGTACGATAGCCTAAGGCTTGAAAGATAGTGTTGGGTTGATCCTTTGTCTGGCTTAGAGTTAGTGATTAATTATAACTGACACTTTCTTTAACATTTCATATGAACATTTTACGTAACGGTGAAAAAAAGCAGACATATTACACGGGATATATTTGAAAAGTGCTTTCTTGTCTTTCATGATAAGTTACTAAGACAAGCTACTAGGTTCAGTTTTCCTTACATGCTACTTGACTTCAGGTCTTGAGAAGAAGTTTTCAATTAAGAGTTGTATGAGTCAATTATCATTTTAATAGTTGTAACTCAATAATTAGTTTTGCCTATTTGGCATAACTAGTTGGTTGTAGTACTAACGCTGCGAGTAATACAGTTTCAGTTTTATATGATTTTTTAGAAAATTAGTTTGCAATACATGCAATATTGTTTTGACAATAAAGATGCCCCACACACGAAAAACATCACCAAGTGCTTCTTATATTACATGCAATATTTTTATTGTAAGAAGTATAGTCTCAAGACTCTAAATTCCCTCCTCCAAGGTTGAAATTCCCTAGACTAGGACTTAGCACTCTTAGTCAATAGAATAACTAAGGGCCAAATCATTCGGTAACTAATTACGATATTTTAGAATTTGATGAATGTTTAAAAATTTTGGGCTTTTGCTTCTTATAAACTTCTTCACAAGCTTAATGAAACTTCAGATTGGCTCCAGCTTCATAAAACTCCTCTCTAGCTAGGTCAGCGTTGTTCACTTCCTGAGGTAGCTAAAAATTCATAAAATTGATTTTGTAGTGCTTTTAGAACAAAAATAGGAAACCAGAATACATCAGCTCTGTAGAAGGCTGAATTTTGTGACTGTTATGGCTAACACCTGTAGTTCAATTTGGGTATTTTGGAGTAATAATTGGGCTGGTTAAGTCATTAAAAATGAGGTGCAATGGATTGATATTAAGATATCTCACCCGAGTGTGAGAGAAGACACTTTTGTTACGGCTGTCTACATGAAATGTGACAGAGGAGATCGTGAAAGTTTTGTGGGAAGACTTGGGTGATTTTTCCTCAACTACTCCTGAATTTGGTTGGTAATTGGTCACATTAATATATTTCTTGAGACTGATGAGAAACTTGTAGGTAATGGAATAGACATCAGCTGCGATTTCATTCTCAAATTGACGTCAAGTTGACGTTAGCCGATTTCAATCTTGATGTGATGAAGCATCTTACAAGTTGTTATGAAACAACGAGAGTGATGCGGGTGAATGGATTTTAAATGACATTCTAATTGGTGAGTTCTTGGCCGAACATTTTCAAATTTTGATTGATGGAAAATCTGTCCAGTATGTGGAAGAGGGGATTTGGAGTTCTATTCCTCGATTAGGCAGTGAAGAGTAGATTGTTCAGCTAACAAAGAACCCGATGTGGAAGAATTAAAAAACCTTTGGTATTTTAAATGGATGGTGACAGTGCGACAGGCTTCAACGATTTTCAGGCTGTGTTTTTCAATCTTTCTGGAAAGTGACCCATAAATATTTGTTTAAATTGTTTTGAATTTATTCTTGGGGTATTCATTGCGGAGAAGCTGTACTAGCACTTTGTTGGTTCTCATTCCCAAAATGGGAAATCTCCGAACTTGCCATGGATTCCATCCCATTTTTTTTATTACTTCGCCAATAAGATAATTTAAAAAAAATTGGCATCTCGGTTGAGCTTGATTCTCCCATAAATTATTTCCCCACTCAATGGCTTTGCTAAAGAGAGATCTATTTCAGATAATATTCTTTTAGCACAAAAGATGGTTCATAGCCTTGATAAAAATGTTCAGGGATTCAATATTTGCCCTCAAATTCAACATGACTAAGGCGTATTCCCTATTGTCATGGTGATACTTATTGAAGGTCCTGAGGACATTCCATTTTAATGAAATTTGGATTGACATGGTGTGGCATCTTATCTCAAATCGTTGGTGCACTATTATTATAAATGACAGTAGCTCAGGTTTTTTCAAGTCAAGTTGTGGAGTGTGTCAGAGTGACCATCTTTATCTAGGTCTGTTCATTATTGCTTCTAAGGTTTTTACTCAGGGAATCTATGATTTAATGCCAAGTGGAAAGATTTCTCCCTTTTCTCACCCGCTTGGTTTCCCTCTAATTATCCCATTATCATTTTCAGATGTTATTGTAAAAAAAGGTTGCTTTGGAACTTTATGGAATTTTTTATTATTTATGAACTAAATTGGGACAGCTTATTAATAAGCACAAGAGCAGTTATGTAATCTTCGATAAGGCCAGTTCGTCTAGATGATATATTATTGAGAATACTACGGGGTTCATTCGAATAAGGCTTCCTCTTAAGTACCTCGAATTGTTGTTGTACGGAGGTTGGGAAAAATGGTTGTTATTTGATGATTTGATTGGAAAAAAAGGTTTCCTCTTAAGTACCTCAGATCTAGAAATGACGGTTGGTACAATAGGAGTCTGTCACCTGCGGTAAGTTAATTCTTATAAACCATATTTTACAATCTATGACTTTCCACATATTTGAGCCCCTCGATCCTCATATCTTTGTTATTAATGATCTAAATGTGCCTTCACATTTTTCCTTTAGAGCCTAGAGGGTGAGAATCGACGACATTGGATTAATTGGGACCATATTTGTTTACCCATGGGAGAGTGGTATAGGTATGACATTTTCGCAATGTATCCAAGCTTACTCTGAAATTATGGTCTCGCCTCTCCCCAACTGCTCAATTTCGGCCGAATTCTTGGGACCTAAATATGTTAAATATGTGAATATCTTTGACGCAACACGTTTGTATCCATCCCCCAAAATATGGAAACATCTTCAGAATTATTAATTTTTTGCTATATAATATATTAATTTAGATGATCAGGAGCCTAAGTGGTTGAAACACCCGAACTCATTTTTACTAACCCCGGCTTTGTGAATTGGTGAGAAACAGAGAGCTTCCTGTGTTCTCTTTTGAATCTATATGGAAAAGAAGAATCTTGTTAAAGGTATCATTTTTTCGTTTGGGATGTGTTGCACCGAAAAATTCTAACGGACGATGTTTTTATTTTTGGCATCAGTTTTCAAATTCCCTCAAAATGTTGGTGTTGTGTTGAGTATCCCCCAAAATAACAAATTGGATCCTCTTATAGTCAAAGAAGGTCTGGACGCATTTCGAAGGCCAATTGGGAATTTAAAGTTCAAAGCCTCTCTTTTATGTCCAAGCTCATCTCTTGGGGGTTATTTGTGGGATCCATTAGAGACTCCTATATATTGTGCAGCATTATCCCTGATCTTGTCATTCGCAATTTGTAAAGCACAAAATGAAGCTCCTTTTAAAAATATTTGGATGGATAAATGTCATATTATTTATTGAATTCGGATACATTTATGGGATATCTTCCAATATTTTCCATTGATGTAGGTAATCCAGATATTTTAGGTAGTTTTCCTTTTGTTACTTTTTTCTTTTTTGTGTGTGATTATGTTGAATGTTGGATGTTGATCCAATTATACTTAACCCACTAAGGGTTGAAAGTAGCAATACTAATGCAATGATGAAACTTGAAATAAAAACTCAAATAGGTTAACAAACCCACAGCTTCGTGTGTGATTATGTTTTTTTGTGTGGTTGTGGTGGTGGTGGTGGGGTGGGGGGTGGGGGGTGGGGGGGGGGGGGGGGTGGAGATGTTGGGGTATGTCCTTCCCCGGATAGCTCTTGTAAGACATTGAGGAGAGGTTTATCTCCTCACATCCATTTTAATAAAAAAACTTGGGGGTGCCATCCCGTTTCTCTAAAAGAAAAAAGTCTAGCTCCTACTCTAGAACCAAATACCCTGCGTGACACATACAGTGATATACATTTTTAAAAGGTTCGCTATTCCACTTTCTTATATGACCTCTTAATCTCTTGCGCATAAAACTTTTGAGAAAAAATCTGCATTAAATTTCTCTACGTACGTTGGAATTTTTTATAACATTTAATGCCATTAACTACTAACTATCACTATTAACTGAATAGAGTTTGAAACAAGTTAGGACTCAAACAAATAACTTTATATAATCCACTCTGCAACAATATATAAAGAGGCTTGAACTATTTTCAATCTCAGATTTATCAAATTTATAGAGGCTTGAAATCCACCCTGCAAATATATATAAAGAGGCTTGAAATCCACATTATGTTCCATCAAATTTATCAGTGTGAATTCTGATAATCTTATTCACAGTTTCAACGAATAAGAATATGATATGGATTCAACTCCTTTGAAAACAATAGCCAGATAGAGGCCTAAGGTTGCCAGAACTATAGCAACTAAGACTTGTCAAATTGCAAGCGGAGACATTTTTGCATTTAATCCATCGACTAGTTGGCAGTACACAGATTGCTCTTTTAGTATGGATATATCTTATGGGTTTGACTTTGATTCCATAAATGATGATTCTAAAGTGATTTGTGCAGTTCGGTTTGAAGATGATGAATTGATCAGTTACGAAATTAAATTCTACAGTTTGAAATCGAATTGACGTGAAGGATTGGGGTTTCCCATGGGATGAAAACTTGTCTTTTTGGACCGTGTTTTGGCTCCACACTACACTACTCCGTATGGCATTGAGTTTTTTTTAACCAGGCTTTGTTATACAGTTGACTTATTTGTAAGAGACGATACAATTAACGCAGTTCCTAATTTTCTTACCTATTTAAACCTAACAAAACTAATAATACGAAAAGACGCCAATATAAGGTATGTCACCAGAGATGGGAGGTTTACTTTAAACGCACTTTGCCCGAGATTATTGGACAGATGAGGTTTTCTCCCGTACAAAGATTGTTGTGTTTGATGATGGTCTGAGGTGTCGATTTCAAGCCCCTAAATTTTCAGTTGTGGTCTTGTATGCTTGAACATTAGGTGCATTTGGGGGATGTCTGTGTTTATGTGTTGACTACACTGAGGGGGTAGTAAGGTATGGGTGTAAACAGGTACGCCGTTCATTGATGATGAAGGGAAGTTGTGTATGTTATTTAATAAAGGGTGTTATTAAAGTTAAAATCAATCACTCTTTAAGTCATAGAGCTGAAAAAGTGTAAGATAAAGAATGGTTTGATTAGGCCTAATTTGTGAGTTAATTTAATTTTGAAAAAATTCTTTGATGTTAACAACGCAGTATGTGATCAAAGGTGTAGCGTTTGGTTTTGTCATAAACTTATGTTGCCCCGACATCTCCCCTTTCACAGTCACTCGTTACAGCTATGTATCTGATCAATGACCAAGAACACAGAAGTCCAAGACGCAATTGCTGATAAAAAAAATAGAAAATTCTAAGTTCCCCACTTAAATGCAAAAGAAATAGTGAACCCACCAACTTGATGGATATGATTTATTTAACCTAATGTATATGGATCAAGATATATGACTTATAATTCTGATAGGATTCATGGGTATGAATTCTGACTTCAATTCAAAAACAAGACTAGTATTGCCAGCGAAAATGTACAGGTTGCCACTTTCTGCCAATATTGTTTTGGTGATTCCTGTTTTAACAGTGTTATGCTTTTGGATTGTAATGTAATGTAAAGTATATTTCTACACAAACATCGAAAGGATACTAACTGAAACAGAATTGTCTAATTGAATTTTTTTAATACAGAGTGCCCAAATCTATTTTCTTAAGATAAAATTAATTGGTGTATACTTAAAAATATAAAATATTTTATACATGTTCATTGGCAGCACCAGTTAATACTCATCATCAGGTTCAACGCCGCAGCCTTTTTGAATAATCTTTTTTTTTTTTGTCAAAGCTCACAATGAACACTATGAGGCTGAGGTTTGGAAGGGCTCTTGACAAGAGAATCTTGTGAGAAGCTGCTCCTCAAATGTACTTTCTCCCTCTTTTTTTAATGACATGCCATATGATAACTAAAAATTACAAGTATTCTGAGAATAAATGTGGTGTTGGGAGTTTCATCAGGTATTCATTTTGTTGTTGAATGGGTTAGAAATTTCTACTGAAAATGAAGATAAGAGAGAACAAAGCCTTTACACTTTCGCGAATTCTCACTACACTTTTTGTTAACAAAATAATGTTGCGAAAAGTGAAATGGTACCCAAATCATTCCACCTAAATCATAATAATAAAAACTAGCTGAATTACAGTTGTGAATAAACTAGTTTCGGCAACTTCATTGCCCCAACAATAATCATAACTGTGATATATCAGTCACCTACTTTAAAACCAACACAAAATGAACTTAAATCAGAGTCAATTTAAATGAAAGGAAAAAAAAATTTAGAGTAGTCCAATAATTTATGTTTAGTCATTGGGGAAAATGTTTTTCTTTTGATATAAATTCAACCTAAAACGGCCAATGCCTCAAAATTTAGTTTTCAATCAGATTATATTTCATTTTTAGTTCAATTCAGGAACCGACATAGAACAAGAATCAAAGTATTTGATCCTTACATTTTCGAAATTAAAACCAAACAGCCATCAAAGAAAAAAAACTCACCCCGTAAACATAATTTAATTGAAATATTAGTTCACCTGTTTTAATTAATGCCCCCTTGTTGCCGAAAACTGGATGCCCACAAAATAAAGTAATAATTGCTTGTAAATTACATTGTCTAAACATAATGTGACCGTTACACAATAAGAATTCTGAGCTCCAATACATGGCTGAATTCAAAAGTTAAAATAGGGGTCTTTTTACAACGCAAAATGACTGAGAATACGAAGAGAAACAAGCTTCTAATATTTTGCCAAACTCTTTCACACTCGGCCACAGCTGCCCCCGTTTGTGCCCAACGTTAGCCCTGAGGGAGAAAACATGTCATACACATTATACATAACACATAAAATGAAGCAAAGAAACACTTCTATTTCAGATTATACCATAATACACATCTTTAATGCAAGTATAAACTTAAAAGGGGGAATAAAAGTATTCACATAGGAAAGGAGGCCAAAAGACAACAATATAATGCAAATGTTGTTTATGATTATGGAATTAATGTGACAAAATTTATGAAAATATCGTGAAAGTAATCTTCTGCATGTTGAATAGGGCAGTGTTTAGGCATGGTCCATCTTTCGAAATTTTCAGATTTTTATCTCCCCATTCCAATTTTTAAGCAATTGTATTTTTTCCCAATATTGGAAAAAGCAGAAATCAACAATCAGGTTTGAAAATAGAAAATTCCGAAAAATCAACATACTTGCAAAATTTCAGGGGAAAAAATCAGTTTTTTTTCCTGAAAACTAGGATCAACATAGTTCTGAAAAATATCAGAAAATCAGAAATTTATAACTAATTAAGATTCTGAAGCGAAGAAATCAGAAATCAAAAAATGGAAACTATAAATGCATTCCAACATTAGAAGAAATCAGATAGGAGTTTGAAGAAAACGAACTTCGAAAGAAAAGCACTTCCCCAACATTGAGGATATCTTAGGCGACTGTCTAGCCGTCCAATAAGCAAAAAGTTTAATGTTACCAATTTTTTTTAAAGAATATTGCCTTTTTAATTCAATCAGGAATAAAAGAACATTGTCATATAAGGTAGATAATTTATTGTAGAGAATTGAATTGGATATTTTCTCTCATTTTAATTTTCTACAAAGAAGTTTTCCATACCAAGAGTAAAGACATGGTGATATGTCTGTAGTCATAGAAAATTCAAGAAATGCTCAACCTCAATTGTATCTCACAACATATGGTACTTATAAAGATGAATTTTTTAACTACAAAAGAACTTCATCGCCACATGTGACATTTCGTAACGAAATAATTTTTTGATCAAAACTATTATAACTGATGAGGAAACATCAAATTTTTCCACCATGTAGCTTGACGATTGGCAAGCAAAATAGTTTCCTAGCGTTGGGTAGAAGGCACAAATCTTTTAGCAACCAATATATGATGTTTGGCGACGAATTATTTTGTCAAATATAATTTTTAATTTGCAATATAAGGTTGTCATCGCCTAATGTGGTGTGCTGTTTGGCAACAAGTATTTCATCACGCAGTTCTTTAGCTGTGCTGTCACAACAGATTTTAGAAAGAACTCATAGCGCCATGCTATCAGGTCAGATTTTAGAACGAACATCTTAACTTAAATGATGTCGTTACCTTAGCCCTATTCACAAAAAACTAGATTACACCATTAACTTGAACGACGCCGTTGGTTTTGCCATATGTTATTTTTTGGGGTAAACTGTTAGATAATAAATAAACGAACAATATTACATCCCAGCCAAAAGGGCGACAAACCTCAACGTAACTCCCTTGTCCACACGTGGATTACAACTAAAACAACAACAAAACTTTGACAAGCAACATGTTACAACACTAAGACTACTCAACTAAATGTGTCAAGGCCAAAAACAGTTTGAAGCAAAGAAAACAGGTCTCCCTCCTACACAAGCAGCTCCCAATAACCTGACCCAAATATTCTATTCCGCTAAGATAGATCATCATATGGACACAGCTTCAATTTCCAAAGCACCATCCAAATCAACGGTTCCAATCTATTCATACCACTTTAGAAACACCGCCCATCCCAGCTAATTAGCTAACATGCACTATCAACATATCATCGGCCAAGAATTCCTTTTTATCATCACTGTGCCTCTCTCCACATTCAAACCTAGATGATCTCTAAACAATTTGTCAATCACACTCAGATATATACCCGTAACTGGAGACTGTCCCAGACAAATTATGCAGCCCGTGATTATCACGGAGATATTTCCTCTTTGATGAATCAAGCAGAAAATTAACTAAAATTTATCTCTGCTTGCATACACAACTGGATCGGCAGCTAAAGTAATATGTTGGTGTTATTTCTATGTTCTATGATAATTTTTTACTCCGGGATTCCCCAATTTTAACATACAAACCATCTTTCCATATTTCTCAGCATAGGATCCCACAGATGCACAGCTTCTTGCACTATACATTCAATTTTTCTTACTATCTAATCTTCGTATATCTATTTATTCTGAAATATCATAAATCACTATTGAATATGATATATTTTTAATCCGCTTTGGAAAATAATTGCCTTTGTATACATGTACAACCATTGGTAACACCTCACTCCACTCATTAATGTTCGTATCCTCTCCATTAAGAGATGACAAACATTCGACAAGATTTTGTGTCAAAAAGTCCCGACACAAACACGACTTTAGCTTTCACAACGACAAACTCTAGTCATCACATGATTTTTAATATGTATAGCAATTATATTTTTTCGTCTTTCTTATCCTTGCTCTGACACATCAATAACAAATATAATCCTCGACAACATACCAAGAGTATTGATATTAAAAAGTTCACGACATTTGAATTGTGTTCTTCAACAAATCAAATGTGTCAATAACAAGACAAGATAAGAGTAGAGCTACACCAACAAGTTCATAATTTTGAATTTTAGTTATTCACATAACAGTAAATTATAGTCCAGATAAAAATAAAGCTAAGTATCCAAGTAACTTACGTCTTCTTATTACTCATTGGCTTTTTTTCTCTTCCTTAGGTTGCTTCTTGGGTTCACACTACCCCCATATCCATCAAGGGGGACAAGGCTTCCCACACAAACTTTAACCTGAAACATTTTCGGCAAACCACAAGGCTCAACATTCTTAATTTCTTTCGTTTTCAAATCATACCAAATTAATTTTTGTTCATTAAAAGTCAAGAGAACTTCATCACGGCTCTTAGAATAACCCAAAGGATGCACAAAACCGTAAAACCTATCCTTCAATGACGAAGTAGACAACAATTTCGTCCAAGACTCCTTCACTCCATAATCCTTCATCACCCATATATCTGTATAGTCCGGGTAAGAAACCACCAAACAAAGGCACCCCTCCAAAACATCCACACTGATCATAGTCTTTTCTTTATCCAAAAAATCAGGTTTCGGGACCAAATAAAAATCCTCGTTCGCAATATCAAAAGCAGCAATCAGTCTTGGCGAATGAAAATTGTAACTTTCACTGACAATCATGTGCAAAGCGCCATTAACTTGACCGTTCCACGAGTCATTTAGTGTGTGCATGATAAAATAAGGAAAATCTTGAATTTTTCGCCACAAATTCGATTTCAAACTGTAAACCATAGCTTGAACACTGTCACATTCAGGGGATTCATCATCATCATCATCATACCCAAATAACTTAATGACTTTATAATCATCATTAAATAAATCATACCCTAACATATACTCTTCCTCATCATATTTTGCCGTTGCCGGTAAAATCCGATACTGTCTAGTAGATGGATTGAACAATACAACTTGCCCCTCCTCCTCCTCCTCCTTATCATCATCATCCCTTTTTAAAAGAAGCAAACCATGACAAGAATGACCCAATACAACATAATTGTTAAACTGATTGTCAAATACAGTGGGTGTATCGAGTGAATTAAAGTCCAGTGAACAGAAAGTGTTTTGGTGGGTATCCGTTTCTCCGAGAATGAGAATGAGATTGGTGTTGTTTTCAAGTGATTTATGGAGGTGGGTTTTAATAAAATCTGGGCTGTCAATTAGATCACACCATAGCTTAGATACGCACCTGAAACGTAGGAGGGGTTTGACGGGTACACGAGAGAGGATGTCTGTGATGATCTCAAAGGGGACCTCCGACATTTGCCGTCGAAGATTTAGGGTTGAGGAGAGTGAAATGTTGATGTTTTGTGTCTTCGTTTATAAATAGAAGATAATTTGTGGAAAGGGTCGCTTGGCGTTATCATATTACACACCATTTCCTAGGTGGTAAATTGTACACTCCTAAGATTTTTTTAGTGATTTTGGACGAATTATTAACGAATTCGAGTGATTTAACATGTGGATCTACTAAATACGATAAGTTAACGAATCAGATTTGAGTTTAATTATTCAGTGTAAATATTCGATTTGAACACAATTCAAACACGACACGAATTCAATAAGGTACGATACAGTACACACGAAAAGCTTAATTGGTCGAGTTTGGATAGAGATAATTTTGAAACGAACCCGATTAGATCCGACACGAAACTGAGACGATGCGACCCATTGTCACCCCCCACTTGGCGCTCATATTAAAAGTAATAGTAGCTAGACCCATTTTTTAACCTAACGATGTTTTTAGTTTACATGGATTTCATTATAAAAAGCACTCTATGTGTGTTTGACGCATTACATGATTTAAAAAAATTAGTTTTCCTAGTATTATTTTTATTAAAAATGTAGCAAGCATCACCTATATGATTTTTTTTAATTCAATTAAAAAAATTACAATAATGTGGTAGTTTAAAATTTATTAGAGTCCATTTGATACAAATGGAAAATGTCTCGGGTGGTAAAAGTTTCATGCAAATCCTTTAATTTTTGCAGGCTATTTGATAAAATTAATTTTCGAAATGGTAAATCTGATATTTTTAAAACTTTTTGGAATAAAATAAAAAGACTTGGACTAAACGTTATTTAAAAAAAATATCGCGTGAATTTTTGAAAGAGAATAAATAAAGAGTTGGACAATAAATAAAAAAGAATAAATAGGTTTTGGAAAAAAGAATAAAAAAAGTTTGAAAATAAATAAAAACAATAATAAGTTTTCACAAAAACAATAAAAATGGTGGAATTTTTTTCAAGTTGGAAAACTTTCATATGAAAAAAAATAACAATAAGGTTTGCTTAATGACCAATAAATGTACTAAAATGCATAAAAAATCAAATTACTCAAGCACAACTTGTGTTTGTTTGAATAAAAAATTGACAATTTTGGCTTGTGAAATAATTGTGTCGGACTTTAATACAATGCTTGAGCATCCTTCTATTTAGATAGACCTGACTCATTTACACCCATTCTTAGTTATTCATGTTTATCATTTGAATCTCAAGATTGATTCCTTAAAATATTAAACTGTAGTGTTTGTTGGGGTGGTAAATATTTTACGTTGGTTGGGGTGGTGGTTGTAAACATTTCTAACGATTGTGTTGGTGGTAGGGTTGTAAACTAATCAAGTTGTTCGTGAACAACTCGAGCTCAACTCGATTAAATCTCGATTTCGACTCATTTGTTAAGCAAATGAACCGAGCTTAAAAAAATTTGAGATCATTTAAAAAATTGTGATCGTTTGGGCTCGACTCAAGCTAAAGTTTTAAGGCATAAACGAGCTCAATTAAACCTTTTAAAACTGAGTTGCTCGAGCTCGGCTTGTGTTCAGCTCGTTTGTTTAGTAAATGAACTGAGCTCGAGCACGATTTCAAACTCGTTTAATAAACGAGATTAGCTAAGCTCGGCGCAATTCATTTGCAGACCTAGTTGGTGGTGGGATGAGGGTAGTAATTTTTTTTACAATGGTTGTGGTGGTAGTAAATATGTACGATAACCATGGTGGTGGTGGTGTAGTGATAGTGAATATTTATAACGATTGTGGTGGTGTGGCCATCCTAGAGTTTCGAATTCCATCCGGCGTACGCACGTGGGGTTACGCCATTTCTCGGGGTGCTCGGTCGTCGTCATTTATGGAGGACATATGTAAAGATAGTATCGCCAACCTATTTTGCTCAAAACAAGCAAAAGAATGTCGTTGCCTCGAGAGAACGACATCAAGGTCAATACTAATGCATGTGAAACCAAGTAGTTCGAAGGTCCGGGGACTAAGTTACGGAATGGAAAGGTGTTAGGCATCCATCCCACCCTTTCAGTCTCTTATGGGCAAATGTTAATTTTCTCCTTTTAGACTTCATGATGTGTGTGCACGTGTGCATAATATAGAGGCTGGAGAATGGAATCATTCGACTCGCGTAATGGAAAGAGACGGAGTGAGTTCATCCGTAGGAGTGTTCCCAAAATAATAATTCAAAATATGATGTGAGGGTTCGCCGAATCATAAGTCGCTATGGAAGAGAGAATGTGTTTATCGGACGAAACACGAGCATGTGAAAATATAAAACTCATAAAATTTATATAAGATATAAAGAAGCATATAAACACGAAAAAGGAAGGACTCGAATCTTGGGATTGGCCCAAGACGCTTACGTAGCCCATGGGGCATCAAAGTCCACATAGTTCGAAAATAGCATAGGGGTGGGGTTCAATCCATAAATCCAAATGGGGGATTTCTCTTATAAGTGTGTAAAAAAATGTGCTTTAAGAGAAAGAGTGTGAAATGGAAATTTCGCTTTTGGAATTTATGAATGAGCCCTCTTTTAATTCTTTTTGGGTGTTTCAGGAAAATAGATTATGTGAAAATACTAATAATAAAGAGTAGAGATTAATATATGTGATGTAATGAGACAAAAGTACAAAAGCGAAAATAAAGTGACTAACATTAAAATGGAAGATTTAGAGAAAGGGATAGAGAATTTGACCTCTTTATGAATGCTTGATGTTTACCTTGAGAGATGTGCTAATATTGTAATGGTATGAAAGTGGTATGGAGAGGTGGGGGGGGACTTACCTAGTGAGATAAGAAAGTGATGGAAGGGAATGTAGAAAAAAAAAAAATTTTTTAGGAAAAGGAACAACTCTTAATTCGAGAGAATATTTTCTGACTTGCTAAGAGAGGTATTTTTGGGTGTTTTTCAAAATGCAGTCATGGCCTCTATTTATAGGGACAAGAGGTTACCGATTGACATGAACTTAGGCATTCTTACCGGCATAGCACCTCAGACACACTGTCGATAGGCAGGGTCCCTGGGGTGCCTATAGGTAGTCCGAAATAGTTTTTTTTTTTAAATGGGCATAAAATGCAGATCGTAAGTTCGAATCTTGCCCAGGGCGGACCGTTGTAAAGGGTATTCAGAGCCCTTTAATAATCTATTGAGGTTTGATCAAGATGAAGAGTTGACCAGAATCAAACGAGGCCCGGGAGCGCCCGGTGCCATTTAGATTAGTTTTTAGAGTAAAATGAATCGCTCGTCTGAATCGTAAGGCCGATTCGCATACAGAATGGGCCATTGGAAAAGGGATTCGCAACCCTTAAAAGATTCATTGAGCTTTCGCTCAAGCGAGAAAGTTAACCGGAGTCAAATAGGGCTCAAGAGTGCCCGATGGCCTCCAGATTAGTACTCGGAGTATGATCTAGCATTTATGGTGAAAGGATGAGCGTTAGGGACCTAAGGCGATACTTAAGGGGGTCCTCGGATGGTGTAACACCCCACCTAATATAATACCGGGAGATCACTCCTATACCAAATTAAAACAGGAGTCTCATATGGTTCATTCTCAACATCACTGTCAAAAACCAATTTGATTATTAATAACCTATTAGGCTGGCGTCAAATGTTTTGTTTAACTAATCTTTTTATCCAAACCATTCAAATAAATAATCACAGCAGTTTATATGCAACAACTGAAATGAAATAAAATAACCGAACACTCGGTACAATACAATACAACCAAATCGAATGTCGCACTAAAAGGCGGTAGAAGAATAAATGAATACAGTTAGGCTATTGGCCTGAATGTTGCTACATTACCTCCTATCAAGATCTCAAGGATAAAAGCGTCAAATAATGAACCTACATGCATCCGCAACTGCTGCAGCGAACGTCTGACTAGAAAGAATCATCATACAGGCATCCCTGTGTCTGGACACCTAATATATATAAAATGTTGCAAATCAAGTGGTCAAAAGTATATTGGAATGGATAATCGGATAGACGGATCGGATCCGAATCCGTTTAACATAAATGGATATGGATTTGGATTTGCCTGATCCGGCTGATCCGTTTACATGCCTATGAAAAATCCCTGCAGATGCTGTAACTGTAACTGAACTTGGAGAGTGATGAAGATAATGACTTAAACTGAATTTTAAATCATGAAAATAGTGTTTAAGTATATTATTAAGTGGTCAGCTTCGTTGTTTTTTATAATAATCCGTTTAAATTGTTGTACGGTGTTGTTTTGAAGATGGTTAGGTTGTAATGTGCTCTGTTTTAGCTTTGTTTCTTTTTACTTCTTTTCACAATTGTAAAGACCATCCCAATCCGAAGTTATAATCATGCCCTGATTGTGACATCAAGAAAAATCTCCAATATTTTTTCATGAAACTCTAATTTCAACAAGTCTTAACAATTGTATTTTATATAGGAATGAGACATAACGTATCTAAACAAGCCCAAATAACTAATGGAAGGTTTGTGTGACATTTTGAATATACCTAGATTTATTTGAATATCATCAAGCTAGAATAGGAAAAAGCATAATAATGTGCGCTTAGGAGCTGAAGATTTGTGGAGACGTGGTCGAGTTGTCAACAAAAATACCAAAGCCAGCAAGGTTAGAAATAAATCATGTGGTGCCTTGGGGGGGGGGGGGGGGGGAGGGGGGGGGCAGGAGGAGGAGCATCACAATCTATTTTTCTGCCACAAATTAACTCTTAGCTTATCTGGAGTGTTACCAAATGGAGCACCTTATTAACATTCACATATTCAATTCAACTATTTTTAAACTCGGCCATACTCATCACATCGATGTATTATACACGGTTGACTCCAAATTTTGACATGTCATGTGCACTCACAGCCCACACGCGGTACTTCACTTCACACACTACTGTACAGCCAGCATAATCAAGGCTTCACGTGTCCCACATTCACATAATCAATTCACCTCACTTAACACACTCACCCCAACGGTATCAAAGCCACTCTCAATTCACCTCCATAATCACACAAGTGTTTCTGAAATGTAGGAGAGGGAGTAGATTGGGCATACTACACATGGCCGGTCCCGAGATTTTAGGGGCCCAAGGCTAACTCTTGAATTGGGGCCCCCATATTTAACAAGATATTTTTTTTTATTAATTTATAAATTGCAGGTTTTTTTTTAACCGAAAGGATGCCAACTTATTTTTGGTAGTTGTGGCAAGTTTAAATACTTGTCCGTTCGGTTATCAACAAATTGTTTTTTTGTAATGATTGGAAAATGTCGCTATAAATATATATACACATAAAAATTTTTGGGGCCCCTAAAATGTGTGGAAAATCGGGGGCCTGAGGCCTCCCCTCAAAACCGGCTCTGATACTACACAGTTTCACACAATCTTCTCCCATATAACACATAACATGTTGCAGAAATACTTATACTTACAGAAGCCAACACAATTGCATCACTGGAGTATTTTCATTCACCACACAAAATCACATGGATCACCTGCTTCAATTCATACTACAACAAATTGACATTCACTAAGCACCACACCACACAATACTCACAGTTCACCGCACTAGCCAGTCCAATTTGTGTGTGGGGGTGGGGGGCTAGGGGGGGGGCATATATTAAGAATACTTAGATAGACTCCTACTACAAATGAGAATCAAATAAATGAAAAATAAATATATATGAGTGAACCGAATATATGACATTGTTGGTATAAGAATCACAAAATCATACAAAGAATAAACACAAGCTTCTTCCATGTCCATTTGCTCTACTAAAACAGATTTTAGGTGGTAGCAATATCAGCTTCTTCTATGTTCACTGGAATACTAAAAAGAAATTGTTGGGGATTTCTAAGTCAAAAGATGAAAATGGTTCTCTGGTGGAAAATGAAACGGATCTCAAAAGGCTAATGATTCAGTTTTGTCAAAGCAAGTTCTCTGATGAAGGGAATTTGAACATAGATGACTACTTGTTTGAGTTAATTTGTAAGTTAATGAGAGAGAGGTAAAACGACAAAATTGTAACAGAACGAGAAAAAATTGAATTATTAATTTGCTACTGGTCCTACAGCAAAGGAAGTGTGGCAAATAGGAATGAAGAAAGATTCATATTTCACTGATATGCTGCACAAGGTTAGAAACAAAATCATGGGTATGTAGTCTAATTTGTTATATGCAGGAGAGAAAATAGTAATCAAAGCAGTATACCGATTTATACTTTCCATAAATCTCTATCATGAAGTGGGGGAAAACATAAAGAGTGTATTAAATTGGTTAATAAGATCAAGAGTAGTCTCCTAAGCATTACCTTATTGTTTCTATTGGAATCCTAAGTCATCATCGTGTCTTTTCATGACATTGGCTTGAATTGCTTCAACAAATCCATATGCTAGAGAGTGCAACGTAGTCTAGGTCCTAGACCAAAAAGTAATGTGAATCCATATGTGATATTCACTAAGAAATGGAATTAGAATATTTTATGTTCAATATTTGAACTGAAAGTTTTCCAATTTGATTTCCTAGTCATGGAATTGGGGTTCCCAAACACACCCTAAAGTATTCTCCCACTTGATAACAAAGATTTATCATTTATGGAAACTTGGAAAGTGTAACTCTGCTTAGAACTTTGATTACACTGTCACTGTATTTTTCCCAAACCATGATGAAATAAGTATGTTATTAATGCATTTGCTTGATCTTGCTATGTAAATGTAGAGGAATATTGATCTCATAATTAAATTGTGGCATTAGATGGACATAATTCAAACAGATTACTGTGGAATGTTTCAGTTAAGTTTGGAAGCATGGTCTGAACCCTGATAAATTTTCTGATTTATTTCAGATTTCTTCGAATGCTCAGTGTTTGGAAGAAGAATAAAAAAAAGGGTAGAGAAATTAGTGACTCGAGGGATATTTTTTTTTATTTTCTTCTACTATATTATGTGATTAACATCTATGTTGCTCCATCACTTTACTAACTCGTAAAATTTGAGGTTCTGAATATTCATTTTCTAATTAAGTTTTTATAGAGTCCGTAGCATGGCTGTTGAATGTACTATAGAACTTATGAGTGTATATACAATAGCTTAATGCCATTTTTTCCCTTAAAGTCATGTCCCTTCTTTGTCATTGTTTATTCTTGTTATTATTTTCCTAGTTTTGATCCAGTTTTTTTTCGGATAAATAATTCATCTTTTTTATGGTTCTCGTAGAATGGTAACTAGTTTTCAACTTTTTGACAAATGTCTCTATTATCTGAAATGTAGCTTAAGAACAACAAGATGTAGAACAACATGGAAGTCATTCCACATGATCTTGCCCCATGTGTTTTAAGTAGGTTTTTTAAGTCTTTCTTATCAGTATCTACATTCTGCCTGGGTATTCTTGTTATTTTCTAGTATCTAATACTGATTGCTGAACAAAGAGGTAGAGGTTGGGGAGAAAGATATACATTCAAGTATATATGTATAAATCAATGAACATTGAGTTTATATATGGATAATTTCGACTATTAGGTATAAAATATAAGGGTATTTTGGACAAAGAATAAAGATTTTTTATGATTAATAAGGGATTATGTCAAAATGGGAGCCAAAACTCAGGAACTGAAACTTACAGGGGACATACTCAATAAGAAAAGAAATCATGGGGGCCAAACCCTGAATAACCCTAAAAACACTAAAAAATTGATAACTAATACTCCCTCCGTCCCAAATTAATAGTCCTCCTTTACATTTTGGTTTTCCCAAATAAATAGCTGCTTTCATTTTATGGGCGTAATCAACAAACCAAATTCCATGATCGTAATCATGTCTTAATCTTGGCCATTGATTGAGTTAATCCTTAACAACCGTCACTTTCAAATAGCTGACTTTTAATTTGGGACGGAGGTAGTAGCATTCCTAATATCTATCCCCCCAAACCACCCCTAGTTCAGGCACAACCAATAGGCCCCTCTGTTCATATCACTATATGAGCAAAACAAGGGGAAATTAGTTGGATTTATACAATTCATTTCCTCCGTAGTAGGCGGTCCTAAAACCTATATTCAGTTTAAAGCACATAGTTAAAGCATCGAGAACACTTTGGACAACTTCCGTTTTGTTTCACTTGTTACTGAAATTCAAAACTAAGCAATGTCTCAATGACCGAAACCCAAGGTCTAGTATGAAATTTCTATTGATGGTGTACATGTATCTGTCAATTACATGGATAACAAGATCAAACTCAAACCCATGCCTTACAATGTAATAATTTTTTAAAACAAGTAACTTCCAAACATGTGAGATAACTAATAGATAAACCACCTTCATAATCAAACTAATTGATCAACTCCACTATCTCCATGAAGCAGAGTCTGTATAAGACTATGAGTAGACAAATAACAAAGGGAAATTGGGTGATGAGTAGACTTACTCATAAAAATGGTAAAACACATTCAGAGATGTAAACTAACCCAATCATTACACAACCTGTAGACCATATATCTATAGCCGTTGTATATTCAGTGACACAAAATATGAGTTCAGGGACTCGGTAATATCTTGAACAAATATGGGAAACATTGGGTTCTCCTTTCACCTTACAATATATGATATATATCAAAAGTAAATATATACAAGTGAAGTGTAGAAACAATTCACCAATGTACCACTATTGCATTCAAGGCTTATTAAAACTTTTGCACTTATTTGTTTTTGTACCTGATCTTGTCAGACATTAGATTCCAAAATAAGTATACTCATTTTATAACATTTGATCTTTTGGTATTTATTTTCTTTGTTATATGTTTCCTACTCTTGGTACCTTTTTAGTTGTTTTATCAGATCCCCCTTCCCCTTCCATATCACCCTCAGGAGTCTAAACATATACTAGTTACCAACTATCTTAATAAAAATAAATTAAGAATTCAGGCACGACAAAACATAATAGTGGTAAAACTTTATACCGTCCCAAATTGAATATAAAAGGAATCCTACAAATGTAAAAGCAGAGGAAGACTACCAAAAACACATACATACATTAATAATCAAAAAAAATTATCTCAAGTCCTAAGTTCCATAAAAAGTTGATGCTGTGGAAACTAATGTTGAAATTATTAACTAATTTAAAAACATTTTTTATAATTTCTCATACTTCATTATGGAAATTAATGGTAACTTTAAATTTTCTCAATGTTTGGTTACATTGTCACCATGGCTTGTTCCCAAGTCATGATGAAAGAAATAGAGGTGCATGATCCTGTTATGTTAATGTAGAGGAATACTAAGCTCGGAATTAGATTGTGGCCTTAGCTGGACATAATTTGAACAGATAACTAGAATGTTGAATTTGAATTTTGCGACCCTTTCTTCTTATTTTTATTATTTGATCAAATATAATGCAAAATGAGAAAATTAGGAAACAAAATATAGAGAAATCAAAAGATTTAGGAGACGCACCTTTTGAGGTCTATTTTGGAATAGGAATAGCATCATTGTTCTATGAGAAGCTTATTATGTTTTCTTTTTCCTTTTTATATGTAATTGTTTAGATTATCTGCCTTACTTTTTTACGAGAAAAAAATCTAACTCATTGTTATCATTATTTTCTTCATTACTTAACTTATCACTGCTATTAGAAACACAACGTATTTTTTCATTATGGATTATAGAGTTACGGAGCATGGATTCTTCAAGCACCTGCACCCTCACCTGAATTTATGCACTCGTGCCTTATATTGACAAATCGCCGGACCCTCATCTGCAACCCTCCGCACCGGTTCTTCATTTATATATTCTTGTAGGATTATGCTAATTTTAAATAGTATATAGTTAGTCGTGGTCCCAAAACCTTGGTCAACTTAGCAGAAAATTATTGTCTTGATATTTTTAGTGTTTGACCCTCGTGTTGTTCAAAACTTGACCCCGTCAAAAATATATTTGCATGTTGTAAAATTTCAAGTGAGAGTTGTAAAATATTGACACAAAATTTTGAGTAATTAAGGAGGCCCTCAAATTGTACCAATAAATCACACTTGGCTGAGATGTCAAACACACATTGGTTAGTGTGAGGGATCACATGGAGTCAATTTAAAATATCATAGAATGTGTATTTGACAACTCAGTGGGTCTGACCTTTTGGTACAATATGAGGGCCTCCCTAAGATTAGTAAAATTTATATATCTTCCCGGCCTGAAATATATCAAGAGACTACACATTAAAGTGCGAAATGCATGTGTGTTTTACTATGATATCTCTACATAAAGCACTGAACCTACAACCCCCTTAAGAATATTTTATCTTAGAAAGCAAGCTTAATGGACTCTTTAAGGCATGATTTATGAGCCGAGCAGGAGCCTAGTCTACAGGAAGTTTACTTTTCCAAGCCCATTCCATGGCATTTGTAAATAGAATTCTATGCATTTCCCCGTTTTTTTACTTCACCAATTCAAAGCTTCTTCGACACTCTTTTCAATTTTCAAAAGAAATCTAGTTACCATCATTAAACTTAGATTAATTAAAATATTCATAACCCATAGCGCAATAACAAAGGCTTTAAACATGGCTACTGTATTCAGTATTAGATGTGCACGCATGTGTGGGACCCACTTGGTATTTTCATATATAAGAATGGATTATATTTCTTTTTATTATCTTATTTAGATATTGATTTTAAGGGATATTCTTACAGATTATAAAGGAATCGCCTTTGTGTTTCCTAGTTTATATGTGGTATTTCTCTCGTCAATTGATTAAAACAATTAAGAATGGAGTTGTTAATAATATAAGTTAGGCATTTGGCCCTCTCCTGTAATTTCTGAACTATTATGGATGAAGGAAAAGACGGATTAAAGAGATAAACCTTATTTACATGTTGTGTTAGTTAGTATAAGAGTATGTGTTAAAGTCTTATATCAAAGTGGTAACGAAGCCTAGTTACTCTTTGTGTAATTTTGGTAGTACGTGTTCTTTGTTTGTTCGTGTAATTTTATTCATGGAGGGTGACATAAAGGACATCAGGTGTGTAAGCCCTTTCTCCGTGATGCCAGATCATCAAATAACTGCAGTCAGCCTTCACCGGAGCTTCTATTGTTGTCGCGCTCATCATTAGATCATTCCCAAGTCTTTACCAACCCCCCGTACCGCCGAACCATAACAAATCCCCAGAAGTATGCCCCTTGGTGGCCATTGATTTGTATCAAGTAAAAATTGAGCAATACTCTAGACCTAGAAAATGTAACCCTCAATCGACGCCATTTGGTAACACTCGCCGATGTCTGATGAGGTTCACTAAACTCTCACTTGTACACCACGGTTTGTCAGTCGGAACTCTAATGATCCCCCCAGAATGCAACCCCTCTTTTTAAAACCTTTAAATGATGAAAAATACAACCTTAACCAAGTTACTTTAGAAAAACTACCTAATTCTCTCCTCAAATTCCACAATTTGCAGCTTTGACTCCCTAAAATTTTTAGCCAACTTCTCAAAATTGCGAAACAGGCCCCCTGATTTCCCTAGCATCTTTTTCACTGCCAACTGACTATATTACTTCCAATTTAGAGAAGGAATACTTCGGGATGGAGGAATGTTATTGGTTCGGCTGGTAGAATGAATGTTGAACTTATCTCAGCTACCTGGTAAAATGAATGTTGACAAAAAGTAGAATAGAGTGATACGGATGAGCTATATTGAGAAACGGAGTACGAAGTTGTCAAAATCAATTGCAAAGTTTGCTTGGCTAAGCTCTATACAACTGAAGACACCATTATCCCTGTTTGGCATCTTATTCACCAAAGATTTCTACCAGGTTGACAAAGCGCCTCCTTGATTCCACCCAATTGTGGCAAGGATGTAAATTTACTCCTTGTGATTATTTTCTATATTTTATGAGGAAGGTTAGATCACTCTACCAAGTTCAGGGATGGAGAGGTTTTTGTTGTCCAGAATTTTTCAGACCGAGTTTGATGTCAGGATTCGTGATCTATTTGATAATTTTGGTGAGGTTGGATCATTGATGCATACTAAGTTGAGATGTACAAAGGAGTTTTTCATTGGTGAATTATTTCCTATAACTGTAGGGAGGAAATGATATTCCTCCAGGGGTTGCTTCATCTAGTGGCGCTGAATTAATTTTCCAGCCTTACGTGGATTTGGGATGATTTTGAGTCGTGATTTGGGTTGGTAGTTCAACTCTAACTTCCAAGGTGTTGTGTTTTCTTAGCCTTTCAGAGAGTTGGTATGATAGTCCTCCTCATGGTAAGTATTAGGGGTGATTTTGGGTTCTTCTGCATTGGTTTGGCTCTTTCACAACTTTTACTTCGACGTTTACCAAAAGGTTTTCTAGGCATTTTCATGGAAGACTTCCTCGTCAAGTGGAGGCGTTAATGAAGATTTATTTCTATGATAATATGTTTTTTCACGCTTCCACACCCGGGATGAGATTTCTCAAGTGTGGGGGTGTAGAACCCCGACCGATTTTCAAAAGTAGGAAGGGATTATCATTCTAACTCTTTATTTATTTGTTAATTTTAAGTTCTGATGTTTAGGAAGATTGAAGAAGTCCTTTTGTTTCCTATCTATCTATGTTTCTTCTTTCAGTTAATTACTGAACTTAGGACTCAAGGTATAGTATTAGTTCAAATAATGACCTTGTAGTCACTGGATTATGATAAAATGCTTTTGCATAAAGAGGGGCTAGTTCAGAAGATTTTGAAGACAAAGGACAATGCAAACTAATTTTTGTCTCTTGTAATTTTTAGAGTCCAAAATGCTCTAACAAATAAAAAAACAAAATACACCCTACTAATCCCTGTTTCGCATTTCTCTTGTCTCAGGATCACTCGTTTAAGTTGGTGGCAACAAGGACCTTCCCGAAAAAATAATAACCTTGTAGTCACTGGAAAATGAAGAAGTGTGATATGGGTATGTGTGTGTGTGTGTTGACAAATTGCAAGTGTGAGAATGAGTAGGTCTAAAGTATCATTCAATTGAATGAATTAAAAAAAACGAACAACTAATCGAAGGGCATCATGTATTTCCATATTTACTATTGACTTTCTTCATTAATTTTTTTCTAGCCAAACCAGCATCTTTGAGTCGCTTAATATCTCACATGGAAGTGAATGGCATAATTATTCAACTTATGAAAGCGTAAATAGCATTTACTTCTATACTTCCACCTTGCTTTGCATAAACAATTTTGTAGTTCTATTGCCTTGGAATTTATATTTCCAAAGTGCTTTCTTGTCTTTAATGATAAATTAAAGGGACAAGTTAGGTTTGACTTTCATTTACGAGATCTTGTCATCTTCAGGTTTTGAGCAGAAGTTTATTATCAAGAGTTGTATGAGTCAATTGTCAATCTTACTAGCTGGTTGTAGTACTAAAGCTATGAGTAATGCACTTTCAATTTGTCTTTTTGAGCAAATAAGTTTGTAAAACATGTTATTAAACTTTTTTAGACGTTTAATGATATTTTTTAATGCAAAATAAAATTTGCATTATATTAAATATTGCAGGGTTAGTTTTTTTTTTTAAAACTTCGAAAGTATAGAGGGAAATTTAATCAAAGGGGAAAAAGTGCTTTTTCTCAATAAAAGTTCTGTTAATTTTCCTTGAATGTTAGTTGGCCTTGTTTGGGTTTTATCTAGATGAATTGAGTTTTGAAGGGAATACGAGTTTTTTAGTTTTGTGGAGCTATTTTATAAAGTTTATCTTTTATACTGTAACTATCAAGACTCAATGTTTAAAGATTAGGACCTTTTAAGAAATTTGAGAAGTTTGTTGGAATCAGTTCAATGTTAATAGTTGCACAGATGTATGACTTTTGTTTCAAAGAAAGTGTGCTGAGGAATATTACGCGCTCAGTAATAGCAAGCCCCAAATCATATATTATGATGTAGAGGGTCCAAGTAATTTTTGAGCACTTTCATTATCATTAGTGGTTTAATTGGGTGCTCGGTGCAATGTTAATTTTATTTAAAATTCAAGTACCCATGAACATTAATTAAGATTTCCTACCTGAAATTGAATTTTGGCTCTTCAATTTTTTACATATTTTAAACTGTTCACGGTCGTGCCCTGTGGATAAGTACACCATGAATTAATGTATATTTCAATTTCTTTTAGCTCCAAATCATAGAAACAGTGCACCATATGCAGAGAGAATTTGTAGCCATAGGTATACTGGAGACAAACTGCATTGGAAATTATATCACCTACAGAGTACAGATATCATGATATGTTCTTCGAGAGGATTCAGATAGCTTACCCATTGTTATTGTAAGAGCTATAATTTGAGACTCCCAATTCTCTTAAAGTAGAACTCAGCACTCTGAATCAATAGAGTAATTAAGAACCAGATCATTCAGATACTATATACAGTATTTCAGAATTTCACGAATGTCTAAAAATTTTGGACTTTTGCTTCTTATAAACGTTTATGACAAGTTTAATGAAACTTCAAATTGTCTCTAGCTTCATTTAACTCCTCTCTCGCTAACTTGGCATTGTTCACTTCTTGAGGTAGCTAAAAATTCATAAATAATTTTGTAGTGCTTTTGGAACAAAAATTTGAGGGAATAAAAAAAATCAGCGCTATAGAAGGCTGAATTTTGTGATTGGTGTGGCTAACACCTGTAATTCAGTTTGGTACTTTGGAGTGATAAATGAGCATGTGAAGTCATTAAAATTTAGGTGCAACGTCTTCATATTAAACTTTTGCACCCGAATGTGAGAGAAGAGGTTTTCGTTATGGCTGTCTACGCGAAATATGACAGAGTAGATCATGAAGGTTTTGTGTGAAGCCTTTGGTGATATTTGCCCCAACTCCTCTTGAATTTGGGATGGTAAGTGGTCACATTTATATCGTTCTTGAGGCTGATGAGAAACTTGGCGGAAATGGAATTGACGTTGGAGCCATTGGAGACTTTCACACGGTCGTGATTCACGCGGTTCTAGTGCCATTTCCTTTTATGAGATCTAGGTTCATTTGGTGCAATAATAGCGATGGCCAAGCTTGCATTTGGGAGAGAGCAGACAGAATTTCATGTAATGCTCAGTGGTTATCTAAGTTTGATAAACACGCGGCGGCGCATCGTAATCGACTGAATTTGGATCATTCTCCTTTGGTGGGATCCATATCAAACCATAATGGAAACATATATTAAGACCCTTTAGATTTCAGATTATGAGGACTCATCATCGCGGGTTTACTCAAGTGGAGAAATATAGTTGGGAGTAACCTATTTTGGGTAACTATTTACATATCTCTCTCTTAAATTGAAACGTCTTACAAGTTGTTGCAATATTTGAATAAAATGCAATTTAAAGACATGCGGCAGGGGATTAGGGAGGCAATAGACTTTATTCTCTCAAAGGAATTTTCTTTGGAGGGGGATGACTCTACTTGTGGCTAGGGAATAATATAGTCGAGATAAATCGCTTTTTGCAACAAGGACTTGCAAATGAAGAGGCATAACATCGTCAAAGTCTCGGGTTAAATCGACGAGGGAAGGTGATTCCAATAAACGTTTTTTGAAATGGAAAATTATAGCCATAACAGCATCAATATTCATCGCATCAAGAATGAGGAGGCGCAATGGATTTCAAATGAGGTTCATATCGAGGAGGTCTTGATGAACATTTCCAAATTTTGATTAATGCAGAATCTGTTCAGTGTGTGGAAGAGGGAATTTGGAGTTCTATTACACAACTAATCAGTGAAGCATAGAATGTGCAGGTAAAGAAAGAACCCGATGTTGGAAGAATTGATATCTATTACTTTATATGGAAGGTGACAGTGCTACAGGTTCCAATAGTTTAAGGTTGTATTTTTTCCAATCTTTCTGGGAAGTGATCCATAAGGATTTGCTTAACACAGTTGTGAGTTTTTCTCAGGGCATTCATTGTCGAGAAGCTGGACTAGTACTTTGGTTGTTCTCATATTAAAAATGGCAAATTCCCGGAGTTGTGGTGAATTCCTTTCCATTAACTTATGTAACTTAGCCAATGAGATAATATCAAAAAAATTAGGCTTCACAGTTGAGCTTGATTCTCCGAAAAATTAGTTCCCCACTCGATCCATCTTTGTTAAAGATATATATATTTCAGATATTATTCTGTTAGTGCAAAAGACAATCCATAACCTTAATAAAAAGTTTTTGGTATTAACATTTGACCGCAAATTCAACATGACGAAGGTGTATGACCTGTTGTCGTGGTTATACTTATTGAAGGTCATGAGGACATTCGGTTTAATGAAATTTGGATCAGCATGGTGTGGCATCTTATCTCGAATTGTTGATACTCCATTATTATTGATGGTAGTAGCTCGGCTTTTTTTTAGTCAAATTGTGGAGTGTGTCAGAGTGATCCTCTTACTCTAGGTATATTCGTTATTTCTTCTAATATTTCTGCCGAGGGAATCAATGATTTCAGGCTAAGCGAAAAGGTTTTGCCTTTTTCTCACCCATGTGATTTCCCGCTTATTATCTTGTTATCATTTGTAGGTGTTATCCTAAGCAATGGTAAAAAAGATCGATTTGGAACTTCATGGACTTTTTTAGTATTTATGAAACTAACTCGGGACAGCTATTAAAAAGCACAAGGGCTGTTATGTAATCTTTGACAATGTGAGTTCATCATGATGATCTCTTGTTGAGGATACAACGGGGTTTACATGTAAAAAAAAGGCTTCCTCTTAAGTACTGCAGGTTGTTGTATGGATGTAAAAAAATGGTTGTTAATTGATGATTTGATTAGTAAAAATGAGATATAAAAATGATGGATGGTACAATATGCTTCTCTCACCTGGGGGTAGGTTAATTCTTATAAACCACATTTTACAATCTATGACTTTCCACATATTTGCGGCCCTCGATCCTCATGTCGCTGCTATTCATGATCTAAATGTGCCTTCACATTTTTACTTTGGAGCTCAGAGGGTGAGAGTCGACGACATTGGATTAATTTGTTTACCCAAGGGAGAGAGGTATAGGTGTAGGACATTTTCATGATGTTATCTAAGATGATACTCTGAAATTATGGTGGTGCGTCTCCAAAACGACACAATTTGAGCTGAATTCTTGGGAGCTAAATATGTAAAATATGTGCATATCTTTGATCCAACGCGTTTGCCTTAATCCCCCCATATATCGAAACGCCTTCAGAATTATAAAGTTGTTACTATAACTTGTATTAATTTAGATGATTAGGAGCCTAATCAGTTGAAAGATCAAAACTCATTTTTATTAACCTTGGGTTTGGGAATCTGTGACAAACAGAGAACTTCCTCTGTTCTCTTTTAAATCTGTGTCGAAAATAAGAATCCCTTCAAAGGTATCATTTCTCATTTGGAAGGTGTTGCACCGAAAAATTCCGATGGACTATGTTTTTATTTGTGGCATTTGCTTTCAAATGGCCTCAAAATGTCGGTGTTGTGTTGAGTTATCCCCAAACAGAACAAATGGATCATCTTCTAGTCTATAGTACTATTGCGAAGAAGGTCTTGACGCATATCGAAGGACAATAGAGGATTAAAGTTCAAAGCTCCTCTATTAGATCGAAGATCATCTCTTGGTGGTTATTTGTGGGATCCAGTAGAGTCTCCTCTATATTGTGTGGCATTATCCCTGCTCTTGTCATTTGGGAAAGTTGGAAAGAACAAAATAAAGCTCTTTTTCAAAATATTTGCATTGATGAGTGTCATATTATTCATTGAATTCGGAGACATTTATGGGATGTCTTCCAAAATTTTCCTTTTAAGTGTAGGGTGAGTTGTTCAAATTTCGATTTGATTATCAAGTTTAATGTAAGATTGATTGGCGTACATAACCTAGATATTTTAGGTAGTTAGATTTTTTTTATTTTACTTTTTTTCTTTTTTGGGTGGTGGCACTGGTGGGGATGTTGGGGTATGCCCCGCCCCTGATAGCTCATGTAAGACACCAAAGAGAGGGTTTTACCTCTCACAACCATTTTAGTAGAAAAAAAATGGGAGCCTCTTAACCTCTTCAACTTGAAATTTCTGTAAAAAAATATTTCTTTGGATTTCTCTGCATTGACTGGAATTTTTTTATAACAATTAATGCCATTAACTATAACGGCTGAACAGAGTTTGTAACTAGTGAGGACTTAAACAAATACCCTTATAGAATTCTGATGATCTTATTCATAGTTTAAAAGAATAAGAATATGATCTTGATCTAACTATTTTAAAAACAATAGCTAAATATAGGCTGAAGGTTGTCAGAACTTTAGCAACTAAGACTTGTCAAATGGCAAGAGGTGAGATTTTTTGCATGTAATCCATCGACCAGTAGGCAGCACTCAGATTGCTCTTTTAATATGGATAAGTTTAGTTTAAAGATGATGCATGGATCGGTTCTGAAATTAAATTACACAGATGGGCCATCCATTGATGATGAAGGGAAGTTGTGTATGTTGATTAATTAAGGGTGTTATTAAAGTTACAATCAATCACTCAAATAATTCATAGAGCTGAAGAAATGTAAGATAAAGAATGGTTTGATTAGGCCTAATTTGTGGGTTAATTTCATGTTTTAAATATTCTTTGGCGTTATCCAACGAAGTATGTGACCAAAGGTCTAGCATTTGGCTATGTCAAAAACAGACGTTGGCCCAGTATCTCCCCTTTCAGAGGCACTTGTTACAGTTCTATATCTGATCACATACCAAGAGGCCAAAAGTCCAACAATATATTATTTTTCTGGTTCCAGCTTTAACTGTGTAATGCTTTTGGATTGTAAATGTAATGTATAGTATCATCACACGTGCTTGTCTAGATTTCCACACATTTACTACCGGGTGTTACTTCCTCTCCACTCACTCCTCTCTCTGTGAATAAGTGCGTGCAACTACTTATTTTCATCTTCATCTCAAAATCTCTTACCCTCTTGTACCATCATTTATCTCTATTAAACCAATACTAAACCCCATGAATGTTCCACTCCACCTCCCAATTATAAATTCTGGCCTGACACTCCCATGGCCAATTATAAATGTCTCTCCCAGCTTTGGCATCGGTGGTATTCACCCGAGATAAAAATAGGTCACCCAAAGCTCACCGCCCGAAGTCCAACGTAGATAATGCTTAGAAAGATGTTTAGAATAGCTACGAAGACGGAGAATGATCCGTTAAATGAGGCTTCTATCTCAAAACTCAGGCATCATTAACGGCTACAATTTCATGACGAGGGATGTCAGCACGGCCACACTAGTTGGCCCAATTAGATGGGAAATCTGATGTTTGTACTTTGTGTTTGATAGATTTATGCGTTGTTTTCTTATAGTAAGTTTCAAACTTCTAAGGAGGTTTCAAGTTTTGAGATGGGATTTACACTCTGTTTTGTTCATGCAATTTTACATGATAATAAAGGTCTCTCTCCGTATCATGTGTGAGTAGAACATACATTATGATTTACTACAAGTTGCAACTTAAGTTGTGGATCACATGGTGAAAAATTAAGATACAACAAAGTAAATCTCCTGCACCTCCCATACAGGCACATAGAAAAAAATAGTGGTGCTCAATATGTTTGGGGTTCATTTACTCTTATATTATTTTTATTTTTTAAAATTTTGTCAATACATATTTGGAAAATACACTCGTCATTACTTGATCCAATTTTAGAATTGTATGAATTGAAAAACTCTATTATTAACGTCATACTCTATTCCTCCCTTATTGGAAATAAATTTTGTGTCTAGAGATAAATTTGGCATTCTTTTAACTATTACAAGATTTTGCATAACTATTCCTACATTGAAAAATTATATAGATATGAATTGAATGTTGATTCTTTTTTGGCAAGGCTTTCCGTCATTTACAATTTCCCTAAAGAAATTCCTTCTGTGATGAGATATGTTACTTTTTTCTTTGTTGCATCTTAAAAAAATGAAAACTGAAATTGTAAAAAAGTCCAAACGCAAAAGTTTAAGTACTTTAGAAGTTCCCAAACTAGTTTAAATGTATATCATTGACTTAAAAAATGTCATTCGGTAGTAGTATAGTATTTTTGCAAAACGCCCGTGCATCACTCGGGGCTGAACGCTAGTGTAAATAATATTTTTACAAAAACATCTTAAGGATTCTAGCTGAAACAGAATTGTCTAATTGAAAATTACAATGGACAAATTTTGATACAAAATACCCAAATTTATTTTTCAAGATAAAATTGATTGGTTATTTAAAAATACTCCTTACGTCCCAAATTAAGAGTCCATGACTTTATTTTGTATAGATTAAAAATACACCCAATCAATGGCCAAGATTTGACTCTTGTTCACCATCGTGGAGATTTGTTCGTTGATTATGTCCTAAAGAGTAAAGTGGACTCTTAATTTGGAGCAATCCAAAAAGGAATAATGGACTCTTAATTTGGGATGATGAGACTATTTCTCATACATGTGCATTTGGAGGCAACAATTACAAGCTCATCATCAAGGCCAATGCCTCAACCGTTTTGAATAAAAAAAAATTCCATTTATGTGAACAAAGCTCACAATTAGCACTACAAGGCCGAGGTTTGGAATAGGCTCTGATAGCAGTTCAAAAACCTCATTTCCTTAAATGTGTATAAATGGCTCTAGTGAGAAGCTCCTCTTCAAATGTAATCTCTCTCTCTTGTAATGATATGTGCTATATGATCACTAGAAATTACCAGTATTCTGAAAATAAATGTGATGTGCTTGGGAGTTCCATCAGATATTCATTTCGTTGATGAATGGGTTAAAATATATCTACTGAGAATGAAGCTGAGAGAGAACAAAGCCTTTACACTTTGGCAAATTATCACTAAACTTTTTTTAACAAAAATTGCAAAAAGTGAAAATGGTACCCAAATCATTCCCGTCAATAAAAATAATAAAAACTAGTTGAATTACGGTATGAATGAACTAGTTTTGGCAAGTTCATTGGCTAAACGATAATCAAAACTGTGATATATCAGTCACCTAGAGACAAACAAAATGAACTTGTATCAAAGCAAATTCAAATGAAGGAATAAAACCTCTTTGTCCAATAGTTTATGTTTGGTCCTTGGTCCAAATGTTTTTCTTTAAATATAATTTCATCCTAAAAAGACCAATGCCTCAAAATTAAGTTTTCAATTTGATTGTTTCAGTTTCAATTTAATTCAGGAACCAACATTAAACTAGAATCAAAGTATTTGATCCTTTAAAACAACCATCAAAGAAAAAAAACTCGCTCCCCAAACATAATATTAACTTAATGAACCCTTGTTACCAAAAAATAGATGCACAATAAGAATTCTGAGCTCCAAACATGATTCAATTCAAAAGAAAAATAGGGGTCTTTTTACTACACCAAATGACCAAGAATATGAAGAGAAACAAGCTTCAACCTCTGTCACACTCTGCTACTGCTGTCCCGCTGTGTCCCCAAACGTTAGCCCTGATGGAGAAAAAATGTCATAAACATGATACGTGGGAAATACATAAGATGAGGCAAACAAACACCTTTATTTCAGATTATACCATAACAAACATCTTCAATGAAACTATAAATTCAAAAGGGCGGAGTAAAGTATTCACATACAAAACACATGATAAGGCAAAAACACCTCTCTATAATGAAAATGTTGTTTATGAATATGGAATTAACGAGGCAATGTTTAGGCATGGATATGCAGAAAAGTTTCAGATTTTTGTCAGTGGATTCCGTTTGCTTAGAATTTGTACAATCAGTTTCAAAAATGGAAAATTCAGAAAAATCAGCATACTTACAACATTTCAGGGAAAAAAACCAGTTTTTCTCTTAAAATAGGATCAACATAGATATGAAAGATATCATAAAATCAGAATTATATAACTAATTAAGATTCTAAAGCGAAAAAATCAGAATTCAAAACATGGAAACTAAAAAACAGCATTCCAGCAATAGAAGAAATCAGATTGGAGTTCAAAGAAAAACAAACTTCGAAAGAAAAGCACACCCACAGCACTGCGAAAATCTTAGGCGACTGTCTAGCTGTCCAATAAGCAAAAAGTTTAATATCACCCAAAATTTTAATAGAATATTTCCTTTTCAATTCAATCATGAATAAGATAACATTGTCATGTAAGGTTGATAATTTATTGTAGAGAGTTGAAATGGATATTGCTTCTCATTTTGATTGTCTACAAACAAGTTTTCCATACCAAGAATAAAGTCTCTAGAAATGGTGATATGTCTGTAGTCATAGAAAATTAAAAAAATGCTCAATGTCAATTGTATCTCACTACAACATATGGTACTTTTAAAGAGAAAAATTTTAGTTACAAAAGAATTTCATCGCCAAATCTGACATTTCACAACAAAATAATTTTTTGACTATTATAACTGATGACGATACATCAATTTTTTTCGCCACATAGCTTGACGATTGGCTGGTGAAATAGTTTCCCGCATTGGGTTAAACGACCAAAATATGATGTTTGGTGACGAATTATTTTGTCAAAAATAATATCGCTAATTTACAACAGAAGGCTGTCATCACCTAATGTGGGGTGTTGTTTGGCGACAAGTATTTCATCGCGCAGTTCTTTAATTATTGCTGTCAGGTCAGATTTTAGAAAGAAATCATTAGATGTGCTGTCAGGTCTGATTTTAGAAAGAACATCTGAACTTAATTGATGTCGTTACCTTAGCCCTATTCACAAAACCCACTACCTCCAATTTATTCTCACTTCTCAGAATCGATACCCCCCGCCCTCTCTTGAAATTGACCCTTCATTATTTAGATTACGCCATTAACTTGAACGATGCCGTTAGCTTTGCCACATGTTATTTTTTGGGGTAAAATGTTAAATAATCAATAAACGAACAATATTACATCCCAGCCAAAAGGGCGACAAACCTGAACGTAACTCGCTCGTCCACACGTGGATTACAACAAAAAAACAACGAAACTTTGACAAGCAACATGTTATAACACCAAGCCTACTCAACTAAATGTGTTAAGGCCAAAAACAGTTTGAAGCAAAGAAAACAGGCCTCCCTCCTACACAAGCAGCTCCCAATAACCTGACCCAAATATTCTATCCCACTAAGATAGAAACACTATATGGACAGCTTCAATCCAAAGCACCATTCAAATCAACGGTTCCAATCTATTCATACCACTTTAGAAACACCGGCCAGCCCAGCGAATTAGCTAACATGCATTATCAACAGATCATCGGCCAAGAATTCGTTTTTCTCATCATCGTGCCACTCTCCACATTTAAACCTAGATAACCTCTAAACAATTTCTCAATCACGTGCAGATATATACCCGTAACTGGAGACTGTCCCAAACAAATTACGCAGCCCGTGATTATCAGGGAGATATTTCCTCTTTATGATTAAAGCTGAAAATTAACTAAAATTTATCTCTTCTTGCATACACAACTGGATCGGCAGCTAAAGTAATATGTTATTGTTTTTTTCTATGTTCTATGATAATTTTATTGTTTTTTTCTATGTTCTATGATAATTTCACTCTGGGATTCCCCAATTTTAACATACAAACCATTTTTCCATATTTCTCGGCATAGGATCCGACATATGCACAGCTTCTTGCACTATACATTCAATTTTTCTTACTATCTCATCTTCATCTATTTCTCTATCTCTGAATAGTATAAATCACTATTGAATATGAGATATTTTTAATCTGTTCTGGGAAATAATTGCCTTTGCATACATGTACAACCATTGCTAACACCTCATTCCACTCATTAATGTTCGTATCCTCTCCATTAAGAGATGACATATGTTTCCAAATTCTTGTTGTGACCCTAAAAAGGAAGAAAAGGTGATCCCTACTTTTAGTATCTCTGTTACAAAATATACATCTATCCTCCTCAATGAGACCCTAACTTTTTAGTTTTTCCCTTGTCCACAACTTGTTTTGACAACACAACCGGAGTATAAATGAACATTTGGTAATGGCTTCGGGAAACCACACTGTCATAGTCCATTCTTGCATAGGCTTTCTTTTCCTTAAGGCTTCATATGGTGTATCTGATGGGAACGAGAGTTTATTTTAGTATTTTCTTGCTTTTATTGTAATTTTCCTTTATTTTTAGAACTTTATTAGTTTCCAAGTATGTTTGGGACTAATATGTCATTTTTAGATATTAGTTGCCTTGTTTAGTCTTTTTGGGTATTAGCTTGATTAGCAAGCTAACTCTTCCTATAAATAGGCCCCTTGACCCTCATTTGTACTCAACTTTTAATATGGAGAATAGAGGATAGAGAGAGAAAGAAACCCATTTCATTTCTTTAGTTGTTGTTATTGTTGTTGTTGTTGTTGTTGTTGTTGTTATTGTTGTTGTTGTTGTGTAGTGTAGATATTGTGTAGTTAATTGTTGTGTAGATAACTTCTTTTACGCTTCCGCACCCAAATTCACATCAAATTGGTATCAGAGCTGCGTTTGTTCTTGGCGCGAGGATGATTATCAAATACGAGTCAGATTCCGGATGGGACCACTTCGACTTCATTCTACGTACTACAAGTCCCACCATCGAAACCCTAATTCTCCAAGATCCACCCATTCTACACATTTGCCCCCCAAAAAAACCTAGTTTCACAAACCCTAACCCTACTCACAACCAAGAAAACACCACCACCAAAGAAACTGTCCCACCACCACCACCACCTGCTGGCCGTCCCGCCCCAAAAAAGCCCTTCAAACCCCAATCAACCTCCAAACCCACCGCCCCTGACTTGAGATCCCATCCCAAACCTCGTCTAACCTGAAATGACCCTAACCCGACCCCAAAGCACCCAACCACACAAGGCCGGCCCCAAATTCAACCCATCCCAATCCAAAACCTGTCCACAGCAGGCCGCCCCTACCCTGCCTCATCCAGGCCACCTCCGTCCTTCTTTTTCGACCACCAACCAGCCACGCCGCACCCTCGTTCCCCTCCGACCTGCCTTATCAGGGATCTTCCTGCCAGCAGGGCAGTCGCGACCTCAAGAGGAGGTCCGGCCAATCATTTCAGCCCTGATTTATCACAGAACAGCCCAGAAATTTCTTCGGGACATTCCGGGATGATGCAAGGCAGTTTCAACACAATTTCAACCCGAATTTCAAAAACCAAGCCCGAACATGTCAAAAACCACCAGAATTTCAAGAAAGCATTATCCACAACCAAGATTCATTGCATTCCCTTCCCAAACAATCCAAGATCATTTCCAATGCAAACCCTAGCCAAATTCCCTATTTACCCCATTTTCAAGAATCCCTAAAGCTCACTCCATCTCAAAACCCTAACCCTAATTGGCATTCATATTCAACCTCGAAAACCTCCCACCACATCACAAACCGTAATCAAACTTTCCCACCACCCGGACCTCTTCAATACACTAATCCCCTACCAATTTTTGAAAATTACTATTCAGCCCCTGCATTTTCCAATAATTACAAATCTGCCCCAAATCTATCAAGGTCCTACGATTTAATCCCTCCCTCACCCGAAAAATACCTTTCTTACAAATTCTCGTGGAATGGTACCAAATGCGGCCTCGATATGAATGCATGTGTCGATTTTGACAAGGTTAGTTGTGCCATCATCAAGGAACTCCGAAGTCTTCAAGCTTATTGGGCCGAGACGGATTCATATCTCTCTCAAAAGCTTCACACATTGGCAAATAGTGCTTATTCTATCGGAGAGTATGAGATGTACCATCAACACCTACATAGATGTCGAGCCGAGTATTATGAGATGGAGATGGCACGTGAACAATGGGTACGTGCACGAGCGAGGTATTTGGTCCCATATTTAGAGTACTTGTCCACCGGTGTACCTCCTCCTACATCCGATATCATTCCCGCGCACACCAATGATCCTATCCCTTCGGATATGCTTTATGAGGGTGTCTCCGAGGTTGTTGAGACCAAGACGATGCTTGTTAGTGACTCCGAGTTCCTTCCTTGTGACTTTTTTCGATATTCGAGGAGGATGCATGGTTCACTCGTACTCGATATAGGGATTTGGAGACAATTGAGATTGTGGACTTCATTCCTATCTTTGGGGTAGAAGATGAGGGGTACTTCCTACGTGATTTTTTCGATTTATTTGTTGAAGACGGTTGGGAGACTCGCACTCATTATCACACGGTGGCAATATTTGATTTTATGGATTTTTTCCCATTTTTGGTCACGATGATGAGCTTTGTGATGATGGTTCGATGGTTGTTTCCTTCGAGGAGTATATGTTGCGTGAGGTGATCACAATTGGTGTGGGAATTCTAGATCCTTTTTGGATTCCTTATGAGGAGTGCTCCACGACTCTTTTACATGATTTGATGCTAAGGAGGCTCATCATGAGGAATTTGGATGAAATATGGCATCGATGGTCCTCTCCGCGTCAATCTTGTGTTCGCTCTTCATTTGGACCAATTAGATGCCATCTTCCTATTCATCGGCCATGGCGTAAATTTGTGGTTTTTCTTCGAGGCTATTTTGCGAGTCGTTATGCGGGACGCTTCAAATGACGACTTCCCTTTCAAGTAGGGGAGCCCGTGGATGATGCCCTCATCCACACTTTTGTCGCTCGGGACGAGCTCTCTCAAGTAGGGGAGAATGATGGGAAAGAGAGTTTATTTTAGTATTTTCTTGCTTTTATTGTAATTTTCCTTTATTTTTAGAGCTTTGTTAGTTTCCAAGTATGTTTGGGACTAATATGTCATTTTTAGATATTAGTAGCCTTGTTTAGTCTTTTTGGGTATTAGCTTGATTAGCAAGCTAACTCTTCCTATAAATAGGCCCATTGGCCCTCATTTGTACTCAACTTTTAATATGGAGAATAGAGGATAGAGAGAGAAAGTAACCCATTTCATTTCTTTAGTTGTTGTTTTTGTTGTTGTTGTTGTTGTGTAGCGTAGATGTTGTGTAGTTAATTGTTGTGTAGATAACTTCTTCTTTTACGCTTCTGCACCCAAATTCATTTCAGTATCACTAGAGTAGACACCATTACCTGTCAAATTCGATACCACTCTGTCCCTCTCTCCAACATATATAGGAACATTGTAAGATTGAATTTCCCTTGGTGCAGTAGAGATAGGTCTAGTCCACCTCCGTTCACCTTGATCAATATAGGAACTAACATTAGCTCTTAAATAACTCAATGCGTCATAAACAATTCTTGGTCCAAACCTATTGACTATAGGCCCAAGTGGGTGCCAATTATCAGTCCAGAATAGAATATTCTCCCCATCACCCATCTGATGGATGTAATACCTAACTTCCCCTCTAAATTTGGCCAATTTCCTCCATGTCCATGACAATTTTGCGAAATCCTCACAGTTCAAATACTCTCCCCTCTTAATATATAGGTGTGGTACCATTTAACCCATAGAGAATATTTTTTCATAGAAAGGTCCCGTAAGTGTTCTATCATGATAGCTTTATTCCATACATTAATGTTTCTTGTTCCCAGACCTCCTTCCTTTTTGGATAACATACGTCTTTCCAAATTACATTGGTAACAAATTTCCTCATCACACATCCTGTCCAAAGGAACCTTCTTAGGATTTTATCTAAATCCTTGATAATTTTCTTTGGCTATTCAAAAATACCACTTCAATAGGTTTGCATCCCTTGTAGAACTTAAATGACAAGTTGCAATCTCCCGACATAAGAAAGGAAACGGGTAGTCGAATTACTAACCCTTTGAAAGATCTTGTCCACAACGATTTTACAATCTTCATATTTCAATCTAATAGAAATTAAGGGGACTCCCGAGTATTTAACTGTTAATTGTTGTCTTAGCTATAAAATGTGAGTTTTCATGTTCCTAGATATATAATGTCAACGTGTTTCGATTTCAAATCATTTGGATATGCTCTTTGTTGTATTATATTAATAATATGATTCCTAGCTCAAGATACTCCGTGCATTTAAAGCTCTATGAATACTCTAGTCGGATCTCAAGCCACCATCTCACCTAAAATCAATTGGTGTTAAGGAGGGCAAACCTTTACTCTTTTACGGATTCACTCAACATCGTCGTACAGTGGAAAGGCATTTGTTGTAATCTCATTCCAACACAATCCCCTAAACAAATGACATGGAGAAGAGTCGAACCCGTGACCATTGGCTCTGATACCACTAGTTGGATATCAAGCTGCTATCTCACCTAAAACCAATTGGTGTTACGAAGGGAAAACCTTTAATCTTTTATGGGTTCACTCAACATCGTTGTCCTGTGACAGGACATTTGTTGTACTCTCATTTCAACAAATACAATAAAAATACAATACATAAGATTACAATACAATTTCATTATAAAAAAATTAATGTTGGAAAGGTAAAAATGAAAACATGTGAAGAAGATACATACCCTCTCTCTCGCAAAGGTTCCTAAAGCTATAATATGAACCGTGTACACAGTCATAGACAAATTTCTTTGGGATTATTACCACCTATTAGACTTGGCAAAATGTGAGCGACTCGAACCAGACATAAAGTAATTTGTTAATGGGTGTGCATGATAGTTAGCGAATGAGTTTGCTGTTAACCCACTTTACACGTAAAAATCCGTTAAGATGCAATAATTTGAAGGCACTAAAATATATTGGTAACGAATAAGAAGTAACACTCTTATTCAAAAAAGTAAGAAAGGGTAAGCCCTCCAAATAGGTCCAATAGTAATAGCACTCCAAACAGTGTCATCAAAAGTATAAAATTCCCATACAAGATCAAAATATCATGATATTGTATCCCTAGATATATTTTGGAACACTAGAGTACTCTCTTGGTGTGCATATAGCCATACCCTAAAGAAATTTGGTAAAGTTAATGATTCAATGAGTCTAAATGGGTTTGTGTCAACTCGTATACCATTTAAAATAAATCAATTTATATATGGATAATAACGAGTAACCACGACACAATCCGTTATTACGAATGATGTATGGGTATGATTTTATCACACGATAAAAAAAGTCGCCCGTTTAGACACAAACCCAATAAGGCCAAAACATAATAAAATCTGATACGAATATAACTCAACGCAACCCAATTGCTAATACTACCACCAGTGGATGAGTTTATCTCAAATACAACTCTTTTGGTGAGGTACTGACAATAATAATATTTATGCTAATTTTGGTAAACCCGACTATAGTTTGTGTATGGAGAGCACTTAGCAAGTAGGTTTTTTTGACAAGTAACAGTTGTATCCCTGTTTTTCTTATTTAAATACAAGGATTTACATTTAGTCCTAATATTGAGATAGCTCCTTAATTGGAAACATTAATAGACCCAATCATTTATTTTGTGGTAAATTTATATTTTGATATCAATCACGCCATGTGTACTGTATTTGATGTCCATATAAAATTTGTATGGTCGTGTTGTAAATGAGATACCACCAAAATGGTCTCTTAATTTGCTTTATTTATTTTTATATTCCATTTGTTCCGTTTATATTGTTTTAAACTAAAGAGAGATTGATATTTTATTGAGATCTTGCACTCATTCTAATATTTTTTAACATGTTTTTATATTCCCTTCTTCAACTAGACATATAATATCTCAAACTTATAATTTCACACACATCAAGGATTATATACATGTAACAACGATTCTCATGGTGATATTAAAGGGGTAAATGGAATTTGTGGCCCAAACTATGTTATTTAGTATTATAAATCTTTTAACAACTAATGTAAACATGTATCCCTTACTAATTTGAATTCATGAATCTTTTAACAATTGATGTAAATGATCGGAATGATCGGAATTAATAGAATTCAACTAGCGTGACACAATATCATGTTTTTTTCTACCTCACACGAACACGGCCCATTTTAAAACACAAACACTCGACAAGATTTCGTGTCAAAAAATACCAACACAAATACAACTTTAGCTTTCACAACGACAAATTCTAGTAATCACATGATTTTTGATATTTATAATTCTTTCAATTATATTTTTTCGTCTTTCTTATCTTTTCTCTGGCACGTCAATAACAAAGATAATCCTTGACAATATATCAAGAGTATTGATATTAAAAAGTTCACGACATTGAATTGTGTTCTTCAACGAATCAATTATGTCTCAATAAAAAGACAAGATAAAGAGTTATTCACATGACAAAGTAAAATATAGTCCGGATAAAAATAAAACCAAGTATTGAAATAACTTACGTCTTCTTACTACTCATTGGCTTCTTTATTCCTATTCCTTATGTTGCTTCTTGGGTTTACACTTCTCCCATATCCATCAAGGGGAACAAGGCTTCCCACACAAACTTCAACCTGAAACATTTTCGGCAAACTACAAACCTCAACATTCTTAATTTCTCTCCTTTTCAAATCATACCAAACTAACTTTTGTTCATTAAAAGTCAAGAGAACTTCATCACGGCTCTTAGAATAACCCAAAGGACGCAAAAAATAGTAAGACCAATCCTTCAGTGACGAAATAGACAACAATTTCGTCCAAGACTCCTTCACTCCATAATCCTTCATCACCCATATATCCGTATAGTTCGAGTAAGAACTCACCAAACAAAGGCAACCGTCCAAATCATCCACACTTACCATAGCCTGTTCTTTATCCCAAATATCAGGTTTCGGGACCAAATAAAAATCCTCGTTCGCAATATCAAAAGCAACAATCAGTTTTGACGAATGAAAATTATAACTTTGAGGGACAATCATGTGCAAAGCGCCGTTAACCTGACTGCCCCACGAGCTACTTAAGGGCGGGATAAAATAAGGAAAATCTTGAATTTTTCTCCACAAATTCGATTTCAAACTATAAACCATAGCTTGAACTTTGACCCGTTCAGGGGATTCATCATAATTATACTCACCTAACTTAATGACTTTATAATCATCACTAAATGAATCATACCCTAACCCATACTCTTCATAAAAATCTTTTGCTGTTGCCGGTAAAATTCGGTACTGTCTAGTAGATGGATTGAACAATACAACTTGGCCATCATCATCATTATTATACCTTTTTAAAAGAAGCAAACCATGACAAGAATGACCCAATACAACATGATTTTTAAACTGATTGTCAAATACAGTGGGTGTATCGAGTGAATTAACTTCCAGTGAATAGAGAGTGTCTTGGTGGGTACCCATTCCTCGGAGAATCAGAGTGAGATTGGTGTTGTTTTCAAGTGATTTATGGAGGTGGGTTTTAATAAAATCTGGGCTGTCAAGTAGATCACACCATAGCTTAGATACGCACCTGAAACGTAGCAAGGGTTTGACGGGTACATGGGAAAGGATTTCCATGATGATCTCAAAGGGAACCTCCGACATGTTTGCTGTGTAAGATTTAGGGTTGAGGAGAGTGAAATGTAGATAGTTTGTGGAGTCACTTGGCGCACTCATATTACAAACTATTTCAATTATCGGCACTCATATTAGATATAATAGTACCTAGACCCATTTTTTCCAAACCTTTTTGTAACATGTTTGTACATGGCATGAGTTTCATTATAAAAATCACTCGACGTGTATTTGATATATCACTGGATTTAAAAAATTAGTTCGTTTAATATAACTTTATTACAAATGTAGCAAGAATCACCTTTATGATTTTTTTAATTCAATTAAATAAATTGCAATAATGTGGTAGCTTAGAATTTCTTAGAGTCCCTTTGATATAAATGGAAAATGTCCCCGGTGGTAAAGTTTTCATGCAAGTGATAGAATTAATTTTTGAGACGATAAATCATATATTTTCAAGACTTTTTTAGAATAAAATGAAAAGACTTGGACTAAATGTTATTTTAAAAAAAATATTGAGTGATTTTTCGAAAGAGAATAAATAAAGAGTAAGAAAATAAATAAAAAGGATAAAAATAGGATTTGGAAAAAAGAATAAATAAGTTGGAAAATAAATTAAAAAATTATAGGTTTTCACAAAAAGAATAAAAATGGTCGATTTTTTTAAGTTGGAAAATTTTCATACGAAAAAGAATAAAAAATAATTTTCTTAATGACCAATAAATGTACTAAAACTATATCAAAAATCAAGTTACTCGAACACGACTTGTGTTTGTTTGAATACAAGATCGCTCGATTTTGGCTTGTGAAATAAATGCGTCGGACTTGAACACAATGCTTGAACATCCTTCTATTTACCTAGACTTGACTCAATTACACCCCTTTTTAGCTCTTCATCTTTTTCATTTGAATCTCAAGTTTGATTCCTTAAAATATTAAACTCTAGTGTTTGTTTGGGTGGTAAATATTTTACGTTGGTTATGGTGGTGGTAGTAAACATTTGTAACGATTGTTTTGGTGGCAGGACTGCAAACTAACTGAGTTGTGCGTGAACAACTCGAGCTCGACTCGATTAAATTTCGATTTCGACTTGTTTGTTGAGCAAATGAACTGAGCTTACAAAAATTCGAGCACGTTTAAAAAATTATGATCATTTGGGCTCGGCTCGAGCTATAGTTTTAAGGCATAACCAAGATCGATTAGGCCTTTTAAAATCGAGTTGCTCAAGCTCGGCTCGTGTTCAGCTCGTTCATTCAGTAAACAAATCGAGCTCGAGTGTGATTTCATGCTCATTTAATAAATGAGATTAGTTAAGCTCAGCTCGAGCCTTGATCAACTAGGTTCATTTGCATCCCTAGTTGGTGGCGGGATGGGAGTAGTATTTTTTTTACAATAGTTGTGGTGATAGTAAATATGTACGATAACCACGGTGGTGGCTGGGTAGTGATAGTGAATAGTTACGACGATTGTGGTGGTAACAGGGTGTTCATATTTACTACAACTGTGTTGGTGGCGGTAAATATTTACGACAATTTTCATAGTCTCTAATAAGAGTGAGGTTAATGGCACCATGGTGGTGGTGAAAAGGAAGTATGAACATGATTGTTGGGGGGGGGGGGGGGGGGGGGAATATAAGTGTATATGAGTTATACTAAAATATAAATTTACAAATAGAACTTACTTATTGAGAAAGTGCATACGCTTTGAAACAGTTAAGGGAATAACCAATATATGCATGACTTATTAGTGTCTAGCAAAATGTGTTGAATTGTATATCGACCTAATAGTAGTCATCACAATTATATAAAAAGTAAATTACTAAAAGTACACAAGCAAAATGGCACCAAAAGAGTACATTGTCTCCCCAAAATAAAATATTAATTTTGGATGGACCCCACTTATGTTAATGCACTCCCTTTATTTCATATATGACCAATACTTTAATATTAAATGTTTTAAACTCCAAAAATATATTTAGAAATATACCGGCATATAACTATTCCTAATATACAAACAACAATCCTACTATCAATCTCCTTCTCAATTCTAAATCCCTCATGATTAAAGAATTCCAATTCAACTAAATTAAATTGTTAACATAAATCAAAATGTTTAATTTATTCTATGAGGCATGAAGAACAATCTAGAATCAAATTATAAATAGTCATGCCCGTTAATAATGATCTTTAATCTCATATTAGTTCACATCTAAACCTGCCTATATTGAGGGATCATAAGGATGTGTGCCTTGGTCTATATCGCCTCCTGTCTTGATCTCGAACTTAGTTTTGTTGCCTAAAATCGGTCATGAATTTGAGCTTGAATTAATCCCGAATTCGAAATTGTCTTGAACTCTTCTAAGTGTGCTGAAATGGAGAATTGATTTTTCTACCCCTTGCCTTTTAAATTTCAAAATTGCCTAGAATGATAGTTGGGGGGGAGGGGAATATAAGTGTATATGAGTTATAATAAAATATAAATTTACAAATAGAACTTACTTATTGAGAAAGTGCATACGCTTTGAAATAGTTAAGGGAATAACCAATACATGCATGACTTATTAGTGTCGAGCAAAATGTGTTGAATTGTATATCGACCTCATAGTAGTCATCACAATTATATAAAAAAATAAATTACTAAAAGTACACAAGAAAAATGGCACCAAAAGAGTACATCGTCTCCCCAAAATAAAATATTAATTTTGGATGGACCCCACTTATGTTAATGCACTCCCTTTATTTCATATATGACCAATACTTTAATATTAAATGTTTTAAAATCCAAAAATATATTTAGAAATATACCCACATATAGCTATTCCTAATATACAAACAACAAGCCTACTATCAATCTCCTTCTCAATTCTAAATCCCTCATGATTAAAGAATTCCAATTCAACTGGATTAAATTGTTAACATAAATCAAAATGTTTAATTTATTCTATGAGGCATAAAGAACAATCTAGAATCAAATTATAAATAGTCATGCACGTTAATAATGATCTTTAATCTCATATGAGTTCACATCTAAATCTGCCTACATTGAGGGATTATAAGGATGTGTACCTTGGTCCATATCGCCTCCTGTCTTGATCTCGAACTTAGTTTTGTTGCTTAAAATCAGTCTTGAATTTGAGCTTGAATTAATCCCGAATTTGAAATTGTCTTGAACTCTTTTAAGTGTGCTGAAATGGAGAATTGATTTTTCTACCCCTTGCCTTTTGAATTTCGAAATTGCCTAAAATGATGGAGATACTACAACTTACCTACGAGTCTCATAATTAATCATTTATTTTGCTTAGCCATCGAAGCAGAATCTTGATATTTCCCAATAAACCTTTCATTATCCATGTAAACTCTTTGATTTTTGAATTGTTTTTAGAACCATGTAGTTGTAGGTTTTTAATTTTAATTTCGAAATTACAATTAAAATCTAACAGTCTCCCACTGGGTCCAAATAACAATCTAATGATTTATCGAGTATTATGAAACCGGTATATACATTGGAATAATTATAGATTATAGTTTCCAATACCTTATTTTAACAAATCACTAATGTGAGTCATGGCGGTTGCATACTAATTCAAGATCATATTTCCTGATTGGGTGAAAACCGAACGTCGTGTAAATACACTCGTTGTTTTCGTCAGTTTTGCACATTTATAAAAAAAAATTAAACTTTAACTACACATATTTTAATGACCACATATAATGTTGTTTAAAATTTAATGATTTATTTCCTCAAATAAAAGGTGAAAATATGATTTTTATTTTTTAAATATTTTGTGCCGCAATTAAGGTAATAAATATGATTAATTGTTGAGAATTAAATGGGGCATGTGATGGTCGCTGGGAATATTATGGGAGAAAATAAAAAAAATAGGGAAAAGAAAGAAGAAGGTAGGAGAGAGAGTGGGTGAAAGAAGATTGGGAAAGAAACTCGGTTGAATTATGGCTTATATATTAATGGGTGCATTATTATTATTAAAAATCTGCTTGGTCTGATGGTTGAAGAAAGGGAAACGGGAGGGAGACTCCATGGGTTCAATTATCCTTAGCCCCATTAAATTTTAAGAAGCATCAACACCGCCACGTGTCATGATCCTATGGTACCACTTGTCATGATCGGATGGTGTCACGTGGCATCATCTTGAATTATCACGTGTCATAATCCGTCGGTGCCACGTGTCATTACCATGTCGTGCCACGTGTCATCATCTTGTAGTGCCACTTGTCATCATACATCAGTGCCACATGTCATCATCCAGCGATGCCACAGTTCATCATCCTGCAGCGCCCAATTTCCTTAATAATATTTTTCACCACAAAGCTTGTAACTTCTTTGTTTAACCTAGGATTCACACGTCATTTTAACAGATATGTTCCTCATTTCAAGGTCAATATATTTCCAGGAGAGTTCGAGTTATATGGTTTGACTTTTTATTGACCCAAAGCTTTGACTTTTTCAATTTTAAAGATTTATGAGACAATCCTAACCATCCATATGATCTATCATGGAATATTTTTATGTCGATCACCTAGGATATATGCCTTACCCATATCTTTCATTTCAGAGTTTTGAGAAAGTAAGTTCTTAGTTTCTCATAACAAACCAAGATCACTACTGGCTATCTATATCTCATCAACATATAAAACCAAGAATATAAACCTACTGCCACAAATATTCAGGTATATACACTGATCCATTGTGTTTTTCTTAAACCCAAATGAGGTAATGGTATCATAACATCTAAGGTACCATTGTTGAGAAGCTTGTTTAAGCCCATATATTGACTTCTTTAGCAGACATGACATGTTATCTTTACCCTCTATAATGAACCATGCGGGTTATGCGATATTGACTTCTTCATATAAACTCCCATTTAAAAAAGCCATTTTGGCATGCGTCTGATGAAGCTCTAAATCACAATGATTAACAAATTCCAAAATAATTATGAATGAGTCCTTCTTAGAAACAGGAGACAAGGTTTCATTATAATCAATGCCTTCTTTCTTATTAAAACGTTTGACCATTAGTCTTGCTTTATGTCGCTCAATATATCACTTTGAATCGCATTTGGTCTTGAAGACCCATTTACACCCGATTGTTTCATAACCTTGACGAAAATCGACTAATTCCAAGACTTTATTATAGGCTATAGATTTTAATTCATCTTTCATTTCTTCAATTACTTTTTTAGAATTCTTACTATCAATGACTTGCTAATACATAACTGGATCATCTATAACCTTTATGTTAAATTCAGTCTCTTATAAATACACCATAAAATCACCTGAAATAGCTAGCCTTCTACATCTTTGAGACCTACTTAATGTTATTTGAGGTGGTGTTTCTATAACATGTTCATTGTTGATAGTTTAAGGTGTGGTATTGGCTTCGATACTAAAAATGCTTCCGCTAATAAAACCAAAACCATGTTTTTGAGAGAATGGTTTAGGAATGCTAGAAAAGGTCAATTCTTAGGTAATACTTCTCACCGTGTTTGCACATATTGTGGTAGTAAGGGTCACCTTAGGAGGTTTTGTTTTGATCTTAAAAACGGTCCTAGGAAGTCCACAGGTAGAGTCACCAAGGTCACTAAAACCCGAGAGCATCATGTTTCACTTATGTGGGTTAGGAGATCTAATTTGGAGGCTTTACATGATAGACTTTATGATTCTCATTTGCTTGCACATGATATTTCTCATGCTAAATATAAAGGTTGATTGTGTTAGCTTTGTTTACATACACTAGTTGTGCTTCATGATAAATTCTTGCTAGTTGTATGTTTATTTGTCATATTCTGGTTTATGCTTCATCATATATATATTTATCTAGAATTATGAGATGTAATATGTGTACCTTTTGTATTTTAATTAATTTATTTATTTGGTCTTATTGAAAAATACAAAAAGATTTTGTTTGTCTTTGAGTTGTCCTTACTTTAAATTTTTTAAAATTTAAAAACTCAAAAATATTTTTTTGTGTATTTTATTTTTACACATTTTGTGTGGCATATCTTTGTGTTTAAATCCTACATCATTCCCGCTTTTATGTGGCTATAACTTTTGGTTATGAATTTCAATGCTTAAAGTGCTATTTATCATGCTTGCATGGAGTAGTTTGACTTTGATCTGCTTAATGGATTCTCTTTTTATATGCCTTTTCACATGCATGAACTCGCTCTTTTGAATGTTAACTTCACATGCATATTTAAGCTCTGTGAGATGTTCTCCAATCAATTTTGTCATCTACATATTTTGTGACTATGGAGGATATGTGCATGTAAGAACCGTTGCCCGTGAGATTTATTTGAATTGTATAAAAAATAGATGAGGGTGCACGAAAAGGTCTATGAAAGGAGAAAATCTCCTTTGCATGAAAGCCACCGTTGGCAAGGTCCTAAAAAGTGTGGCATTGTAAAAAGTAGACAAGGCCAACATGGTTTAGTTTGATATGATCATTCAAAAGAAAAGAAAATAATAATTATTTATGAGGGAGTTTGGATGGAAATATCAACGGGTTTGCACAATCATAATAAATCCTAGCTATGCTTATTTTGTCATGACGCCATTGATTTGTAGAATCATCAAAATTCTAGGCTTGTGTGCATTGTGCTTGTTTGTTCTTTGAGTTCACTATATCTTATCACATGAGGCTAAAACTAAATTGGATAAAGTTTGCAATCAAATAGAACTCCTTAAACATGTTTAAGTGATTGGGTCAAAACTCTTTGTTGCTAGTTCACACCCATTCATTCTGTTTACCACATATTTATTTAGACACATTTATGCCATATAATTGTGGAAATCTTATTGTGTTTAGTATCTTGTGTGGTGTTTATATACATACATACATACATACATATACATATATATACCCATTCATTCTGTTTACCACATATTTATTTAGACACATTTATGCCATATAATTGTGGAAATCTTATTGTGTTTAGTATCTTGTGTGGTGTTTATATACATACATACATACATACATACATATATATATATATATATATATATATATGTGTGTGTGTGTGTGTGTGTGTGTGTGTGTGTGCGCGCGCGCGCGCACGCGCTTATGCCTCCTTAATGCTTATATATATGGTACCATTAGTTTTGAGTCTGTGCGTTGTCATCTAATCCTTATATGCTCTTGATTCAAATAGGTATCTATCTTTTGCAACTTTTCATTAATATCACATGCTTATCTTAGAACATCCTAATTATTATTATTTTGCTATCGCATCTTAGTTGGTATCCATTGCTATTTGTGGATTAGTTGCTTCTTTGTCGTCTCTTGTATCACTATACACCATTGCATGATATAATTGTTTTTTATATTTTTCTTATCCCTTGTTTCATTTAGGGGGAGAATTTGTTTTTAATTGGGGAAAAATGTGTTATTTTATGCACGTTTATCTTTGACTATTCCTGAACAAAAAGAGGGAGAAATGGTATCAAACTCTTTTAATTTGGGGAGATTTAACTTAGGGGAGGCGTATTTCTTTGGTAAATAATGTTAGACAAAGGTGGAGGATTTAATGATGCAATTTATATTGTTATATTCCCTATGCATTTGATGGCGTGTTTAAGTGTGCATGTTTAAAGTTTTAAAGCAAGAAAATCTTCTCAAACATATGCGTCGATCAAACGTCTATATTTTTTATTTTGGTTTGGGATTGTGTCTTTTAGTTGAGCTTGACGGACTATAGGGTTTTTCTTTTGGCTTTGTCATGAAATAGCCAAAGGGGGAGATTTGTCAGGACAAATTCTCAATTGAGTCAATTTGTAAGTGTTGGTTTACTTCCGGACAAAACTATTTGAGTCATAGGATAAAAGTTTGTAACCTTTCATGCCTATGACATTTGAGTTGAAGACGTAGCGGACAAGTCTATTAAAGATCACATCATATGCCGAGTTTCGTGCTTTGTGTCGCTATTAACTTTCTAAGGATCTCTAAGGTATGAGCGCATCTGTTATATTGAGCCTTGGATATATTTATTGGGTGTCATACTTTGTAAACATATTTTAAAATGAATTTTTATTTTTCAAAGAAAAATAATGTGTTTTAAAATGTTGCTTTATCAAGTCATTTAAACGACCTTGTTCGAACGAGATTCCCGGGTCGTTCGAATGAGTTATTTATTGAGGTTCATTTTCGGTTTCTCTGAGATCTCATTTGATTTGTCATTTGAAAGAGATGTCGTTTGAAAGCTATCAAACGAGATGATTTTTTGGATCTCTAAATTATCGTCCGATAGGTCGTTAGAACGACCGTGTCAATTTTGCAAAAATTTGATAACTTTTCAAGTAGTTTTCTCCCATCTCCCCACTACTTTTTACCTACCTTTTTATAATGTGGGAAAGCAATTTTCCATAGAATTTTCCACACTTTGAGACTAAAAACAACTATCCAAATAGTCATTTGTTTTTTATGAATCATAAATGATTTAATTTCCAAACAAAAACGTGTTTACACCCATATAGTTTGTATGATCCAAGTTTCTTCATAACATATGTTTTGATATCATCATTTTAGCATGGGGTTTATTATCTACATCATAGAGACTGTTTCTTGCGGAGGATTTCGTGTTTGTGAATTGTGTTTCAAATGGTGGACTCCGTGTGTGCGTGATGGTAGCTTTGCCCCATTGGTGGACTCCGATATGAAGGTGGATTCCTAAATTATCGACTAGGCAGAGGTGGAGAAATGAAGAGTGTCAAGGCTTGCGAGGGCTTCGAGTCTTGTGTAAGTATTTTATCGTATCCTTTGTAATTTCGTATTTTGTGGACTTGTGGCTGGGTCGTCCGAGGTTTTTTTCGTTGTGGGTTTTCCTCGTACATCGCAGCGTTGTGGTTGTGTTTATTTTTATCTTGTAAATTATCACGTAGATGCGTGCTTAGGGTTAATAAGATAAAAATCGGTTTGATTACGACAATTGTGTAATTTGGTGCGAATTTATTTTGGGTAATTTTTAGCGTAATTTAATTCAAGTCGATTTTAATATTTTGGCAAAATTCATGTTTGGTTTGTTTGTCCTAATTTAGAACTTGAATTGATTTTGTTTAAGAGAAAATTTAACTATTTGTTTTAATTTTATTTTAATTTTTGAAGAAATTAAACAATATGTGTATTCATAATATTTTATGAACCACCTCATTTGAAATTAAGAATTGGTATTTTCGTCCCTAACAATCCTTAGATCATTCAAGTTCACAACCCAAGTTTAAAGCACCTGAAATACACAACTACGACAAATCAACCAAACCAAATCGATTCCCCTTGTAACCTCAAGTTCGTCCTAACTTCGTCCATAGTGTCTCAAACCCAATTCAATCAAACCAAAAACCTCTAAAACCCAACGATAAACCATCCAACAACCATATAAAAAAATATTAAGATTTACGACAAATTGGTATAAGATTTAGAGTGATTATAACAAGATTAAAAGTCCGAATTCAGAAATTATAAAACTAACCCTACCTTCATCTTCTTCATAAAAATGGGTTTAATTGGCCTACTGATTCTAATCAATTTACATAATAAAATTAGGTCTTTTACATATCACAACATATATTATTCATATCTAATAATTACTTAGTCTGATTACAATGATTCAAGTGCTAATTTGATTATTAATTATAATGTTACACGATTTCTTCAAATACAAACTTGGGTTCTATATTAGATTTATCTTAATTACAAATTAAGGTTTGATTATGAACTAAAATCAAATAATTACATTATCTTTACAGATTCCAACACACTACTATCATTTCAATACAAATCTAATTACAATCTTAAACAAATAAACTTGTCTTAGATTGATTGAAGAATTAATCCCCAATTTCCCCCAATTCTCTTAGCCAAATCCTCCATTCTTCAAGCTAAGGTTTTCTCAAATTCCTCTTCCTTAGCATCTAGGTCTCTCCCAATGTGTGCTATGATAATTAGGTTAAGCTAATAGGTTATATTAAATCACTAATCCTTAAATTAGGCTTTGGCCTAAAATAATCTTAACTAAAAAGGCCAAAAACAAACTCCAAATGGCTTAGAGCTTGGAGCAATCCATATACTAACCCAATGTCTAAATTCTACTATAATAAGTTCAAAATGAAATTTTGAACCATCTCATGATCCTACTCGAAGGTTAACATGTTTTACAAGTCAATCATCTTATTAAGTTAATTAATTATCTTATTAAATTAATTAATTAGATAATATGTGTATCATACGTTTAAATCTCAATTATTAATTAGTTCAATTGTAACTCGGTATTATAAGAACCCACTTCACAATCTATGGGACCCGATGCTAAGGGAATAATCTAAACAAGGAAACTCCTTACACCTAGCCCCTGACCATTCCATAGTCACCCATAATACTAAGTCACTTAATTTGTTATCTTAATGAATTATTATGAGTTTGCTAACATGTATAGAAATACAGTCAAATCAACACGTAACTCAATTTTGTAATACAACATATGTAACATCACAATCTACTAGATAACTTATTGAAAGTACAACATCTCAAATAAAAAAAATGACATACCATATGCCCTATAACAACTCATCAATATACGATAATCAAATTAACAATTAATTAAATACTAAAAAAATAGAGAGCACTACATTCCTTCCCCTTTAAACAATGAATTCCGTACCCAAAATTTGATTATTTTATATACCTAATTCAAAAGTCTAAGAATATCTCACTTGTATAACACCCTCTCACTACTAAAAGGACTTCACTCTCTCATCTACCTAACAAACGTTGAGGTCACTTCCCGAAAATCATTTTCGGATGAAACTTAATCTCATCAGATCTAAATGAGAAACACTAACTTTACTTTAAGAAACATCCTGTGCCATGTACATGTGGAAGATGTCGTGCACACGCTGAAGGTGATATGGTAAGGTCGATAGACACCGACCCCACCCTATCTAATATAATGAAAATGACCTATGTATAGGGGTGCCAACTTCCCCTTCGACATAAACTACACAATTCCCTTAATCTGGGTGACCTTCAAAATCACTTGGCCTCCCTCCTGGGATTTAAATCTATGCTTCCTCCAGTCTCTATAACTCTTATATCTACTCGAGTAGTCTTCTTATGCTCTGTGATGAGCGTCATCTCCTAGAAGATATCCCAGACACAATTTGATTTCAAAAAGTTGCTAATTCCCAACTCTAATCAGCTTTAGTTAATATGTCCCCAATAACCTAGATAGCTCCATGTCCTATTTGGGAATTTGGCACCCCATGATAAAATAAAATTATCTACTATCCCAATTCTACAATGGGACCTCTAATAACTATAATTCTCAAATGTCTCGGGTGCTCTACCTTCACTACTGGAAGTTGGAACACTTAAACATAAAAAATGCTAATACATGTTTCACCTGATCATCAATACTGACTCCTCAAACTACAATACATATGGTCACCCATGGTATGTACAGTGAATCATAAACCATGCGCCTCCGCTGAAACTAACTTCCGTAACTTGAGACCCTTCGAGAAAATCAATTTCCCTTGGAAACCAAAACCTATATCTTAGACAAAAGAAGTGAAGGGAACTACTACCAACAACAATTCACATACCTTTTCATGATAAAAGAGTCCAACGCGAGGCCTAAATCATCCACGAAACAATAACAGGTGTAACGACCACTGCCGGTGTGAATGATTCTGCTTCATTAAAATGTCATCAACATTACACCAAAACGTGCCTTTAATAGCACAACTTTACCGTTACTAAAAAGATTAGTAACGAAATTTTTCCGTTAGAAAAAGGCGTGGGGCACGAAATTAATAACATAATTTTACCGTTACTATTAGTAATGGTAAAATTCTGTTACTAATTCTGAAATTACCAATAATATTTTACTGTTTCTAATTCTGATTTAGTAACAGACTTTTTTATTACTATTTTAACCCTATTACATTCTTTCTGCAACACTTTTGTCTTATTTTATAATGGTAAAGGTCCGTTAGTAATGTTAATACATATGTAAAAAATATATATTTTTCAAGATCCAATATACTTAATTTAAACAAATTCAATTATTCTTATTAGATTAAAACTAATTTATCTAATAACATCAATAACAAATTGAGGTGTCATTAAGAAATAACACACAAATATTTTGAAAACCCTCATTAGATTTTGAGCTTAGCCACACAATAACAATTGAGAAGTGTACTCTCAACTTTCATTTTCATCAGCAGTAAAAGTACCCAACAAGAGTAAACAGAGATAGAAGAAAAAAATTATTCTCTAGAAAAAATAAATTTTAAAAATTACGACACCCAATTCTATAGATGATTAGGTCAGCAAAAACAACAAGATCTATAGGCTCACATATGTCATTTAAACATTTCTCAATCCTACCAAGACTAACTAGCTGATCTTCTTGAAATCAACTTATAAACAGTTATTAAAAGACAAATCAACCATCCCCACCAATCGACATGTAATGCACTGATACTAGAGCATGTATGGATTATTTAACGACATGTCACCATCGTAAATATCTCCGACAATGATCGTCCCTCTCCTCTCTGCCCATGTCCTAATGTATCTGGTGTGAAGTGCAGAAAAATTAGTACCCGATCATCCTCTCATGTCAATCAGATGCAACTCCTCGCTACTGTAACATCTGGCCGAAAGATGCTATCGCATTGTAAAATGTCGAAGGCAACGGTCTGGTAAATGCCACTCTTCAACTTCAAAGTCTTTGAGGGGTACCCTAGTCCTCCATATATCTGAATTGTCTATGTAATAATCTGGTAACTACACTAGGACTTCCTCAGTTTATGGGCACCATACCATATGCCATTATGAAATATATATACCATCATTAATTAATACGTAAGTGTAAATATTAATATAAATTAATTAAAAAAAAAATGTGAATTATGCAAAAGTACCTGAGTTTGCCGCATAAGTTCAGTTGGTCTCAGAATTAAGTGAGGACGTGGGGTAGGGCTTCCCACCTAGATAGCAGAGTGCACCAACTGCAAACGACATTAGTATTGGTATTTAATAAAATATGAATGACATTTGAGATATATGTGAATTTAAAGTATAAAATAATGTATAGTATTTTATCGAGATCCAAAAGGTCCAAGAAATAGTGGCTCATCACCCTTTGCAGGAGAGGCCTCAACATGCTCCCGTAAAATATGCTCGGGGTCGTGTGATAGATCCTACTATGCCCATAACTGTTAATAAATGTTAATAAAATATAATTTAGGAAAATGTGTTGTTATGATACTGTTAAAAACAAAGCAAATGTAATGTAAATTTAACCCAAAGCAGCAAAAGAGGCCCAGCTATCTCTTTTATGTCAGGTGATTATGCCCTGCACAACTCGCGGTACAATGTCGCTAGAGAAGCCCCTCCCCAACTATACTATCTGGTACTATGTAAATCTTGGAGGAATCCGATGTAGCAAATTTTCAATCATCTACGAGATTTATACAGTAATAACGTGCCTTAAATTTCAACTAGGAAATTCACAAACTTTTGAGGCATTTTTAACTTCATTTTACTCTTATAGACAAAAGGAAAAGGTAAGGAATGAAATAAATTCGTGTTTTATCTATCTATCTATACATTTATATTTAATATCTATATTATATATAAAAGTACAAACTGCTGGGAATGAGTGACTGTGATTTACACTTCTAAGTGTTTTACAGTTTTAATGAATGGACAAAAATTGAACTCCTCATCAATTAATTGGTCTTAAACTGTTTAAAATTTCTAGGCATGTTCTTAAAAGAAATGAACTATATATCATCAAGTTCCATGATACCATTGTCTCGTGACATCCAAACGAAGTATTCACATGTCGGGAAAATAAACAGCACAAGCAAGTCAAGAGTAATATACACTAATAAGTCCATACCCTTGCCACCACTAAAGAATTAATAGGTTTCTTTCCCATCCCTATCCAAATTAGCACAACAAATGCCATCATTAAAACAAACACTAACACGGTTACCTAGTAAAAATATCAAGAGTTATGACCTTTATGAGCATTGATTTGTGCAACATCAGCACGTCAGGTTTTATAACCCAAAAAACAATACAATAGAGAGAGAAAAATATCAATCAAAATGATTATTCATAGGAATTAAAGGGGGCAAAACTTTTACTTCTTTCATACCAAAATCAAAACTTTTTGGCGGTAACGTACTCTTAAATTTATATAGTAGTAATTTGCAAACTAGTCGAATCAGTATATCAAACCACCACACCACATTAGTAACGTACTCTTAAATTTCAACCACCACACCATATTACACATCAATTTCAAGATTCTAATTGAGTTTTTTCATAATTGGATCATCTCACATTAAGTTACTCGTATGTTTTGTTTTTGAATTTTCATTAAAACTCTTTTTTTTTCAAACTTTCCAATCAACATCACCATACAACACACACACACACACATAAAAATAGGCAAGAAGAACTAAATACTAGGCAAAAAATTGAAAATTTCAAAAATAGGCTAGGGAAAGAATTAGCTTACTTGAGATACCAATAGTGCAGTAGATAAGTACAAAGATCATACCACTAAAGGCCCAAGCAATTCCTTGGATACCTACATTGTTTCCCTCTGGGAAAAATAGGCACACGCCCGCCGAAAGGAATGGAAGTTAGAGGCATGTGACAATTATGAAAGAAAAGCAGGCTAGATGGTGAGATAATGAATTACCATTTATAATCACCAACAATAAAAAGCTCTAAATAAAACTTCATGGTATTGAGCCTAGAAAAGTTGTCAATTGTCCATGTGAACCTAGATAATTGGGGCTCATAAACTGCTTGATTCTGATTGTCACCGTTCTAGCAGTTTTAGCTTCGTCTACTACGAATGAAGGTAAGTCAAGTTGATTAACATACCAAATTTAATTGATCCCCTATGGCTGAAAATGGAATCATTTTACTAAACAAAATTAAGCATATGCTTACGTTTCCCTCCTCTTTTATCCGGGCTTGGGACCGGCAATGCTTAAATAAATATTAGCATTGGCGGAGTTAAAATGGGGTTTTATAATAAAAAAACAGTGCAAATTAAGTCCAAATCAAATATAGATAGATCCAAACAAAGTTCACAACAAAACATATTGAAAACTAAGTCCAAATATAGATAGCTTAAACAAAGTTCACAACAAAAACATAATGCAAACTAACTCCACATATAGATAGCTCAAACAAAGTTCAGAACACAGACTAAACATCTTTAAGCCAACAATCCAACCAAATCAAATGTCCCCCCAGGATTAGGTCAAAAAAAGTGGACTGGCCACCTTGAGGAGCATCATCCACATATACTTTCCTCTCCTCGACTCCAACTCGCTTACCATGACATGTTGTAAAATGTATTCACTCACTTTAAAAAGCTCTGATACCAATTTGTAAAAGTGCTACAGCGGAATAATGTGACTTCACAAAGTAAATCCAATTTTAATTATGTGTTAATCCAACTTGTTTTCATTAAACCTAAATCATGCATATAAGTGATTTCAAATCATAAATCAATAAGCATGCAAAGGAAACCAATTTTCAGGAAAAATCACTGAAGGGCAAAAACCATTTATTTCACTATAATTTGTAAATCGCAACTTACACGGATTATAATGGAATAAAGTTGGCACACGAATACCCGTAGGAATATATATGTAGCGAACCTTAATGCAACAAACCTTAATGACCGAAGTCAGTGAGCCCAGTACCTCCCTCAAGTGGTACCTCGATCAACAGTAGGTTACCTTCCTTATAAGAGTAAACTTCAACAAGAAGTATCTTGGGTTCCAAAACATTTCACATAAAGATTGGGATGTTTTGTGAATTGAAAATAAGGTTTTAAACCCTAAATTTGAAGAAGACAAAGTGTTTTGCCGTTTGCAGATTACTGGTATAAGAAATCGTCAGGTCTCCTTGACGAAAACAGAGTGATTTAACGCTCTTTATATAAAAAAATTTGAGGCGGCGCGTTGTTCGAACGAGATAGGATGTTGTTCGAACTAGATCACGTCGTTTGAACGAGATCCCATGTCGTTCTAACAAGAAAGCGCAAAAAATAAATTTAATTTTTTATTTCTAAAAATTCGTCTTTAAGTCGTGGAAATATTATTTTGACGAAAAACAACGCCTCAACACTTGGAAAATATGTTGGAAAAATTTCCAAACCCTTTAAAAAGAATATCCCAACAATTTTAAGTGAACCGTAAAGGGACTTAAATACTTTCTCACCGAAATTAACCTTACAGAGGCTTGAATGTTGAAGATGCTTGATATTCGGATTTGTCTTGATGCATGTATGATCTTTAACATTCTTCGATAGTTGTAGCGGTATACGACATACATAATTGATAACGAACATTTATAAAATCATGTCCTTAAAAATCTCCCCCCATGTCTATGTCGGTACAAAATAAAAAGATTCGAATTATCAAAACATAAAATATATATACAAATCTAATACCCTCCCATGAACCCAATAATGAAAAGGTACTAAAAATTTAGGTCTCAAAACTTTTCTTCAAAATCTTCAACATCAAATCTTCAAACTTTTCTCATCAGGGTGTGCAAACATGATCATCAATCTTTTTACCTACACACATGAGAAAGCAAATACCTGGTGACGTATTGCGTTTGAAATGAGATGAACATAATCCAAAACAAGTACAAAATCTCAAATCTCCCCCATAATGTAAAAACTCCCCCATAATTCGTTCTCCCCCTTTTATTTGTTCGAAATAGACATGGAAACGCAATACGTATTGCGTTTGAAATGAGATAAACATAATCGAAAACAAGTATAAAATCTCAAATCTCCCCCATAATGTAAAAACTCCCCCATAATTCGTTCTCCCCCTTTTATTTGTCCGAAATAGACATGGAAATGAATAAACAAAATTAGCATGGAGTTATCACGATAATTAAGACAAACAAACTACGATCATTAAAGTGATACTCAAAAGTATTTCAAAAACTATTTTTGATTTTTTTTAATTTTTTCAAACAAAAATGCAAAACTAATTTTACAAAAATCACACACTATGAATTTACACTAAGATAACCAAATCGTGGGAATGGAATGAATGCATGTGAACACTTTCAATAGGAATATTAATGCAATCTCATAACATATGTACACGATGAATCTGGATACTCCTAACGAATGAACTCAAAATCGTCCTTAGGTGTCAAATAGTGTTGAATTTTAATGACATCGACTCAATTCATCAACACATCAAAGTCAAAAGTGATTCTCACACCAATAACGTTTAAAACTATGTAATTCTTTTTCAATACACTGTCAGGACTTGCAAACCCATTTATTTATTTTTACATCCAATCTCCCTCATAAATAATAAATCTTTATTTTTTCTTGAGGTGATCTAAACTAAATGGCCCATTTTTGGCATATTTATCTTTTTATTACCTTTCATTTTTTCGGGGTCTTTTGAAACTGTGGCTTTCCTGCAGATTCAATTCTACACTCTCGTACCCTTTTCCCGTGAACACTCATTATATTTTGTTGCAATTAAATCATCACGGTAAACGGTTATTACATGCACTACTTCCATTGTCAAATTTTATCGCATTTGGTTCGTTTTAAAGACAAAATTGAGATGACAACACTCCGACCAACATGTTATAAACAAGTACGATAATCAAACAAATTCGTGCAAGTGTGCATTAAAGGCAATTATAAATCAAACATGTAGGTAGTAATCACAAATTACATCTTAATGACTCCACACATTATAAAGCACAAAAATGAAATGATGACGCATATCAAAGTACTATCAAACAGTCACATGGATATGGAATGAAGTTGTGACTCGGTCATCATAAGTGTTCATTCATGTACGGTGTAAAACAAAATACAAAACTCTTTTTGTCTTTTCGAATTTTTTTCTAAAAAAAATGAAAATCTATTTGTATTTTTCCAAAAATTTTCAAAAAAAAATCGTTTTGGTTTTTTCAAAAAATATAAATACAAAAATATACATGTCATAATGCTAGCAAGGACAAATCATGAAGTACAACTAGCGTATGACAAACATCCAACACTATCAACCAAAAGACCTAACATGGGGTGAATCATGTGCAAGCAAACACGAGTCATGAACAATCAATCCAAAAGCCTCTAAATCCGATTTCCTAACCCAAACAGATTTGTAATGACAAGTTGGGGTTTGAGGAATCGAATTTACTTTTCTATTAAACTTCCTAGCTCCATTTAAAAGTTTGTAACATAAATGCCTAAGATGCCCTTGCCTACCGCAGCGTGTGCACGTGTAAATCGGACGGTGAATGTTCCCTAAAGGCAGACCTCTCCTAAATTTTCTAGGTGGGGCTCCCCTAAAATTCCTAGGTGGCTTTTTCACAATGTTCCTAGGTGGCTCTCTCCTGATGAACCTAGGTGCCTCCCTCTTATCAACCCTAAGAGGTTCTCTCATACGTGTGGGGTTGGCTTTGAGAATGGGTGAAACACTATCATCGAAGCCTATACCATACTATAACACCACGTGTTTTTATTAATTATTTTAATTAATTAATTGAAATATTCGAGAAAAATAAAATCTTGAATTTAATAATTTTTATTAAATAAATATGTTGGTTATAATTTTAGAAGAATAAAACTTCAAGCGGAATTGGTATCAAATTTAAAATGGATTTTTAGTGGGATTTTAATATTTTGCCTTATAGGCAATTTTAGGGGAACTGTCAGATTTTCTGTAGGGTCGATAGATCGACCCTTTTAGTCGATCGATCGACCATGCCTAGTTTTTCTGCGATTCATTCAGATTTTTAGAGTTTGAGTGGGATTAGGACTCTTAATTAGTATATAACCTTCATTAATCGTGGGGGAACTTCTTATAATCACTTTTTCTCAAGTTTTTCACCAGAGAACTCTTCCAAAAATTTGTCCTCTCCACCATAGTCATCAATCTCCAACATAATCAAGTTTTTGTCACAAGTTTTGGAAGGCTAAATTGAGGTTTAATTAAGTTTGTTCAAGAACACTTCTTTGTTAATTTTTCGAGAGGAATCCAACCGTGCTGCCAGTTTTTATTCAACTTAATCTCAGGCATGAATACTCGATTTCTTTCCTTTAGTATTATGTGTTTTAAGTCTCGCCTAAACACTTAATTACATGTTTTCTTAAAAATTAATTAGTAACTTAATTAGAGAAAGTGGACACTAATTATGAGATTTTTTTTATTAAATCTTTTAATATGAATAATATTCATAACCCTTGGGTATGTAGGATTGATGAGTGGATTTTGAGTTTTATTGGTGTAGGTTGCATGTAGAATAATCCTAGTTTTGAAATAAATGATTTTTGGGTGCATACAACTCACGTAATTTATGTAGAGATAATGAAATTGAAATTTTGTTGTATAAATGATGAAAACTCGGTATATTTAATTTAAAATAATTAAATGAGATTAATTGGATATTTTGACTTTGTGATAATTAAATTAAGATTTAGTTGAATTGGACTATCATGTGTAGTTTTACACGTTGATTAATTATGCTTGTTTGTGTGACTTGTTGGTATTATTTAATTGTCTTTTGTGACGACGGGTTGTTAGGTATTTTTGCTCTCTCTATATTTTAGGATACCTTCTAGGTATGGGACTAGTGGGTAGGCCTTTTGATGATTTACGCCTTTTAGGTATGGGACTAGTGAGGGTAGATTACTATGACTTTATTATGTTAGGGGTGGGTTGATTTTTGTCACTTTATCATCATTACGATAGCCTAGGCATGAGACTAGGTTGAGGTTTATGTTAAAAATTCATCCTATACATAGGGTAGGACATATTGATAACTTGGGGTCCCTTAGGTAAGGGACTAAGGGGTATTTTGAGGATCTCACATTGATTAAAAGGGTGGGATAATTTATAAATTGAGAAATTGAGAATTAATGCCTAAAGATAAAATCGGGTATTAAAATTTGTAGCGACATAATGTGTCGGGGCCGATAGTTTAAACGGGCCAGAGGGCTATTTATGTCGTGTCGTGTGTGCAACCTTGTCATGTGTCAAGGCCGACAGTTTAAATGAGTCAGTGGGCGATTGACAAGGGGAAGTGTGACACTTTGGTGGATTACCACCCGGAACGGGAGGACCGTCATAATAACAAGTGAGAACAAAAAATAAAAATTGAGTTAAGTTAATAAGAGATTAAATGCGTTGGACTTGGGAATTTAAAATCATATTGGCGTGACTTTATAAATGGGGATTTCCGTGGGTAGTTAGTGATTTATATTTATCGCGTTTAATTATCCTGTTTAATTTAAAATATTCTATTATGATATTTATTGCATATAATGCTACTGTCTAGATTCAAGCATCCTAGTTGAGGGGAGTAGTGTGTATTCATGCTCGGGGATCTGACCTCGTGCGTTGACTAACTTTTCAGGATAAGATTTGGATAAGCTGCATAGGATTATCGAAGTTATCATTTGGAGGTGCAGCTGGAGTTATTTATTTTATGACATAGTTTAGTTAGACTTTCCCTTTTCAGTCGTATTTAATTATGAGACTCCATTTGAGTTTTATTGGGCCATTCGATTCCAAATTTGTTTAGAGGATTTCTGTTGGATTATTCAGATCTTTATTATTCAGATTTTATTTAATCATTATTGGAGATTGGATTTATTCGGAGTTAGCATGTGATGGATCTTTCATCGCTTAGTTGTTTATGATCATTTGAGATTGATTCAATTATTTATCTTATGGATTGATTTATATATGTCTCATATCTGTCTCATGCTAAGAATGGTATTTATTTGGTTCACGCCCGGCATAGTTTGGCAGTGGTGGCTGGCCACCCCATTTGTCGGATTTTGCGGGGTGCGACAGAATGGTATCAGAGCATGGTCTTAGGTCTCGTAGGTTATGAGTCCACTTAGCTTCCGCGTTGACGATATTTGATTCCCTTTGTTAATTTGTACTCCTTAAGGTAGAGGGTCTAGCATACTTGTTAGATGTGTTTCTTGGAGATGTGAAGTTTTGAGTTAAGGACGTTGTAGGCATTGAGTTTAGAACTAGTAAGCTTGATGTGAGGATCCTTAGAATGGATTATGGAGACGATAATTATTTTGGAGATTTTAGTACAGATGTTAGGTATCGCATGTATCGATTTTTAGTGTTGATACTTAATTTGAGGATATTAGTATTTTGATGACTTTCGGATATAGAATCGAATAGTGATTTGAGAGAGCGTGTGGGACGTCGTTACTTTCATAGTTATGTATATATATATATATATATATATATATATATATATATATATATATATATATATATATATATATAGCGATATATATTATTTTGTTGTTCGTGGGGTAGATGCACGTAGGATTGGGTGTATAGGCACCCAATTATGGCATTCTACGGGGTAGGTATATGTGAGCCTTATTTTCTTTTGTGAGATTTATGCGTTAATGTGTATGCTTCGTCTAATTTCGAGGACGAAATTCTTTGCTAGTGGGGAAGTATGTAAGACCCTGTGTTTTAATTAATTATTTTAATTAATTAATTGGAATATTCGAGAAAAATAAAATTTTGAATTTAATGATTTTTATTAAATAAATATGTTGGTTATGATTTTAGAAGAATAAAACTTCAAACGGAATTGAAATCGGATTTAAAATGGATTTTTAGTGGAATTTGTAATATTTTGCCTTATAGGCATTTTTTGGGGGAACTGTCAGATTTTCTGTAGGGTTGATTGATCGACCCTTTTAGTCGATCGATCGAACATGTCCAGTTTTTGCGCGATTCAGTCAGATTTTTAGAGTTTGAGTGGGATTAGTACTCTTAATTAGTATATAACCTTCATTAATCGTGGGGGAACTTCTCATAATCATTTTTTCTCAAGTTTTTCACCAGAGAACTCTTCCAAAAGTTTTTCCTCTCCACCATAATCATCAACCTCCAACATAACCAAGTTTTTGTCACAAGTTTTGGAAGGCTAAATTGAGGTTAATCAAGTTTGTTCAAGAACACTTCTTTATTAATTTTTCGAGAGGAATCCAATCGTGTTACCAGTTTTTCTTCAACTTAATCTTAGGCATGAATACTCTATTACTTTGCTTTAGTATTATGCGTTTTAAGTGTCGCCTAAACACTTAATTACATGTTTTCTTAAAAATTAATTAGTAACTTAATTAGAGAAAGTGGACACTAATTATGGGATTGTTTTTATTAAATCTTTTAATTTGAATAATATTCATAACACTTGGGTACGTAGGATTGATGAGTGGATTTTGGGTTTTATTGGTATAGGTTGCATGTAGAAAAATCCTAATTTTGAAATAAATGATTTTTGCGTGTGTACAACTCACGTAATTTATGTAGAGATAATGAAATTGAAATTTTGTTGTATTAATGATGAAAATTGGGTATATTTAATTTAAAATAATTAAATGAGATTAATTGCGTATTTTTTCTTTGTAATAATTAAATTAAAATTTAATTGAATTGGACTATCATGTGTAATTTTACACGTTGATTAATTATGCTTGTTTGTGTGACTTGTTGGTATTATTTAATTGCTTTTTGTGACGACTTGTTATTGGGTATTTTTGCTCTCCCTATATTTTAGGATACCTTCTAGGTATGGGACTAGTGGGTAGGCCTTTTGATGATTTACGCCTTCTAGGTATGGGACTAATGATGGTAGATTATTACGACTTTATTATGTCATTGTGGGTTGATTTTTGTTACTTTATCATCGTTACGCTAGCGTAGGTATGATACTAGTTTGAGGTTTATGTTAGAAATTCATCCTATACATAGGGTAGGACATATTGATAACTTGGGGACCTTTAGGTATGGGACTAAGGGGTATTTTGAAGATCTCACATAGATTAAAAGGGTGCGGTAATTTATAAATTGAGAAATTGAGAATTAATGCCTAAAGATAAAATCGGGTATTAAAATTTGTGGCCACATAATGTGTCGCGACCGATAGTTTAAATGGGCCAGAGGGCGATTTATGTCGTGTCGTGTGTGGAACCTTGTCATGTGTCGGGGCTGACAGTTTAAACGGGTCAGAGGGCGATTGACAAGGGGAAGTGTGACACTTTGGTGGATTACCACCCGGGTCGAGAGGACCGTCATAGTAAAAAGTGAGAACAAAAAATAAAAATTCAGTTAAGTTATAAGAGATTAACTTCGTTGAACTTGGGAATTTAAAATCTTATTGGTGTTCCTTTATAAATGGGGAATTCTGCGGGTAGTTAGTGATTTATATTTATCACGTTTAATTATCTCGTTGAATTTAAAATATTTTATTGTGATATTTATTGCGTATAATTCTACTGTCTGGATTTAAGGATCCTATTTAAGGGGAGTAGTGTGTATTCATGCTCGGGGCTCTGACCTCGTGCGTTGACTAACTTTTTAGGATAAGATTTGGAGAAGTTGCATAGGATTATCAAAGTTATCATTTGGAGGTGCAGCTAGAGTTTTTCATTTTATGGCATAGTTTAGTTAGACTTTCCCTTTTGAGTCGTATTTAATTATGAGACTTCATTTGAGTTTTATTGGGCCATTCGGTTCCTAAGTTGTTTAGAGGATTTATGTTGGATTTTTCAGATATTTATTATTCAGATTATATTTAATCATTATTGGAGATTGGATTTATTCGAAGTTAGCATGTAATGGATCTTTATCGCTTAGTTGTTTATGATCATTGGAGATTGATTCAATTATTTATCTTATGGACTGATTTATTTATGTTTCATATCTGTCTCATGCTAAGAATGGTATTTATTTAGTTCACGCCCGACATAGTTCAGCAGCGGTGGCTGGCCACCGCGTCTGTCGGATTTTGCGAGGTGTGACACATACCTGTCATTCTTGATTTGGACAGTGCCGAACATCTTATCTAACTTTTTTGACCTATAATCCAAATCAAACTTGACCTCTTGTGACTCTCTCAAACTCTTCTCAAGCTCACCTATCCTTGACTTAAGTACACGTCTCGAATCCTCAAACTCTAAAAGATCCTTTTTCAAAGTCTCCATCAACCTTCTAAGACTATCTCTATCACCCTAGACATAACCTATTATCTCTCTAAGCATCTCCTCAAATCCTCAATCAATGCATCGGTAATTTTTTTATCTGAGACAAGTTCTTTCAACTTAGCTTCTAATTTCAAGTTTGCCTTTTTTAACTTTATAGATTCCACATATACATTATTTTAGGCAACTTGTAACTTACTCAATTCTTCCTCTTCCTCATCCTCCTCACTCACCTCACCTTTACTCTCATCACTAGTCACAGGGGAGGGATGATCTCGCTTTGTAGCATAAAAAACATCTTTTTCAGAATCACTATCACTAAGGGAAGAAACATGAGATGTCAGTTTATTAAAAATCTTTCTTATATGAGTGGGACACTCATCCATCGAATGATCAATTCACTCACAAGCGTGACACCTCTTGAGTCACTTTCAACAGAAGATTTAAAACAAGAATTTGAGTGAATTTTTCAATTAGCCCTTTCAAAAAGTTGACATCTAAAATCATCAATACCACCAAAAGCCATACTTAAGAAAATCAGGATTTTAAAAATAGATTTTGAAAAATCAGGATCAAAACACAATACCTTAGTGAAACTTGCTTTACCACCAATTTGTAAAAGGTATGCACTTGCTTTAAAAAGCTCTGACGCCAATTTGTAAAAGAGCTATAACGGAATAATGTGACTTCAGAAAGTAAATCCAATTTTAATTATGTTTCAATCCAAACGATTTTAATTAAACCCAAATCATGCATCTAAGTGATTTGAAATCATAAATCAATAAGCATGCAAAGGAAATCAATTTTCAGGAAAAAAAATCCTCGAAGGGCAAAAAACTTTTATTTCACTATAATTTGTAAATCGCAACTTACATAGATTACAATGGAATACACTTGGCACACGAATCCCCGCAGGCGTCGATCGGCGTCATCAACAATGGAATAATCGCAGTATCCCCACAAGAACACGCAATTCTATTTGCACCAAAGATCCACATGCAGGGAACCTTAATGACCGCAGTCAGTCATCCCAGTACCTCCCTCAACTTGTACCTCGATCAACAGTAGGTTACCCTCCCTATAAGAGCAAACTTCAACAAGAAGTATCTTGGGTTCCAAAACAATTCACATAAAGATTGGGATGTTTTATGATTTGAAAATAAGGTTTTAAACCCTAAATTTGAAGAAGATAAAGTGTTCAACCGTTTGCAGATTACTGGTATCGAAAATCACCAAGTCTCCTTAATGAAAACGGAGTGATTCAACGCTCTTTATATAAAAAAATTGAGACGGCGTGTCATTCGAACGAGATAGGACGTCGTTCGAACTAGATACCATGTCATTTGAACAAAATCCCATGTCATTTGAACGACAATACATGTCGTTCGAACGAGAAAGCGTAAAAAATAAATTTAATTTGTTATTTCTGAAAATTCGTCTTTAAGTCCTGGAAAATTATTTTGACGAAAACAACGCCTCAACACTTAGAAATTATTTTGAAATTTTTTTCAAACCGTTTAGAAAAAATATCCCAACAATTTTAAGTGAACCATAAAGGGACTTAAATACTTTCTCTCCGAAATTAACCTTGAAGAGGCTTGAATGTTGAAACATCTTGATATTCGGATGTGAACATTCTTCGACAGTTGTAGTGGTATACGACATACTTAATTGATAACGATCATTTATAAAATCATGTCCTTACACATGTATCCTTTGTTGCATCTGTCACGACATACTCCTTTTGCCAATTCTTCATTATACTTATCAAGCAATATGACTTTGGGATTATTGGTAGGTGAAGGTGTGGTCACGCAAAAAGGACGAGAAGCGGATGCAAAAACTTTATCCAAATTTTGGGACAGATTCCTACACGACAGACTTGTATTGGATGCAAGCTCACTCATCAGTGTGATTGGTGGGTCCTTTTCGTTTTGAGCATTAAAGGCATCAAAACAACTTTGTATACCATCCTATGAAAAATGGATAAAAAAATAGTAAGTTAATATCTATTATATCTAGATAGGTCTGTTTAATAAATGAAATTATATAAAATACATATATACCAAAATTTGTGTGTTATTTTCCTCAAATCTTTTATTGACGAAAGAGGTGATATCTTCCTTCAATGCATCTACATCATCACTTGCCTTCTTTTTTTTGTTTAAGTTTGGTCTTTACCACCCCTAAATGCATCAACTGCCTCTTCAAAATAAGGGGACAAACTGCACAAACTCCTCCATTTTTCTCCTTCCCAAAAACCTCTATCAACTCATCATTCTCTATGCATTGGCTCTTGCTACTACCCGCTCCACGCTCTCTCTTTTCTTTCTCCACCGCATCCTTTACTTTATCCTATCAAATGATAGTTATAAATCAGAATGAGAAAATTTCATTAATAAATGCAATGAATAATACTAAATATTGTTGTTTTTCATTTAAATACGCACATAGTAAAGCTTAACACTATTTAGGACATTCTCTGTTTTGTCCTCGTGTCCCGCAAGCCATGTATCTACTTGTGTTAATTCTTGTTTTGGGTTTGATTGAAACTACAATTTAAATATCACATGTTATACACAAAAGTAGTGCTGATAATAAAAAAAAATTATGATACATACCATTTCATATTGCAAATCAGCATAGGTGCGACACTCAAGTGTATGAAAATATTTTAAATTGGTTTGATTCTTAGAATTTTGAATGTTTTGTGACTTATTTCTTCCTTTACTTTCGTTCTCACAAAACAATCTCCATACGTTGGGATCAACACCTTCTGGCAGGACTCCAGGATGTTTCACCTCATATCTTTCACCAAACTAATGATGTTTAAGGTCTGAGGTCATCATATAATGATGTTTACCCTCATTATTTTCACCAAACTAATGATGTTCAAGGTCTGAGGTCACCATATAATGATGTTTCACCTCATATTTTTCACCAAACTAATGATGTTTAAGGTCCGAGGTTATCAAATAATGATGTTTTACCCTCATTATTCTTACCAAACTAATGATGTTTAAGGTATGAGGTCATCAAATAATGATGTTTCACCTCATAATTTTCACCAAACTAATGGCGTTTAAGGTCTGAGGTCACTATATAATGATGTTTCACCTCATAATTTTCACCAAACTAATGATGTTTAAGGTCTGAGGTCACCATATAATGATGTTTCACCTTATATCTTTCACCAAACTAGTGATGTTTAAGGTCTGAGGTCACCATATTATGATGTTTCGCCTCATAATTTTCACCAAACTAATGATGTTTAAGCATATAACAAAAGTATCAGCACAACATTGCTCTTTTAATTAACATCCTCTTCATAAAATGATACATGTATTACAAATAAACAACGGTAACATCATATGTAATATTTCTTCAAGTGATATTCATTCCAAGGGTTGGAGAAAGGTTCCCCTTCGAGATTTTCTAGCCGGTAGGTACCAGGCACAACCTCATCAAGTACTTTGTAAGGACCATGCTAGTTTTGGTGGAGCTTATTTGCCTTTTGCAATGTCTTCTTTTGGACTAGGTCTCCCATGGCTATAGGCCTTGATTTCACCCTTTGGTTGTAGAACCTTACAGTTCTCTGTTGGTAGGCTGCTTGTCTAATCTCTGTATCTTCCCTTCTCTCTTTAATCAAATCCAGATCAAGTCTTCTTTCTTTCTCATTCCTCTGAGGGTCTTAGGTATGAACTATATGAGTGGGGAGTCCTACCTCTGTAGGGATGGCAACTTCTGAGCCATGGGATAACATGAATGGGGTCTCTCCCATTGGTTTCCTTACTGTCGTCATGTAGGCCCATAATACGGCATATACTTATTCTGTCCATCTCCCTTTGGCCTCTTCCAACCTCTTCTTTATCCCAGTAAGGATTTTTCGGTTCGTGACCTCGGTCTGTCCATTTTCCTGGGGTCGTCCAGGAGAAGAGAACAACTGCTTGACCCCCACTCTTTCACAGTATTTTTCTAAGGAAGCGTTCTTGAACTGGGTTCCATTATCTGAGATGAGGGTGTTTAGAAGACCATACCTACATATGATGTTCTTCCAGATGAACTGGAAGGTCTTTTGTTCAGTGATGGTGATCATTGGCTCTGCCTTTACCCATTTAGAGAAGTAGTCAATTGACACTATTAAGAATCGATAATTGTTTGCATCTCTTGGCAAGGGGCCTACCAAGTCAATACCCCATACTGTGAATGGCCAAGGTGAGCTGATTGATGTCATGGGTTGATGAGGTTGATGAGGGATGGTGGAGAATCTCTAGCACTTATCATATTTCTTCACATAAGCAGCTGCATCTTTGGCCAAGGTCGGCCACTAGTATCCCTGAGTAATTATTCTCTTAGCTAAAGGTCTTCCTCCTATGTGACTGGATCAAGAGACCTCATTCACATCTTACAAGATACGTGTAACTTCTGAAGGGTGGACACATTTGACGAGAGGAAGTAGGAACCCTTTTTTATATACGACGTCTCCTATAATTAAGAACTTGGCAGCCCTGAACCTCAGTTTTCTCCTTTCGAACTTTAAATCTGGTAATCTTTGATGTACCTTATAAGAGGATCCATCCATGAGGCTCTTATATTCAAATCGAGGCAAGTTCTGGCAACCTCCTCCTCTTCAATGGTCGACTTAAGATGAATTTTAACTAGTACTATTCTTCTTATGTCCGTCCTTATTGCTGAGGCCAACCTTGCACATGTGTCAGCTCGACTGTTGTCTTGCCAAGGTATCCTCTTCATCTTCACATCCTTAAAGTTTTCTAGCATTACTCTTACCTTGTTCAGGTATTTGGCCATCCTTTCATCTTTGGCCTCATACACTCCTAAGATTTGGTTGACGACCAACCTTGAGTCACTGTGGACTAGGAGTTGGCCAACACTAAGGTCTTTTGCCAAGGAGAGACCTGCTATCAGTGCCTCATATTTTGACTCGTTGTTCGAAGCTTTGAAGTTGAATCTTAGCATATATTCGATGTCGGTAGCATCTGGTGCTGACACTATCAGCCCCGCTCCACTTCCATTGTCACAGGATGACCCATTAATGAAGAGGTTCCAAACGTCTTCATTTAAAGAGAAATTTCCCTTTGATAGGGTCCCTTGGCTGAAGAGGTACCTGTCTTCCTCATTCTCAACAATCCTCTTTATGTCTTGGCCTGACTTAACCTCGTCCAGATTTTGGAAGACGTTATTGTCTGGTGCATCTGTAACCTCTTGACTAATCTCAATCTTAGTCTCAGCCTCTTCCCAGGTAAGCTCAGCTACGAAGTCTGCAAGTGCCTGCCCTTTTATGGCAAGCCTGGGTTGATACAAAATGTCATATTCCCCCAATTCAATGGCCCAGGTCATCAGCCTGCATGACTTCTCAGGCTTATAAAGGACCTGTTTGAGCGGGGAATCAGTGAGGATGACCATAGAGTGGGCTTGGAAGTATGGCTTCATCTTTCTAAAAGCGTGTGTCAGGGCATAGTCTAGTTTTTCCATTCGAGGGTACTTCTGTTCAGACCCTTTAAGAGCTTTACTATTGAAGTACACTGGCCTCTGCACCCCATCATCTTCTCTTACTATGGCTGCACTAATGGCTAATTTTGAAATAGCTAGATACACATACAACTTCTCCCTCTTAATGGGTCGAGATAGGAGTAGAGGAGAGCCGAGGTAGGACTTGATCTCCGTAAAAGCTTTGTCGCATTCCTTATTCCATTCGAAGGCCTTTCTAAGTACTTTGAAAAAAGGGAGACACTTGTCTGTAGCTCTTGAGACAAACCTGTTAAGGGCAGCAACTCTTCCGATTAACCTCTGGGTGTCTTCATTTCTATCAAGGCCTTGATCTTCTCAGGGTTGGCCTCTATTCCCCTCTGATTAACGATGAATCCCATAAACTTTCTTGCTCCTGCTCCGAAGACACACTTGGATGGGCTGAGTTTCATCCCGTATCTGTCCATGGTGTCAAAAGTTTTTTCAAGGTCAGCCACGTGAGTGTCGGCCTTCAATCTCTTTATTAACATGTTATCCACATATACTTCCATGGACCTACCCATCTGATCTTATAACATCTTATTTACAAGAAGTTGGTAGGTAGACCTTACATTCTTCAAGTCAAAGGGCATGACTTTATAGCAATAGGTCCCCTTATTTGTGATGAACGTTGTCTTCTTCGAGTCTTTCGGGTTCATGAAGATCTGATTATAACCAGAATAGGCATCCATGAAGCTCATGTCCTGCCGTGGCATCTACCATCTGATCAATACGAGGTAGGGGAAAACTGTCTTTGGGGTAAGACTTGTTCAAATCAGTGAAGTCTATGCACATCCTCCATTTCTCATCGGCTTTTGGCACGATGATGGCGTTAGATAACCACTCAGGGTAAGTTACCTCTCTAATGAACTTGGCCTCTTCAAGTTTTCTGACCTCTTCTCTAATGACATCATACTTCTCTCTAGATTATACTCTTCTTCTTTATTTGATGGGCTTAGCGTCTTCTATAACATTGAGTTTTTGGCACATGACCTTAGTATCAATACCTGGCATGTTTGCGTGGCTCCAAGCAAACACACTTTATCTCTTCCTCAAAAACTTCACCAGCTCTTCCTTAATCTCAAGTCTTAGGGCTTTATTGATTTGGATAGTTTTTTATGGGTTGTCCTCATTGAGGACGATGGATTCTACCTCTTTTGCGGCCTCTCCCTTCTTAAGCTTTATCTCATCTCTAGGATCAAGTGTGTCGATGTTGTACGTTATAGTTTCCTTCTTATGAGCCTCTCTCTTTCACATAGTTGAAGTAGCATTCACGTGCTGATGTTTGGTCACCTTGCACTTTCCCTGCTCCATAAGGAGTCGGGAATTTTATCATTTGGTGGACCGTTGAAGGCACTGCCTCAAATTCCTTGAAGGATACTCGTCCTATGATAAGGTTGTATGCTGAGAAGACGTTTTCATCCATTACAAAGAAATTGATTTTTCTTATCAACCTCTTAGGCCACTCGTCTCCCCTTATGACATCCATCTCATACATGCCCAATAGATAAACCTTTTCACTACTGAAGTCAATCAAGGGGTGATGGTAAGGGACAATCCTGGCTCTACTGAGGCCTAGGATCTTAAAATAGGGCCAGAACATTACATCTGCTGAACTTACCCCATCAACGAGGATTCTATGAACTTCACAACCATGCACCCTCGTAGTGATTACCAGAGGGTCATCGTGAGGAGCTAAGAGTGGAAGCAGCAATGGGAAGTTCACAATTCTTGTCGTAAATGGAGATCCCTCTGAGAACCCCCTTTGCAGTGGGTCTCGACTTTTTATGAGGTTCCCTATCTTCTCTTCCAGCCATTCGATTGAGTCATTCCATGGTTTTGAAACGTCCTCCTGGACGAGGTTGTACCCAACCACTTCCAAGGGGTGGACTGAGGGTTCCCAGCTGTTGCACATCGTCAGCTATTGACCTCTTGGCCACAGTCTCGGCCCTAATGAGGTCGATGTTCATCACCACCCCTTTGTGAGCTTGCTACGCTTCTTGACCTGGATAACCTCTCCCTCAGATCATTAATTGGGCCGAGCCTTTCGAAGACCGACCCTCTACTCGGGCGATCAAAAGCTGATCCTCTTTGTTGGGCATCACCATCTCGTCTTGCTCCACAACCTCGGCTCTACTGTATTGGATGCATCGTGTTGTTTGAAACCTCATATGGCTTCCAGCAGTCTACGGGAGCATCCTCTGCCTCGATATCATCATACCTATCCTCGGGGAAAGGGTTTTCTTTCCTCCCCAGGCGTAAACGTCTAGGGTTAGCAACGTCACTCCTTCGTTGAGGAGTAAGTTGGTCTTTTCATGGTGCCTGGGGTGGTACCCTAGCCTCAGGATGAGATACTAGTTGGTCTTATTATGTTTTGGCTTAGCTGGGCGAACTGCTCCTGCATAATTCGCTGTGATGAAGCTAAGGACTTCAAGGTTGCCTCCACCTCAGCCATCTCGGACTGGGGTGGTGCATAGCTGGAACTAGGTCCTTCAACACTAGATGGTGGAGGAGGTGGTGGTAACTCCGGTGCCATATATTGATACTAAAGAGCTTGAAATGAAAATATTGGAGAGCTTGATACCTTAAGGGACCTTTTTTAATGGTGAAACATTTCTACACAAAGGGTGGTGCCTGGTTCACTACGAGAGTCTCCAGTGAGTTCAAGCTGTAAAAAGGAAGAGATAGCTTCTCGTTCCCATACACGGTGCCAAAATGATGATGCTGAAAACAGTACCACCAGATAAGGTGTTGACAAGCTCAAACAGGTGATAACAATGGCAGCACAAGAGTATATTTATATATAATATAATGAGATGAGGAGAAGGGGAAGAACACTTGAATGTAAGTGGTTCAGCCAAATTAGCCTACGTCCACTATGCGTGTGAGTAATATCACTAAATGAAGGCACTAACGGCCATGGATACAGTCTCTTAAGATTTCTCTCTCTACTGTGTAAAATGACAGAGTTTCAGCTAGGATTGTATTTTTGGATCCATTTACGTGGTAGAGGATGACCTCTATATATAGTGGCTGGGGGGTGTAGTGTACCCCCCAAGCATGCAATGAGCATGTGCATGAGTATCAAACCAGTCTAAGGATGACACCTGACTGATCTTGGGTAGGTAATGATGGCCTCAATATTCCCTCACGTGGAGGGAATGATTCGGTTATAACAGATTTGTCCACGTGTTCCAAACTATACATGTGCTTGTAAATGCTCGGTCGTGTCTTTTATTGGTGTAACCTCGGCCTGGAATAGTATGAGGTTAGCGAAGTGCGATTGTTACTTTGTCCGAGATCAATATCCGTGATGACCTCGGTTAGGAGGGTTGGCTGAGGTTAGGTATGGAGTAGTTGTAACATCGGCTGGGGCCGATGATGACATAGCAGATGATTGAGCCCATGAGCCATGCTGATTTCGGATGGTGAACGCAACGTCGGATGGGGTCGATAGTAATGCTGTTAGATAATTGAGCCCATGAGACCTTGCTGACCTCGGCTGCTGTTTGATCAGCCGAGGTTGGTGTATGAGGTTGATGCAAGGTCAGTTATGTCCGACCATATGTGAGACAATGTTACTAATGGTTGCCATTGGCTTCTGGTCACCTCGGCTATGAGATTGGCCGATGTTAGATGCTCTGAGTAAGAGGGTGCACTTTAGGCATATCATACACCTTTACCAACTAACAGGTGACACACTTGGACATGAACTCCACAATATCCTTCTTCATCCTGCTCCACCATTACTACCGCCTTATATGCTGGTACATCTTATCCCCTTCGAGATGTACTGTGAATTGAGATCCGTGCGACTCTGCCATTACTGCATGACGTAAGTCCTCCCCCTCCAAGACCATTAATCTCCTATTAAATTGTAAACTCCCATATGAACTCACTGAATAGGATTCTGCGCCCTCAGCTAGGAGCCGTACAATCTGATCCTGGCAGAACGAATCGACGACTTAGGTCTGGATCACTCTCGTGACAATCTCTGGTGTGACTGTCATGATGGACATAAAGGATCTGGCCACTAATTTCTGATGTCCCAGCTCTTTCCATTTCTCCTTCCACACATCCGCCACCTAACTTACTAGCCTACGGCTCAACGCATCTGTAACTACATTAGCCTTACCCGGGTGTTACTGTATCTCGAACTGGTAGTCTTTCACAAACTCTAGCCACCTGCGCTAGCACATGTTCAACTCCTGCTGAGTGAACAATTATTGCAGTGACTTATGGTCTACGAATATGCAAAATTTCTCCCCCAACAAGTAGTGTCTCTAAATCCGTAGGGCAAACACGACCGATGCTAGCTCCTTTCGTGATGCTTAATCTTGCAGGAGGCATAAGCCATAGCCTGGTCCTCCTGCTAAAGTACTCCACCAAGTCCCTATAGGGAAGCGTCGGTATAGACCAGGTACTCTACTCCCGGCCTGGGCAAAGAAAGAGCTGGCGCTGAAGTCAACTTATCCTTTAGCTCATCGAAAGCCAACTAACAAGTATGTTCCTTGATGAATGGTACCTCTTAGCGAGTCAAATTCGTTAATGGGACCGTAATCTTCGAAAACCCTTGGATGAATCACCTGTAATACCCGGATAACCCCAAGAAGCTACTCACCTCCGTCGGTGTCGTGAACTACCCACACTCCCTCACCGCTGACACATTACTCGCGTCCACTGATATCCCCAACTCTGAAACAATTTGCCCCAAAAACTTGACCTCTCGTAACCAAAATCCACATTTCTCATACTTGGCATACAACTGATGCTCTCGCAACTTCTGAAGAATCCATCTCAGGTGCTCGACATGCTCCTCCTCAGTCTGGGAATAAATCAGGATGTCATCTATGAAGATAATGATAAAGTGATCTAATAACTCTCTGAACACCCGGTTCATCAAGTCCATGAATACAGCTGCAGCATTGGTCAGCCCAAATGGCATAACTCGAAACTCGTAGGATCCATATCTCGTCAAGAAAATAGTCTTCGATACATCCTGATCCTTAATCCGTAACTGATGATATCCCGATCTCAAGTCTATCATTGATAAGAAGGCAACTCCTTTCAACTGGTCGAACAAGTCATTGATTCGGGGTAATGGATACTTATTCCGTATCGTGACTTTGTTCAACTCTCGGTAGTCCACAAATAACCTCAATGATCCATCTCTATTCTTTACGAATAACACGTGAGAACCCCAAGGAGAGGTATTCCTACGAATGAAGCACTGTCCCAACAGTTTCTCAATCTGATCCCCTAACTCCCTCATCTCGACTGGAGCCATAGGGTACACGGGTTATCGGCCCAGTGACCGACATCAAATTTATAACGAAATCTATTTCACGGCTAGGTGGAAATCCTGCTATGTCCTGGAACACATAAAAAAACTCACGAACTATAGGAATCGAGTCAAGGGGAATCACTATATCCTTAGAGGTCTCCACCTCTATGTAGTACAAATGGGTGGACGATCCCCCCTCCGGACTAGGCATCGCCACTAGAAACATATCCTGACTCAGTATAGCAAAAATAATGCTCCTACTAAAGCAATCTATCATGGCTCTATAAGAAACAAGACAATCCATACTGATAATTGCATCATACTCAGGCATATCTAATACAAGCATGTCGGCAGGTAAAATAAGTCTCCCAATCTCTATCCCCACACCCCGATAAATAAAGGAAATCACTGTCCCATTACCTAACGATGAGTCAACACATATAACAGTACTCTCAGTTGTATCTAATAACCCCATGACATGTGCAAACCTAGTGGAAATAAAAGAGTGTGAAGCTCCCGTGTTAAATAATATACGCCCCAAAGTCCCCTGAATAGAAAACATACCCTCGACTACGGGTGGAGCCTGTGGGACTACGGCCCGATGGACGTTGTAAACACGCCCATACTATAACTGTCCCTACTGAACTGGGACTGCTGGGATGGCAGGTAAGGCTGGCATCTGAGGTGGTGCTGGGAGGGCAACTGGAAAAATCGATGTCTGCGGCTCTTGACAAGCGCCCTGCTGCTGCGGGGCCCTATCTCCCTCGGGGAAATCCTGACGTCTATGTCCATTTCTAGCACAACCAAAACATCTACCCCTAAAATTTCGTCCCTTCTGTCCCTGTTGTCCTCGGCCCTGATGGCCGTTACCACCCCTCTACTGGCCCTGCTGACTGGACTGGCCTTGTTGTGTCTGTAACCCCCATGTCCTTGCTTAGAGTCACCAGAACAAAATCACTTAGCAGGGTCCCCCTGATGGGAACTCTGCTCACCCTGACGGACCTGCCCCTGAGCTGCTAGTGCCCCACTGGCACTACCACCTTCTATCTGACCCTACTGGATGGACTCCCCTGCTCACTTTCTCCCCTGCTGAGGGAATTGGTGGTCCTGACAATGTAATAGAGCAGCGTTGAGTACATTAGTATAAGTACCCAACGACAGATTACCTAAGAGGTGCTGGCGAATCCTCTAGGTCAAGCCATCCATGAACATCTGAATTTTCTTCTCTTTGGTAGGCACCTCATCTGGAACCATGGTAACCAATCTCATAAAATCCTCCTCATACTTCGCAACAGTCATCCCTTCCTGTTTGAGGTTCATCAGTTTCTGCCTCATCTCAATCTAAATGGCGAAAGGGAAGTATTTATGATCGAATCGCACCCAAAAGTCCTGTATCGTCAAAACATCACACTCCCCCATAGTGGTAGTGGACTACCACCACTGTAACGCTACTCCTACCAGATTGAAGGTAGCTAAAATTTGCTTTTGCACCTCTGTGCACTCATACATCCACATGTGCCTCTATATGTCCTTTTTTCATTGGCTAGTCGCCACAACATCTGAGCTTCCTGAGAACTCTGGTGGGTGCGCCTTTTGGAAGGGATCTCTGACTCGTTCCCAAACAGAAAGGAACACATATATCGAGGTAGGTGCCACTGCCTACGCCTGTAGTGGGGCGTGCTGAACCACTACTAACGCTGCATTGACCACATGTGCAATTATAGCGGCTACCTCCTCAACATTCATTTCCCCCTGTTCTTATGGATATTGGGGCCCGGGTTGATCATTTCTGTACCGCAGTGTTCGTCTCGGAGGCATCTGAAATGAGAGAGAGAATTTATAAGTCCACAGTTCAATAAATCTTAATATAGCTGAAGACGTATAAAAATTCAGAATGCAAAAATCCTAATAATAAGGTTCTATATCAAAGAACGCTAAGCTGGAAGCATGATAATCCGTACAGATCCTAAAGGACACTAGAACCTGATGCTCTGATACCTCCTGTGACACCCCGCCTAATTAAATACCGGGTGATCAGTCCTTAATTAAATTAAACCAAAGTATCCGACCGGTTCATTCTTAGCATCACTGTCAAAAATAATTTTCTTTATTTATCACCTGATATATAATTAAGCTAAGTGTCTAAACATTTAATTTTATAGATTAAGTCCCAACGATAAGAATTTTACACATAAACCATTTAAATGAACATAGTTATAGTAATGAATACTAAACCATTTGATTGAATTATACAGGTTGGAATAACATCCTAATAAAATATCTCAAAACCACGAACAATAATAATACTAACAATCCCAATGAAAAGCTGAGTGCATAAATAAGAAAGTACAATGTCTCTCTGAACTAAATATAAATTGGAAATGGGCGACATATGCCCTATCTAAAAATGACTAAATGAAGAGATGAGATAACAAGGATGAAGTTGTCTAAATGCAAGGACCAGTAACTCCCACACCAGCTACAACACGTCAATCAGTCCAACAGTCTAAGCTTGACGTCCCTGTGGCTGGACACCTGATATAATATACATGTATATACAAGAGGAGGAATAAATGACAAGAAACGGGTCAAAGCCCGAGTATAACATAGTTTTAAAATAGTTTAGCAAGTATATAAAATGCTTACCAGTTGATATCACATACATGCTAGTATTTCGACACTCACTTGGGAATTCTCACCTATCAACTAGTGTGCACGCCTAACATACTGCTAAGACATCCTAGTTAATGCTAACCCAGTTAACTACTTTGAATTAAGTTCTCGCTTACATTTTCTCTTACGTACGCTCGTACATATTACACACTAAATATATTATCGAAATCCAGTCATTCATGAATCAATGTTATAATTTCATTATCATCTTAAGTTCACACACACTTAAGTTATTCTTTAATATCATTATCTTTTCTCATCTACTCACAAGCACAGTAGATTAAACACAGGTATATATATATAGGTCACCCCATATAAAATTTATGGTGCAGGCATACTCTGCTATCAAGTCCCCGTACCTCTCATACATAAAAGGGAAATACTAGTTCAGAATCACTCTCGAACTGTATTAACACAAAACACACGTAATGGAGGCGAATCATTGTCCCAAGTCACTAAAGGTAAGCACATACCCACACGCCCCTTAGGACCGTCTGCTCTATCACTCACAGATAGGTTGTACCAAGGTTTTATGTTTTAGGGTACAAGTCAATATTCCCCCAATGGGCACACAGAATAAGGTTGTCCCGACGCGAAAACCTCCGTGATAGCAAGTGGCGAGGGTACAATTTATCACACAGAATACTCTTACAATAGATATATTCACACACCTATGTATATATTGATTTCAATTAGGATAGGTACACTCATGACCTGCACACACATGATCCGTACGTAGCGTATAACTCTCGACTGTCCTATGTAACATATAATTATCATAATCACTTTCATCGTATAATTTAAATTACCCTTCCCTACTCGTAAAAAGGTTACTAAGTCACCCCACCATGCCTTAAGTTATTTAAATAGCTATAATGATCCCATTACTAATTGTTTTAACCTTGAGTTATCATATTGTCAATTTGAACCTCGCTTTATATAATTACCAATCATAACTCACTCGGTGAAAAATCATACATTTATCGTTTAATCCCGTTCATAATCACATTTTCCAAGTCTTAATCACGACCCTACTGATCTTCCCTAGGTAATATTATATTCAGTTAATCAACACCAAGGATTTAAGAAGGTTGGGATTAAATCAAAACATAAAGGAAAATATATTCATAATTTCCAGGGAGTCGATCGATCGAAGAAAAGGTTCGATCGATCGGACCAGTCGATTGATCGACATTCATGATCGATCGATCGATCCATCAGGTATGGCTTCGATCCTACATATTTTTGCCTACGGGTTTCTTCCATTTTAATCCTCAAATATCGATTTGAAAAAGTCCCAAACTCCCAACCAAATATCACAAACATAATATAGACAGGCATAGATGATTTCTAACGTAAAAATTCAATAAATCTCCAAGAATCATCATCAAATATTTTCAATTCAACAATTTATCATGTAAACCCTAAATTATCTTACTTTATCAAGAACTCCATTATTTTCCAGATTTCTATCTCTAATGGGTATCAAAATTTTGTGGTTAATGTTCTACATACATCAAGGAAGTTAACTTAACATGATTCCTACCCAAATTGTGAATTTAATCTTCCAAACAACATTAAATCTTCATGAAAACTTGTAATTATTCATCCTATTCTAACATGGATGTCTTATCAAAACAAGATTAGTAAGATAGATACTTGTCTGGAAATCGAAGGTCTGAGTTGTAGAAGATGATAGGTATGTTTACGCTCCTCGTTCTCTAATCTACGTGTTGGTGGTGGAATTGGTGAGAACAGTGTAGGATTGATGGCTCTCCCCCTGGAAACCTCCTCTCTTCTCCCTTCCTTAGCCTCTATGCAACTAAAGTATTTCTAGCCCTAGAAGGCTCTAATTTCCATCAGATATAACCTCTTAATTTTCGTAATTAATTAAGGTCCAAAATTAGAAATTACTAAAATGCCCTCCAGGGTTGCCGGTTAGGCCTAAAATTGTCCCGAGACCCAAACTAAATCCCCGGGTACACTTTTCTGACTATCTCGACCCTTCCGGACACGTTGGCGCACTCAAAATGACCATATGGGTGAATTAGAATTTATTTACTTTTTATTTTATTAAATTAGTCCCGACACGACTAACACGCGAGTCCCGACTTAATTTCTATAAATGTCGTATTATTCTCTCGCGACAATTTTAATAACTTCACATCACATTTTTACTTTGCTCACTAAGTAATTATTAACATAATTGCCATAAATAATTACTAACTCACGTCACGCTAGTAAATACTAATTTAAATCTGGATTAATATTAAATTAGTTTATCCCAATTTAATTTAATTAATCCCATAATTAAAAGCCATAAAAATACGGGGTATTACATTAAGTAGGTTACTTCGAACCTCCATTGGCTAATTCTTATTACGGTGTAGATGATATTTCTTACGGTGTTGATGACTTTTGTTGCTTCGAATCACAACTTGCACTTAAAGCCATAACGCCCAATACAGTGCTGCAAAAAAAAAAAAAAAAAATAGATGCCAATAATGGAAATAACAGTCGTAAAATAATATGTATTGAATTATCAGATTACTACATCATTAATATATTGATAGCGATACATATATAAATCACAAGATGATATCATTGAAATCACAAGATGCTACTTTCAACGGTTAACTTACCACCAATAAATTTATATATTAGCAACAGGGTAAAACAAAATGTAGTCATGTTGGCAAAACAAAACATCTTTCAACGGTTACAATATCTAAAAGAAAATATTAAAACAACTAAATGGAGTTGTATTGCTTAAGCAAACTTTCCAAATGCGGTTGGTTTTTAAGAATAGATTGGAAGACTGTTGGTATCTCTAAGTCATCCACTTGACTCTTCAATGTCTTTGGTGAAAGTATAACAACCCACCAATTGGGATTTTTAAGATCTTTCGCATAGAATACTTGACTAGCCTCGGATGCGAGAATGGTAGGCTCATCATACTCATTATTATATGTCCTGTATATATCATGCATTATCAAATGACCCTTAATATCTATCGCCATGAAATGCTTCTTATTTCGACACTTAACACACGGACAAGGAAAGGTCGAGAACTGATGGCCATTGTTTGCAATTGCAAAATTAAGGAAAGACGCAACTCCATTTGTGTACACCTCACTTATTCTATTCCTCTCATTCGTCCACTCTTTGTGACCTTCTACACTATAAAAAAAATCATGGTTTACACACAAGTTCTATGACAATATAAAAAAATAGAATTATTGATACACACATAAATAATCACAACTAGAACATGCAATTTTTTATCACACTATAGCTCTAACCCATGAGATATAAATATCACTGTATACCTTGGAAATCAAAATATCACCTTATACCTCTTCAAACGCTACTGTACAAAAAAATTGTAAGACCAAGAGTTGCGTTTAGTAATCTAACAACTGCAACAACATTGCATATCTATTGAAAAAAACATTTCAACATGTCAACGTAAAAAAAACTCGAATTGGCCAAAATAAAATTTTCAACAAAAAACTTAATTCCACACTTCATCCCTTCAAGTTGATTCTATAACTTCATTTATTTTAATTGTGGGGAAATATAGTGCTTCCACAATTAAAAAGCTCAAAATAAAAGTCTGTGTTTATAAAAAAGCTCGGGTGATGCCATAACTCTAAATGTAAGTTTGTGGAATCTTATCGAATTCATATTACACCTTAGGGTCATTTATATTGAGCGATGCATCTATATCACACTCGTACTCGCACTCAACTGCACTCCAGTCATAACTCTCAAACCTAAATTCTTCTAGTGCGACATGGACCCACACTAGACTCTGCTTGTCGAACAAACTGGTCAACTAGTTTATGTTTAAGGATGTAGCTGATAGTTTATATCCAAATATGTGGTTGATTGCTTGGGGTGGAAAAAGTTCCCATACCAAAAAAATTATTGGAAATTATTTCTTACCCTCCTGCACACCTCTGAAAAAATTTCAAGCCAAATGCCCAAATCGTTCATCACCAATTTATAATGTATAAGTTATAAATCATTTTCATGGCCAACATGACTATCAAAGAGACTAAGTTTCTATGAGAGTCATAACAAACACCAGCCTCACATAGCATGACTAAATCAGAACATTTTTTTGCCAAAAATAATATGCCCAGTCACATGTCTGAATCAACTCGGTGTTCTTACAAATATCTGTCGTATATTGGCACATAGGCACTGCTCATTAAAATTTTCACCTTTAGTCTTGAACCATGAAAACAACAAAGTATGAAATGCCTAATTGGAAGTTCAAATAGTGTCTGGTCCTAAATTATATTAAATTCTGACTTGGTCATCACTAGCACATACCTCCAAATGTAGGAAAATACCATAACACCATAAAGTTCAAAGAGTATCTGGTCCTAAAGTTAATCACCCGCATAACCATAACACCATAACCACCAGAAATAATACCACACACACACACACACACACACACACACACACACACACATATATATATATATATATATATATATATATATATATATATATATATATATATATAGAGAGAGAGAGAGAGAGAGAGAGAGAGAGAGAGAGAGAGAGAGAGAGAAACGTACCTAGTTCTTCCAAATCACAAGGATGTCGCGATTTGGATAGCTTCAAAGAACCTTAGGTCGCGATTTAGGTCACGATTTGAAGGTATGAAGTTTTGGACCCCTAGGTCGCGATTTGAAGAGCTTCGAGTTTGGGGAAGTTTGGGATAGAGTCATCTTTGGGGAAAAATATTAACCTACTTTATAAGAAAAATAATTACTTTTAAAATATTCAACTAATATTAGTAACACTTATCTAAGCTTAGTAACAGTATTATACCGTAAGAAATAGTAATGGTAAAGTACTGTTTGTAATACCATAAATAGTCAGTTAGTAAATGAGCATTTTGGTGTTGTGCAATAAACATAACAACAAACTAGCCTACGTACAGTCTAAATAATCTACCCATCAACTTCACAAACACGGTTGGAGAACTAGTCATCCCAATTGGCATTACCTGGATGCGTATGCTCTATATCAAGTTATCAAAACTGTCTTCGAGATATCCTTCTCTAGAATTTCATAATTGTTACTAACTCAAGCGTACTTTAATCTTTACAACAAATACTCTCATGGCAACAAACACTTGTTATGGAGGGATACGGCATTGCGCGAAGAGATGTCCCAATATTAAAGGCTAGTAGGGCCAAGGTGACATCAGAAGTAGATAGGAAGTGTTGCACCACCAACATCATAGGTTGGGCAATCCCAGGAAGAATTGAGTCATGATTATTAGGGTAGTAGGATATGCCTTTACTTTATAGTTATACCTTCTATATATTTGAGATTTGTATATATTCATATGAGTATACATATGTGGTACTTGTGAGGTGCATACACATGGTATTGGGTATATGGACACCTGAGTCATGGCATGCGAGATTAGGCGTATGTACATGTGGGATTAGGTGTATAGGCGCCTCATTCATGGCATACTATGGTAGGAGTATGAGAGCCTTACTTCTTTATGTTGTGGTCATACATGTAGGGGTTGGTTGTGTATAAGCCTATGGTAATTGTACAATTTACGTTACAACATTATGTTTTGACGAATTCCAACGATAAAATTCTTGTATTAGTGGGAAAGAATGTGATACCCTTTATTTTTGTGGCTTTTATTTAATATTTATTAATAAATAAATAAATAGTATTAAATATTTCTTGTGTGAAATGTTAATAATAAAATGAATGATTTAGACGATAGTTAAATTTGGCATGTGATGTGATTTTTGTTTAGCGTGTTATTTATAATTAATTGGATCTATTAATAATATGTTATTTGACTATGGTTATGCGTAAAACAATATTGTGTGTATATTTTATTTACGTCGTGAGGTATTATCGCATGTAATGAGGTGCTATCATTGGGATCGGAATCTAGAGTGGCAGGGAGTCACGAAAATCTATTTTTAGTGCTTGGTATTGGGCATATGGGGTTGTTATACTTTTAGACAAAGTTTTGAACTAGTTTGGGTAGTATTTTGGACTCTTTTAGATGCCCAAAATTAGGCCTTTTAGTGACTTATGAATTTATTGTTATTTTATGGGCGTTAAGCCTCATTAGTTGAACACTTTATACACAAAACACAAACCCTATCTGGATAAAAGATTTCGAATTACTTAGGAAGAACTTTAGAGACGAAGAACAAGGTGGTTAATGAATTAAACTATTGATGAGTATTTGAAGAGTTAGACATTTATTTTAAGTTTATAGAATATGAATATTTGTATAAACTATTTAGGATAATGAATTTGTACTTGGTGTTTGATTATTGTGAATTTTGAATGCTAGTTGAAAGCTTGTTGTGTTAAAAATGGAGTTTGTGACGAAATTCTACAATTTTGTCAGATCAATTCGGTCTAGGTCAGATCGATCAGGAACTAGGTTTGTCGCGAGTGTGGGGAAACAAGGTATATATTCAGTTTTGGGGGCATAGTTTTTTCAAGGTACATTTTTTACTCACTATTATATACTTTGGATGTTATTAAACTAAAATAATACAATAATATAATTAATTTCGACTTAGAGAATTAATAAGACTTTAATTAATTGGTACAATCTGACGTTTTAGGATTTGGATGGTTCGAGTATGCTTGAGAATTTGCACTATCCTCTCTCTCTCTCTCTCTCTCTCTCTATATATATATATATATATATATCAATGCGAACATACCGGGTGGACTCGTGAGGAATCTATTGGTCGGGGTTTTGATGAATTGGTTGTGATCATGTACCGCACACCTAGATAATTATGACACTACAAGTAAAATGGGTATGAGGAACGATAAAACCTGTCCCTAAAATCGAAAAATCCATCCCTTATACTAGGTGTTGCAAATATTTTAGGGATGAATTTTAACGTGCTAAATGTTAATTCATGCACGCTTTACATTTGACATTAGGGACGAATTTTTCCATCCCAAAAGGTATTCCAGCGAACAAATTCCCAATCACGCGCAAAGAAGAGGGGTGATTTATCTGTCCCTAATACTAATTAGATTGTGGCAACTCGAATTAGGATGGTAGAACCATCCCAAAAGGTATTCCCAATTAATATAAAATGGGTATTAGGGACTGTTTATAACCTTCCCAATTAATAAAAACAATTGTCATAAACAATTATATTATTATATGCTTTATGTTGTAATATAGATGACGTCTAATTTGTATTAAAGTCAAATCATCCAATCACAAATGCAATATATCACTTATCAAATAGAAATTTCTTCTATTAAACTACATCCAACAACCCAATATAAATCTTCAAATCAATAAGTACAAACAATTGTCACATCTAAGTCAAAATATTTAAATGATTGCAAAATCATACTAATTAATAAGAAATACGTTTGTCAAAAGAAAATCCGTCCCTAAATTAAGATGATAATTATAGTCGCCACGCTAAAAAAAATTCTCTCAATGTCATATATAGTAGACACACTCAAAAACTTGTCTCCTCAACTGCTTGTACATAACCTGCAATCAATAAATAATCATTTATCAAAGTAATATTATAGTAAAATAAAATATTAAAATATGTTAGTTAATCGTATCAATAACTCTTTACAATTTTTAAAAAAATTCTGCAGAGTGTCCTTTGTTTATACATGAAAACCATTTCTCACACCCCGCAAAATTCGACAGACGGGGTGGCCAGCCACCGCCGTCGAACTATGCCGGGCGTAAACTAAATAAATACCATTCTTAGCACCGTTTAAACTGGTCAGAGAGCGATTGACAAGGGGAAGTGTGACACTTTGGTGGACCGTCATAATAAAAAGTGAGAACAAAAAAATAAAAATTGAGTTAAGTTAATAAGAGATTAACTTCGTTGGACTTGGGAATTTAAAATCATATTGGTGTGCCTTTATAAATGGGGATCTCTGCGGGTAATTAGTGATTTATATTTATCGCGTTTAATTATCCCGTTTAATTTAAAATATTGTATTGTGATATTTATTGCATATTATGCTACTGTCTGGATTCAAGGATCCTATTTGAGGGGAGTAGTGTGTATTATTGCTCGGGACTTTGGCTCTGGACCATGCGTTGACTAACCTTTTTCAGGATTAGTATTTGGAGTGGTTGCATAAGATTTTTGGAGATTATCGTTTGGAGGTGCAGCTGGAGCTGAATTACTTTATTGCTTCGTTTTAGTTTAGACTTTACTTTCAGTTGTATTTCATTATGAGACTCAGTTAAGAGATTTATTTGGCCATTCGGTTCCAAAGTTGTTTATGGGTTTTATTTCAGTTATTAAGAGTTAGATCTTTATTCAGTTTTATAATTATTGGAGATTGGATTTATTTGGAGTTATAGCATGGGATGGATCTTTTATATCGCAGTTGGTTGTTATCATTTGAGATTGATTGAATTATTTATCTTATGGACTAATTTATTTATGTCTCATATATGTCTCATGCTAAGAATGGTATTTATTTAGTTCACACCCAGCATAGTTCGACGACGGTAGCTGGCCACCCTATCTATCGAATTTTACGAGGTGTGACACCAACTTATTTACCCTACACCAAAAACAGCAATTTGGCACACCCTGATATTAAAAATCTGGCACGGTTTAATGACAATCTGGTACACTTTAAAACAGTGCCAAAATTTGGCACTATTTTAAAGTGTGCCAAAATTGAGTACCCTTGATTAAAATATAAAAGAACCTAAAAAAATTATTATATTTACTTTCCCTCTTCTCTTTCCTCTCTCATCTTTCAATCTCCCACTCCCCGACTCTCTCCCTCCCATCACCCGCTTACCGACTCCATCTTCTCCGTCCGGTAAGGCTACACTCTCTCTATTGTGTCAAGGCTACACTCTCTCTCCCCTCACCCACTTACCAGCTCCAGCCGGTCCGTCCAGTCGCTCCGTCTACTAAAATGCCGCAGTGTCATTGCAAGTAGTCTTTGTTCTTTTGTTTGGGATGTAGAGGGATGTCGCGGCCTATGAATTATGACGATTAAACTTCTAGGTCCCTCTTACATAAATGGATCTAGGTCATAGCCTCATTACCTTCTGAACACCTTTTAGATCTTTTTCATCAGGGCAATTTTAGGCAATTGTTCAAGCTATTTTGTGGCGATTCAGTGGTGACCTGAGGTGATTCAGTGGTGGAGATTCTTTTCTTCGATCGTTCATTTTTTTTTCAGGGTGGTATTTCTTTTTCCATTCCTAATTTCTGCATTACAATTTCTTCTTGCCATGATCTATTTTTCTATATCTTTGCCAAAATCTTTTCAATTTCCTGGACCCATTTAAGTCCATGTAGCTGTTATGACTGATAGGGTTTTTCTTTTGTAATAGAAATTCATGGCTGCAAAGATTCAATTGTTGCTAAGATTTGAATAATTTATGCTAAGATTCCAATAAATATTAGTAGGGTAACTATTTGGCTAAGGTTTTTGGATATTTTTTTGGCTTTATTGGCTTTATTTGGCTAAGGTACATTCAAGCTGTCCAACCTCTCCAGCCGCTCCGTCCAGTCGCTCAATCATGTATTTTGTCCTGGTTTCATATATTTTGTCATGGGTGATATGATTTTAACAATTTCTTGAGTTTTATTGCAAATTGATGTTTATTACACATCTATATTAGATATAGTTTTATGTATATGTATATATATATGTATGTATATATATTAGACGTTTATGGGTAGTTCTATGTAATAAGGTTAATATCAGAAAGAGAAATGATCAATTAGGCTAGACCAAGGTGGATGGAAATGCCTACATGTTTCATTTGGTAGTCAACATATAGACTTCGTTATCTTTTTTTCATGGCTATTGTGTGGTTTCTCTGTGTGTTTGTGTGTATATGCCAACGATAGAGTTCTGTGAAAATTTTAAACATGATCAAAAGGGAACTTATATTTTCAATGGTCCTTTTTATTTTTAGCCCAAGAACTGTAATTTGGAAATTATTGAGTAATATTGTGAGAAATTGTGTAAAAGGGGGAGATTGATTAGACACCATTCGACCTTTTTTCGTTATTACAAATTGCGCAAGGGAGATTGATTAGCTGAGGAAGTCCTTCCTACTTGTTTTGCTTGTGGCATTCGATAACACTTGTTTTTTTTCTATTATTTTTTTCATTCCTTGACTCTTAAAATGACTACTGCGATGTCTCTCGTACCTATAATGTATATTATTTTTATTGGAATATGAAGTATCTAACATATTTCCATGATTTGATAGTGTTCTTTTCTTTTATTTATTTTTTATGTATTTGATTTCTAATCATTTTCTTCTGTTTTATTTTGAACTTTCTGCTTTCTTTGCTTAAAATTTCCAACAGCATGCCTTTTTGATCTAGTAGAAGGTATTCCCTAAATTCGATATTATATTGTATGTTAACTCGAACATGGTTTATAAACATTTACATGTTCTGTTCCAAATTTGTCTTGTAACTATCTGTCATAAAAAAATCTAGTTTCTTTTTCCATGGACATAAGTACTGGCTACTGTTTATATTCTCACTAGTTTCTGTATATAGATGTGTTATGTGTAAGCTCATATGGAAAATGATTCTCACTTATTTCTTTCTTTCAAATTCTCTTATGTTATTTAGCAATCGATTCATCAGGTCTTTGGTCAAGAGGTTAAGTCTAATACTGGAAATATTGATTGTTGAAAAGAGGATATAAAAGGTTGCATTTAGCCCTCAAGTGAGAAATCGTTGGACTACTTCTATTATTACCTGCTCTCACTCCATTTGGAAGGCCAGAAATCAAGCTGTTTTTAAAGACAATATTTCAAATATTAAATTTTGTATCTCATTCACTAAAATTAAGCTTATTCTAATTAGATGGTTGATTAAATGTATATGAACAAAGCATCATTATTAAGGATATCTTTATTTTAAAGAAGCTTCATATTACCTGTAATCATAGAAAATCTCTATATATGTTGGGTTCTCACTGGCTTAGATAATTCAAATACAGTTTTCATAAAATTCATTCATGAACATTTGTTAAACATTGATGTTTTTATCGCAATATATTGTAACTCCGCATACTAGTTTAGCGTACTAACGTTACACAGTCTTCTATTTTCATAGGTGCGTGAAGTGAAAAATGAACGAATTTGGTTACGACTAATAGTTGAGAATCTCGTGGGGATCATTCTGATGTATCTAACCTGCTATATGCAAACTATGCCATTGGGAAATATGTCCAGGCCATGAAAGCTGTGGTTAGAGAAGAAGCACTTCCTTCAGAAGACTTATTATATTTGGAGTTCCTAAACAAGTTCGAGAGAAAATTCGTTGCCCAAGATGCCTATTACGCCCGCAACATTTTCCAGTCACTCAATTTAGCATGGACACTGCTTCGAATCTTCCCTTTTGAACTTCTCCACCATATACCAGCAAAGACCCTCAATCAGTACTACAGTCGAGATGTGGCTAATTGATGGTTCAAAAAGGCTTATGTGTTTTAGTTTCATGTTCAATTGGCATGCCACGATTTTGTGCATTTGTTCTTTGCTGTGGTTTCTTCTTATCTTGCAATTGTGCAAAGCTATTCGTCTAGACGATAATTCTTTTTCAATAAGGACCATATAGGCGATGTAATTATTGTATAACTGATGTACTAGCTATCTGTATAACTGATGTAATTCTTTTTCAATGAGGGTCGGTATAACTGATGTACTAACTATATTTGAAACTTTTAACTTCTTGCAGTGCTCACATTCTTCTATCTGTGAAGGGCCTTGGAGTTTATCATGAATACAAGAAGTTTGCTTTACAAGCATCAAGTCAGCTACCCCACATTATTATATGTGAGTTTACTCATCCTGTGATGTCTTATGATTAATGTTCCTTTACTTTTGTTGTATCTTTAGTATTACTTCCTTCAGTATTGTTTGGTTAAGTTTTTGTGTTTAAGTGTGTACTAAATAATTATTTATGCTTCTACTAAGCTAACTCGATTTCTTTCATTTTCAAAAAAATTATGTGCAACAGGTATTCAATATTTGAGTCTTTATCATGGACAAGTTGGAGGAGATTATTCGTGTTTGTTCAGATTGTGTGCAATAAGTATTCAATATTTGAGTCTTTATCATGGACAAATGTGCAACAGGTATTCTAAATTTCAGTCTTCATACTACGGTTTGTTCATATTCTGATTCCTGTGCTGGAATTGTTACTGTAGCACCTGTTTTCTTCTATATATGCACTTTATACACTGTATATATATATGCATTGTTGCACCTGTATGCATATATAAACAGATTATAACAGATATATGTTAAATATATACACTGTATGAAATACATGAAGTCATGGAGCAACAGAATTGAACAATTACCAACGCTGGTATCCACGCATAATTGAATGATCGATGCGGCGTATGGGCAGCTGCAAATCCCATATATGGAACTGTACGTTGCGCAACATATTCAGCCTATTTATGTTGGAGCAGGGCATGTGCCCCACCCAAATTTTCAAGTATTTGTTTTACTATGTAGTGTAATATATATATATATATTGTTACATCGAGAACCTAGTGCCCACCTTTCATTGACTAGCCTCTACGTATATAGATTCAAACATTTAAACTTTATATACTATATTATTTCTTATGTAAGAAACATTTTAACTTACTATTAGTTCAAGTAGTGAAATAAAAGCTACACGTACAAACACAACTATTGTTAATCATTCTTCTAGTTGAGGCCATTCTATCTCAGATTCTGTTTTGTCTTTACACTTGAATTTTATTGATAATCATATTCATACTTCTCTATTTTGTTGATACAATTATCACTTGCTCTTTTTGATTTTTATCTTTTCTATTTTCAGAATTTGGAAGGCATAAGTGACATTCATGATGAGAGGGCTCGAACTGGAACGCACGTGGTCATTGAGGTATACATATGATCAGTGCTTTTGCATTACTTTTGTCAATTCATATATTTACCTCAAATATTAGCATCATTTGGCTTCTTTCATGTTATTTATTACAAATATTAAAAACAAGCCGTTTGAGGGTGAAAACCCAAACCAACCCCCAAATGGCCCCATAAGAGGAACGGACACCTCGCACGGGACCAGTGTAACATATAGGAACTGACTGCATAGTCGCGGGCCTCCCGGTTTGAGGTAATGATGATAATTTCAAAATATGTAGATTAGGCTTGAAAATAAGCCGTTTGAGGGTGAAAACCCAAACCAGCCCCCAAACGGCCCCATAAGAGGCACGAACACCTCGCACGGGACCAATGTAACTTGTATGAATTGACTGCGTAGTCGCGGGCCTCCTGCTTTGAGATAATGATGATAATTTCAAAATATGTAGATTATGCTTGAAAACAATCCGTTTGAGGGTGAAAACCCAAACCAACCCCCAAATGGCCCCGTAAGAGGCATGAACACCTCGGACGGGACCAATATAACTTGTACGAACTGACCGCGTAGTCGCGGGTCTCTTGGTTTGAGAATATGATGATAATTTGATAATATATGGATTAAGCTTAGAAACGAGTCGTTGAAGGGTGAAAACCCAAACCAGCCCCCAAACGATCCCGTAAGAAGCACGAACACCTCGCAAGGGACCAATGTAACTTGTACGAACTGATCACGTAGTCACAGGTCTACTGATTTGACAATATGATGATAATTTGAAAATATAATGATTAAGCTTAAAAAAAGCCCTTAAAGGGTGAAAACCCAAACCAACCCCCAAACAGCCCCGTAAGAGGCACGGACACCTCGCACGGGAACAATGTAACTTGTACAAACTGACCGCATAGTCGCAGGCCTCCCGATTTGAGATAATGACGATAATTTCAAAATATGTAGATTAGGCTTGAAAACAAGCTATTTGAGGGTAAAAATCCAAACCAGCCCCCAAATGGCCCCGTAAGAGGCACGAACACCTCGCACGGGACCAATGTAACTTTTACGAACTGACCGCTTAGTCACGGGCCTCCCGATTTGAGATAATGATGATAATTTCAAAATATGTAGATTAGGCTTAGAAACAAGCCGTTAGAGGGTGAAAACCCAAACCATCACCCAAACGATCCCGTAAGAAGCACGAACACCTTGCACGGGACCAATGTAACTTGTACGAACTGATCACGTAGTCGCGGGTCTTCCGGTTTGAGAATATGATGATAATTTGAAAATACATCGATTAAGCTTAAAAAAAGCCCTTAAAGGGTGAAAACCCAAACCAACCCCCAAATGGCCCCGTAAGAGGCACGAACACCTCGCACGGGACCAATGTAACTTGTACGAATTGACTGTATAGTCACAGACCTCCCGATTTGAGATAATGACGATAATTTCAAAATATGTAGATTAGGCTTGAAAATAAGCCGTTTGAGGGTGAAAACCCAAACCAGCCCCCAAACGGTCCCGTAAGAGGCACGGACACTTCGCACAAGACTAATGTAACTTGTAAGAATTAATCGCGTATTTGCGGGCCTCCCAGTTTGAGATAATGATGATAATTTCAAAATATGTAGATTAGGCTTGAAAACAAGCCATTTGAGGTTGAAAACCTAAACCAGCCCCCAAATGGCCTCGTAAGAGGCACGAACACCTCACACGGGACCAATGTAACTTGTACGAACTGACCGCATAGTCGCGGGTCTCTCGATTTGAGAATTTGATGATAATTTGATAATATATGATTAGGCTTAGAAATAAGCCGTTGAAGGGTGAAAACCCAAACCAGCCCCCAAGCGATTCCGTAAGAAGCACAAACACCTCGCACGGGACCAATGTAACTTGTATGAACTGATCACGTAGTCACGAATCTCCCAGTTTGAGAATAGAATGATAATTTAAAAATATATCGATTAAGATTAAAATAAAGCCCTTAAAGGGTAAAAACCCAAACCAGTCCCTAAACGGCCCCATAAGAGGCACGAACACCTCGCACGAGACCAATGTAACTTGTACGAACTGACGGCGTAGTCACGGGCCTCCCGATTTGAGATAATGATGATAATTTCAAAATATGTAAATTAGGCTTGAAAACAAGCCGTTTGAGGGTGAAAACCCAAATCAGCCCCCAAATGGCCTCGTAAGAGGTACGAACACCTCGCACGGGACCAATGTAACTTATACCAACTGACCGTGTAGTCGCGGGCCGACGATAATTTGATAATATATGGATTAGGCTTATAAACATGCCATTAAAGGGTGAAAAACCCAAACCAGCCCCCAAACGATCCTGTAAGAAGCACTAACACCTCACACGAGACCAATGTAACTCCTAGGAACTGATCAGGTAGTCATAACTTGAGTAAGATTTTCAATTTTAGAATATAATAATAATTACAACTCCTATATGCAATTTTTTAGCTTGAGTAAGTTGTTTTTATAAATGACTTGGTTACTAATATCATATCTTTTTTGTATCCTATTTTTTTTGCAGGATAACATTTTATCGTTAGCATTTATTCATGTGGAACACACGAAGAACTCAATGGTTTACAACAAGGGGTTTATTCATGATTCTATTTTTTTGTGTTATGGCCGTGAGGGATTTTTTAGTTTTATTGTTAACTTTTATGGCTGGCGGGATTTTGTAAGTTTATTGTTATATTTTGTGGCCGTGCGGGCTTTTTGTTACGCAGGTTTTATATTAGCAGGTTTTAGAATGTCCAGAAAATAGAGAAAATTCCGCCCAATTTTTTTTGGTCTGTAAACTACTAAAGATTTGTAATATTTTGAAGTTTGTATGTACATTAGTTTATCAACAACGTGCAAGATTGGCAATTTGTGAATTTTCTTGTTTTCAAATAATTTTTTTTTCTTTTATCCAAAAATTTGGCACGTTCAAAACCGTGCCAAAAGTGTATCAAATTTTGGCACGGTTTTGAACTGTGCCAAAAGTTTTTCAAAATGTGCTCAATTTGGCACAGTTCAAAATTGTGCCAAAAGTGTGCCAGAAATATCAAATTCTGGCATGGTTTAAAAGTGTGCCAGAAGTGTTCCTGTTTGGTCAAATCTGGCACACTTTTAAACCATGCCAGAAAAAAATGGCCATTTTGGAACACCTGATTCTGGTACAATTTTAAACTGTGCTAGATTCCTATTTTGGGTATAGTGTTAATCAACACAAAAACCCACACGACCATTAAAAAAATTAAAAACAACAATCTCGCAATAAAAAGATAAAATAAACAATCTAAGTGTAAACCATTGATTTATTCATGTGTTCCACGTGAATAAAATCTAACGCTGAAATGTTATCCTGAAAAAATATAAGACACAAAACAGAGAAGATATCAGGAATCTAATAATGTTAAAAATTTCTATTAATGCAAAAAAATTGCATTAACTGTTTGATTTTTTTCGTTTTCGCAAATTGGGAGTTTTGTGATGACGTTATCGGTTCCTAGAAGTTGTATTGGTCCTGTGTGAGGTGTTTGTGCCTCTTACGAGATCGTTTTGTGGTTGTTTATGTTTTCACCCTTTGACGACATATTTTTAAGCCTAAGTCTAACCATTTGTAAATTTTTATCGTATTCTCAAATCGATAATCCTGTGAATAAGCGATCGGTTCCTACGAGTTACATTGGTCCTGTAAGGACATGATTTTATAAATGCCCGCATTAGAATATAGGTTCTTGTCATTTTCCTAGATCACAACATATATATCTTATTCCGCTACATTCGGCTCGTCCCACACGATCATCATTTGACGGCCTCAATTTGAATCCTAAGTCCCATGCATCCATCATCTTCAACGTGCATCGTGAACCATCATCTTCGACGTGAAAACGTGTTCAATCTTTATCGACGTGGTCTCATTCCATGATTTGAAGAGATAAAGACAAAAAAAAATTTGGGAGACCGAACCGGTTCGTCGAAATACCGAACCGGTTCACCTTACTATTTTAGCCAAACCGCTTCGATTCAAACCGACTCGCCTCTCATGAAGGCAAAAATCAAATCGGTTCGCCGTGCCGCATCCGATTTTTAATTTTTCTATAAATACCTCTTTCGGGAGGTGTTTTGTTTAAGAATTTGGGAGAACATTTTTGAGAGACCTACAACTACAGGTCATCAATTTTTTAAGCCAAACACCTATTTAGATTCACAAAAGCATTCCAAACACATATGTGAATCAATCTAAACCCTTATTACTCATCATTGCCATTCTTGGAGTAATTCCTGTGAAGAAGAAGGTTGTCTTCACTGCTGACCATTGGAGCTCTTGAGGTATCTCTTGCCAACGACAACAAACCGACGCCCGAGCGTATTCGTGCGTCAAAAAGCTGTATTTCTCTGTGTATATAAGTTGTTACAAACTCATAATAAAATAAAAAAGGTTCTACCTCTTCGAGAGATTTTTCCTCAAGATTGTGTTCGTGATTGTTTTATGCTTAAATATGTCTATTGTTTCTCAATCATGACTAGATGCATGATTTAGGGTTTTAATTTAAACTGGTGATTATAGTGGATTAACTTAAATAAGTTTATTCAATTGAACACAAGCACACTCTCAAATCGGTTTTCTTCTGAATATCAGTGTCTTGAAAAAATTGATTTTTAAAAAAGCGTAAGTTCAAATGGAAAACTTATATAATAAATGCTAATTTTTGACGGGACTAATTATGCATAATGGAAATCCCGTATGAAATCATCATTGAAAGCAATAGATGAACATGTTTGGATTTTGATTGAAAGAGGGTGGATTCCTCCTTCAGTCACCGTGGATTATGTGATAAATTTGAAACCTGTAACTGATTGGACCAAAGATGAATGTAAATGGTCAACATATAATTCTAAGGGCTTAGTGAAATTTTTGGATCCGTCACTCCTGAAAAAATACGATGCATAATGACTTGTACCACGTCAAAAGAAGCATGGGACGTTCTTCAACTTACCCATGAAGGCACAAATGTTGTGAAAGAATCTAAATTGAAAAATTTAACTACACAATTTGAAACATTAACCATGCTTGAATCTGAATGTTTTGATGAATTTTATGCTCGTTTATATGATATTGTCAGTACTAGTTTCAATCTTGGTGAACACATCCCTGAAGTGCGTGTAGTTAAAAAGATTTTAAGATCGTTGCTTAAGCGTTTTATCCCCCAAGTCACTGTGTTAAATTCTTTAGGTAATTTGAGTCGGTTGAAATTAGAAGAACTGGTAGGAGACCTTCAAACATATGAAATAGACATGTTTCCTAATGAAGTTAAATATAAAAATAAAAGGGTGGCGCTTAAAGCCCAAGCTAAGAAAAATGTTATGTCGGCTAGAAAAAGGGGAGAGTAACCTAAACGGAGAGAGGAAGAAACGTCAGATTCTGAGTTTTATTTTTATGTAGACAATTTGGCTTTGTTTGCAAAAAAATTCAAGAACTTTCTCAATTTATAAAAAATGACAATTTCAAAGATAAAAAGAATTTTGAGAAAAATAGGTTTGAAAAGAAAAATGATAAAGATAAAATGGACACACCTAGGAAAGATGAAGAGAGATGTTATAAGTGTGACGGTAGAGGTCATAAGGCTTTTGAGTGTCCAACTAGGTTGATATGCCAAGGCAAAGGCAAAGCTACTTTTAATGTCTCCCTTAGTGACGACATTGAGGTAGAGTTTGTGGGTTTTGGAGACGAGTCACTACATGAATGTAACTTCATCGCATCATGGCTAGTCATGTGAGTACTGACAGTGTGCCTCACGACAATGAGGATACTACTTTACAGGGACACCTCGACAATGCAAGTGAAGTGAGTGAGGGGTAGGATGCTGCAAGTGAGAGCGAGAGTGACCTACGACGTGCTTACATTGATTTGTATGCTGAGTCATTTAAAACTAAAAAGTGTAACAAAATGTTTATTCTTAGGATCACCACCTTAGAGAAAAATTTAGGAGAAACAAGGGAGAGAGAGTCTTCCATTAGCATTGCCTTAAGAAAGAGAGTTAGTTTGTGATGAGAGAGAGAGTTTGTTTGGAGAAAGAGAGAGACATTTTGAAGAGAGAGGGACGTGTTTTGAGAGAGAGAAGGGGAAATTGATAAAATAAGTGGCTAATCTGACGAGAGACCTCTAAGCATCCGAAGAGGCTTGAAAGATTCTGGAAGCCCTTATTGCCCACCTCACTCATGCTCTTGAGAGAGCACGGGAAGTGAAGGTTCAAATCGTGGATAGATATGGTAAGATGGGAAATATGCTCCTCGACCTTGCCTTAGGGTTTGGTGAAAGGCCAGTTTTAGGTTTTTATGGTGCGTCCACTTCTCATATTGCACCTGGACTAGTTCTTGAAGTTACAACGAATCCATATGGCCACCCACTAAAACCTAAGAAAAGAGTTTGACCAAGAAAAACAAATCAAGGTCGGCCTAAGACCATATACTTTTGTACTTAGTGCAAGAGAAAAGGCCACCTGAGAGAGTATTTCTATAGTTTGGATTGGACTAGATGTACTTATGCTCCATCACGCCCGACAAGTGATCTTACGAGTCTGAGAGAGCAGTTGAGTTTCTAATCGCCACATCCCAAAGTTTAATGGGAGAATTCCAACGATTTTCTGGACCATCAGTGGATAGTTACAACTTTTCGTCTAAAACCACGAACAACAAGGGAAGGTAAAAGATTGCCTCCTCTTGGGTACCTAAGAATAACGTCAAAGCCCGTGTTGTTCACGCCTCTCTTAAAGCACATAATACCTCACAATGGTATTTTGATAGTGAGTGCTCTAGGCACATGATAGGTGACGTTTCTTTTTTTACTCACCTAGAGGACCGTAAGGAAGGTAAAGTCACTTTTGTAGACATGAGAAAGTCTAGCATTGTAATACGAGGTACAATAGAGATACAAGGATTTCCTAAGCTAGATAATGTTTGGTACGTTAAGGGTTTGAAAGCAAACTTTCTCAGTACTAGCCAGCTGTACGACGCTGAATTTGCAATAAAGTTTGATCGGGATGCTTGTAACGTCTGCGATAAAGCCGATAAATTTTTATTGCAAGGGGTGAGGACTGGAGATAACTTCTATGGGATTATGCTTAAGTAATCATTTGTCTATACCAGCGCCACGATCACTCCTATGGATCTATGGCATCAACGTCTAGGTCATGTGAACTTTAGAGATTTGGATTGCTTAGTTATGAAGGACTTAGTACGTGTCTTGCCATCACTTGGGAAGCTAACTTCCATAGTTTGTGGACCCTACCAGTTAGGAAAGCAAGTTCGTAGTCCCCATTAAAAGTTGAATTCCATTACCACCTCTCGCGTGCTTGAGTTAATTCACATGGGTTTTAAGGGTCCTACTCGTACTGAGAGTCTGGGTGGTAAGAGGTATATCCACGCGATGGTGGGTGATTTTTCCCGATAATCCATTATAGGATTTTTGAGAGAGAAATTCGATGCTATTGAGTTTCTGATGACCAAGTGCCGTGTCCTGCAAAATCAACACGGAATCACATTTAATAGAATGCGTAGTTACAACGACACTGAATTTAAGGAGATAAAAATTAATCTTTGCTGTGATAGCCTTGGGATCAAACATAATTTTTTGACCGTAAAGAATCCTCAGTAAAATGGGATTGTTGAGAGGAAGAATTGGATAATTCAGGAGATGGCTAGATCTATGCTTCTAGGTCGTAGAGTTGCTAGGAGATTTTGGAAAGAGGAGGTTTCATTCGGCTCTGCACACACAATCATCATTTGACGACCTTAATCTGAATCCCAAGTCCCACGCATCCATCATCTTCAACATGCATCGTGCACCATCATCTTCAACGTGAAAACATGTTCCAGCTTTATCAATGTGGTTTCATTCCATGATTTTAAAAAAGGAAGACAAAAGATTTTTAGGAGACTGAACCGGTTCGCCGACATACCGAATCGGTTCACCTTACTATTTGGCCAAACTAGTTCGCCTCTCATAAAGTAAAAAATCGAACCGTTTCTCTATGCCACATTAGATTTTTAATTTTTCTATAAATGCCTATTTCGGGAGGTGTTTATTTTAAGACTCCAGGAGAACATTTTTTAGAGACCTACAACTATAACTCTTCAATTTTTTAAGCCCAAACACTTGTTTAGATCCAAAAAATATTCCAAACACATATGTTAATAAATATAAACCCTTATTACTCATCATTCCCATTCTTGGAGTAATTCTTGTGAATAAAAAGGCTGTCTTCACTGCTGACCATTGGAGCTCTTGAGGGATCTCTTGTCGACGATGAAAAATCAACGCCTGAGGGTATTCATGTGTCAAAAAGATGTATTTCTTTGTATATGTAAGTTGTTACTAACTCATAGTGAAATAAAAACGTTTTGCCCCTTTGGGGGATTTTTCCTCAAGATTGTGTTCGTGATTGTTCTATGCTTAAATATGTCTATTGTTTCTCAATTACGACTATATGCATGATTTAGGGTTTTTAATTTAAACTGGTTATTATAGTGGATTTAATTAAATAAGTTTATTAAATTGAACACAAGCGCACTCTTAGGTCCCGTGACTATGCGATCATTTCAGACGAGTTACATTGGGCCCATGAGAGGCGTACATGTCTCTTATGGGACCTTTTTTTGCAGTATTACATTTTCACCCATTGATGGCATGTTTTAAGACCAAACACCTATTTGCAATCATTCTTCATATTCTTTAACTGGGAGTCCCGTGAATACGGAGTTAGTTTTTACGAGTTACATTGGTCCCATACGAGGTGTTCGTGCCTCTTACGAGACCATTTTGTGACTGTTTTACATTTTCACCCTTTGACAACATGTTTTTTTAGCCCAAATCTAAATTATTACAAATTTTCATCATATTCTCAAGCTAGGAGTCCTGTGATTCTACGGTTGGTTCCTAAGAGTTACATTGGTCCTGTGCGGGTGTTCGTGCATCTTACTGGACCGTTTTGTGGTTCGTTTATTTTTCACCCTTTGATGGCATATTTGTTAGCCTAAGTCTAAGTATTTTCAAATTTTCTTTGTATTCTCAAACCAGGAGTCCTATAACTATCCAGTTAGTTCCAATAAGTTACATTAGTCCCGTGAGAGGTTTTTGTGCCTCTTACATGACCATTTTGTGGTTATTTTACATTCCGTTAGATGACATGTTTTTAAGTCTAAGTCTGACTATTTGCAAATTTTCATCATATTCTAAAACCGAGAGTCCCGTAACTATACGATCGGTTCTTATGAGTTACATTAGTCCCGTTCGAGGTGTTCGTTCCTCTTACGGGATCATTTTGTGGCTGTTTTATTTTTTAACATTTGACCGCATCTTTTTTAGCCTAAGTCTAACTATTTGAAAATGTTCTTTATATTCTCAAATCGGGAGTCCTTTGACTACGCGATCAGTTTCAATGAGCTACATTGGTCCCCTGAGAGGGTTCGTTCCTCTTATAGGACCATTTTGTGGCTATTTTACATTTTCACCCTTTTACGACATGCTTTTAAGCCTAAGTCTAACAGTTTGAAAAATTTCATCATATTCTCAAATCGAGAGTCCCATGACTACGTGGTCGATTCCTATGAGTTACATTAGTATCGTTTGAGGTGTTTGTGCCTCTTATGGGACCATTTTGTGGCTATTTTATGTTTTCACTCATTGACGATACAATTTTAAGCCTAAGTCTTACTCTTCGTAAATTCTTGTCGTATTTTAAAATTGTGAGTCCCGTGACTATGCTATTAGTTCAAATAAGTTACATTAAACCCGTGTGAGGTGTTTGTGCCTTTTACGAGACCTTTTTGTGATTGTTTTACATTTTCACCTTTTGACGACATGTTTTTAAGCCTAAGTCTAACTATTTGTGAATTTTCATCGTATTCTGCAACAAAGAGTCCCGTAACTATGCGGTCAGTTCTTACGAGTTATATTCGTCCCGTGAGAGGTGTCCTACCTCTGACAGGACCATTTTATGACTATTTATTCTTTCACCCTTTGACGACATGTTTTTAAGTCTAAGTCTTATTATTCGCAAATTTTCACTGTATTCTCAAATCGAGAGTCCCGTGACAACGCGATCAGTTCGTACGAGGTACACTGGTCCCGTACAAGGTATTTGTGCCTCTTACGGAACCATTTTGTGTTTTTTTTACGTTTTCACCCTTTGATGAGATGTTTTTAAGTTTAGGTCTAACTGTTCGTAATTTTTATTCAAATTCTCAAATTTGGAGTCCCATGATAACACGATCAGTTCGTACACGTTACATTGGTCTTGTGTGAAGTGTTTGGGCCTCTTACGGGATCGTGTTGTGATCATTTTACATTTTCTTCCTCTGATGGCCTGATTTTAAACCTAAGTCTGACTGTTTGCAAATTTTCTTCTTATTCTCAAATTGGGAGTTCCGTGACTACCCAGTCATTTCCTACGAATTACGTTAGTCCCGTGCGAGGCGTTCGTGCCGTTACGGGACCGTTTTGTGGCTATTTTACATTTTTTAGACTCTGACCATGTTTTTAAGCCTAAGTCTAACTATTTGCAAATTTTCTTCATATTCTCAAACCGAAAGTCATGTGACTATGTGTTCAGTTCATACAAATTACATTGGTCCCGTGAGTGGTGTTCGTGCCTTTTACGGGACCATTTTGTGGGTATTTTACATTTTCACCATTTGAAGGCATGTTTTTAAGCTCAAGTCTAACTATTTTCAAATTTTCATCGTATTCTCAAAATGGAAGTCCTGTGACTACTTGCTCGGTTCCTACGGGTCATATTTGTCCCGTACGAGGTATTCCTATCGATTATGGGATCGTTTTATGTTATCACCCTTTGATGACATGTTTTTAGGCCTAAGTCTTACTATTTTCAAATTTTCATCCTATTTTCGAATCGGGAGTCCTAAGACTATGCGGTCATTTTCTACAAGTTAATTGGTCTTGTGCAAGGTGTCCGTGCCACTTACGGGACTGTTTTGTGACTGTTTTACATTTTCACCATTTGATGGCATGTTTTCAAGTCTTAGTCTAACTGTTTGTAATTTTATTCATATTCTCAAACTTGGAGTCCCGTGATTACGCGGTCGGTTCCTACACTTTACATTGTCCCCTGCGAGGTTTTATGCCTCTTACGGGATCGTTTTGTGGCTGTTTTTCATTTTCATCATTTGACGGCCTATTTTTAAACCCAAGTCAGACAGTTTGCCAATTTACTTCGTATTCTCAAACTAGGAGTCCCGTGATTACGCAATCGGTTCCTACTAGTTACAATAGTCCCGTGCGAGGTGTTTGTGCCTCTTAAAGGATCATTTTAGAGCTGTTTTACGTTTTCACCCTTTCACGACATGTTTTTAAGCTAAGTTTAATTGTTTGCAAACTTTCATCATATTCTCAAATTGAGAGTCCCGTTACTATGCGTTCAGTACTAACGAGTTACATTGGTCCCCTACGAGCTGTCCGTGCCTCTTACGGGACCCTGTTTTGAAGTTTTACATTTTCACCCTTTGACGGCATGTTTTAAGCCCAAGTCTAACTATTTGAAATTTTTCTTTATATTTTCAAATCAAGATTCTCATGAGTATGGAGTCATTTTCTACGAGTTAGATTTTCCCATACGAGGTGTTCGTGCCACTTATGGGATTATTTTTGTGATTATTTTACGTTTTCACCCTTTGACGACATGTTTTTAAGCTCAAGTCTCACTATTTAGAAAGTTTCGTCATATTCTCAAACCAAGAGTCTCGTGACTATGTGATCGGTTCCTATGAGTTACATATGTCCCGTGTGAGGTGTTCATGCCTCCTATGGGACCGTCTTGTGCTTGTTTTATGTTTTCACCCTTGGACGACATATTTTTAAGTCTAAGTACAATTTTTCGCAATTTTGATTCATATTATCAAATAAGAAGTCCCGTGACTATGAGGTTGGTTCGTACACGTTACATTGTTCCCATGAGAGGTGTTTGTGCCTCTTACGGGAACTGTAGGAGGGTATTGTAATCGGCGTCTATAAAGAACTGGATCTGGTGAGGCGTGACTTGCCTTTAACGGATATTAAAGGAGTAATCTGGTGTTGATATTTTCTGGCGTAGCATTCAACAATAATAATAGCAAATATTTAATATTCATTAAAGATCCTTTGAAAGCTTTGGAGAAGAGGGTGAGAAAATAATCAGTCTAAAATAAGAGAGAGATAGTAGCTGGGTGTAAAAGACCAAGTGTGTGTGTGAATGAATGTTATGGACTCTACCATGGATGATATAAATATGGTGTAAAATACTATGACTATGAAGCTAAAAAGCTTAAATGACTTTCTTTTATTGAGATTAAGATCCTCCATTTATGCAGAGTATTCTTCCTTCCCTTTCACATTTTTTTTTTCTAGTGAGGGACAAGCCTTCTATTTATAATCGGTGTGGGTGATATAAGGTTTCACCAAAATGTGACATGTGTCCTCATTAAAATAATATAAATGAAATTGTCTTTATCATTTAAATAATATAATGAGACTTATGGGACACGAAAATGATGTAGCCAAGGACAAACTCTACGCTCGACCCAAAATAGTTATTTAATAAAATATACGCGTGTGAAGTCCCTTTTTTGTGGGACTAAAATAAATAATTAATTACTAAACAATCATTTAAGAATGACATTTTTTGGATTGTGTGGCATTTTTGCAGTGAGCATGATCGACTGACTGTTAATTTAATTATGACTTCTTGAATGATATGAACCCTCTCGAATGACTATAAATAAAATATACTGTTTGAGGGGCGGGAAGCCTCCTCGAGTGACTATTTATGAAAATGACTTGTCGAGGGGACTTGAGCCCCCTTGACTAACTATAATGTAAATGACCTCTCAAGTGACCTTAAGGTCCCATGAGGGTAGTGTAACTTTCTCGAGTAGCCGTGAGTTACTCGAGACTTTTGGTTCTTTTCTCTCTAATATTAGAATGGTTGAGGATTTTACCTCAATCAAAGAACCTTATTCTCCATCCCCCAAGCCAAAACTCTCAAACATCCCACTGGCTACTTTGGTGGGCTCCCAGGCCCCTCGAGCCCTGCTAACTTGAACCACTGACTGGACCAAAGTACCATTCTTGGTAACCTGTAATATAAATTACCATTAGTACTAAAATAAATGCATAATTAATATAAGTTGTAATTAGTACTAAAAAGCTCTGGGACCCCTCTACATTAACCCCCTCATACATAAGTCTCTTATTTTATGAGAGAGTTTTGTACGCGCAATTTAATCATCATGAAAGTTTTCAGACCATTTACACCTGTTAGGAATAACAACCTCAACACGCTTGCCCTTTCATCTTTACGCTAGGTTCTCACATGTGCCATATGTTGCTTTAGGGACAAACTCACAACTTATATTTTGTTGTTTGGGGACTCCTCTACATTAGCCCCCTCGTGCAGAAGTGTCTTGTAGTGTCGAGATATTTGTGCATGAAATATCAACTATTTTATCATTAGCATAATAAAAATTGTACTCTTTGTTCACTTACTCGAGGACTTCTCAACAGTAGCCCCCGTATGCAAAATACATGTGCATAAATCAATTTAAAATTTAGCGGGTAACAATATTTCTAGGGGTTAGCAATATTCCTTTTGTTTATAACATTATTTCCACCCTTTTTTTTGCTTGTCCCATATACTGTGGGTTTATCTGCTCGCGAAACTTTGTATAAAAACATTTCATGAGTAAATACTGATATTTTTTATTTACTTTTCCCTTAAGCTGTGAGATTATTTACTCGCCAAACTTTTTTATGTAAAATCTTTGCGAGTAAATATTATACTATTGACTATCCCGTATACTATGGGACTATCTTCTCACAAAACATTTTGCGATTAAGTATTGATATACTCTTATTTCTTTCCCCATCTACTGTGGGATTTATTAGTTCGTAGGACACTGTGTTTTATAAATTACATATATTGCAAGTGAGTATGAATAATATGATATATTTTTCCTTGTACCGTGGGAGCAAGTTGCTATGCTCGTTATGTTTCGTTTTTGAGCAAAAAGATTATAACTATGCAAGTATATCCCCTCTAAATATTGTCAGCAGAGATAAACTTAATAAGTAAAGAACATGAATTTCCTTTCATGCTTTGATAATTTTAAAGTTTCCTTGCTCATTGTATTTTAATGTTTGGACATTGACTTGAAAGTATGTCCCCTCAAAATTTAATGAGCAAACAAAGTAAATTTGCTATAGGCTTATATCTTGGGTACTCGAAAATTTATGGAGTCCCAAGTACAATATTAACTGAAAGCCTAACTAGTGTTTTGAATTTTAATACTGCATTGCATTACTCGACCTTTTTATCAGGTCGAAGCTAATGCTAAAGTTTATATCCTCGGTACTCACGCTCATATGGAGTCGTGTGTACATCACATACTAGTACTGATACTATGTGATTTTAATTTGGTTGCATTTCGTAGCCTATTTCCTTCGTTTCATATTGAAGCAAATGCTGAAACTTTTTTCGTGGGTACTCGCATGTCTTTGGAGTCCCCAATATAATATTTTTTTGCACTTATATTGCGTGTTGCACATATAATTTGTAAAATTTTGTTCATGTGATCAAGTGTTTTCTTAATTTTCACTTTACTAATATATTGAATTTGAGTCCTCCTATTCGCGTGGAGCCTCGAGCACTAGACTGTTGTATCTTTTTGTTCTTCTTCTTATACTTTGTAAATACTGGCTCGGCTTCTCAACCTATTTCTGTATTTTTAGGTGAGCTCCCACGAGCGTTCCTACACTCGTGGAGCCTTAGGTACTAGACTTTCGTACCTCTTTATATGTAAATTATTTATACTTGGCACTTGCTCATTTGCATAACCAATTTCTTTATTTTCAGGTTAATATTACGAGTGCTCAGGTGTCCTAAGAATCTTAGGTACTAAACTATCGTACCTTTTATTCATTTTTGGCGTTTGCTTATCTAACCCGTTTCTTTTTTCAGGTTAAGATTAAGAGTGAGTCGGTGCCCTTGGAGTCTCAGGTACTAAGATATCGTACCTTTTTACTCATTCTCGGCATTTTCTCGTCTAATTAACCTATTTCTTTGTTATCTAGTTCATACAGTGGGCGCTTTTATACCCTTTGAGCCTAAGGTACTAAACTATCGTACATTTTATTTATACTTGGCACTTGCTTGTTTGCACAACTTGATTCTTTGTTTTCAAGCTAATATTGTGAGTTCTCCTATGCCCTTGGATCCTGAGGTACTAACTGTCGTAACTTTTATTTATAATGGGAACTTTGTCATTTATGCAACCTGATTCTTTATTTTCAAGTTAATACTATGAGCGCTCTAATGCCCTTGGAGCCTTAGGTACTAAATTGTCGTACCTCTTATTTATACTTGGCACTTGCTCGTTTGCGAAACCTGATTATTTATTTTTAGGTTAATATTGTGAGCGCTCCTATGCCCTTGGAGCTTGAGGTAATAAACTCTAGTACCTTTTTATTTATTCGTTGAATACGCTCGTCTACTTAACCTGTTTATTTATTTTTCGGTTAATACTATGAGAGCTCCTATGCCCTTGGAGCCTTAGGCACTAAACCGTTGTACCTTTTTATTTGTTCTTTGCATTCGCTCGTCTACTTAACTAGAGCGCTCTGATGCCCTTGGATCCTGAGGTACTAAACTGCCGTACCTTTTGTTTATTCTTGGCAGTTGCTGTTATTTTTTGGGTTAAGAAAATAATTTTTCACTAAATAAATAAATAGTAATTAAAATCAACTAATCAATTAAAATTACAGTAACAGTAAAGAAATTCAAGAAGAACATACAGTTCGTGATTGAAATAATCACTTGCAGAGATTTAACCGAGTCGAAAGTTGAATTATCTCTCCTTAAGAATGAATACGCCCCCTATACGGTGCTGAAGGAAATTCAATGGACGTATGCCTCCCAGGATGAAATGGTCAACGACTGTTATAAGAAGCACTTCAGTGCCACAGTCCCATGAACCAACAATGGCGAATTTATCTCAAGCAAGAAGAAGGGAACAAGGGACAAAGGGAACAAGGACAGGAGTAGGGAATTCAGGTAGATTTTTCTGGTATTAAAATTAACTGCATATGGTCCTTTATATAAGTGGTGAAGGGTTGCAACTGTTGGATTTTACCAGAAAAGATGTGACTATTTGAACAGTCATATCTGTTAACAAAACATCACTACATTTTAATTAAATTAATTAAAATGACATCGTTTTAAATAATTAATTAGCGTGGAAATAATTAAAGAATTAATTGGTCTGTAATTCATTAATTCGTTTTGGGAAAGAAGATTTTTCGGTTTAAAAAATAAATTTTGAAGACCAAAGGTCAATTAAATTTTGTCTAAAAAATTTAATAGTTGCTCAAGGAATACCCAAGACCCGCACCCGGACGAACGATAGTGGCAGCGCACGTGTGGGCTTTTGGCCCAAAGCCCAAACATACATAATATAGGTCCTGTTCCCTTCAAAGAGTTAGAATACCCCAAAGGCATCCAATCCTTAGTCCCATAACTTTGGTATATCAACTCCAAGATTTTCTACCACTTTTCCAATGTGGGACAAATCCACTTAACTATGTTACACGATCTAGTATAAACTCAAAAGGGTAACTTTAAGTCAAAATTTCTCATTCATTACTTCACTATTTTGAAAAAATAAGAATACTAAATTAATCTACTTGCTACAAGGAGCACATTGCTACTAAGACACATCACTTTTAACATATGTGTCCCATTTAAAATTGACTCCAAAGTTTGACAAAATAAGCTGTCATTTTTATTAAAATATCAAATAATCCCCCACATGAATGAAATTGGAAGAATTAAATGAATATAGATACAAACAGAGAGATTTTCTAGGAAAAACATTGCATAAAAAAAGATAGCTTGTGGCTTTGAATCTTTCCTACTGAGAAACTATCGAGCTTACTAGCTAATTAATGAACGTGATGTCTTAAATTGATCGACCATGTGTGTAAACTGAAACAACAGTATTCACATAATGTCTTTCCAACCTTATTGGTTCTCATTGTTGTGTCCATTTTGTCCTTGGACACCGCATGGTTTCATGAGTGTGTTATAGAATCAGCCTTCGTCATTCTCATAGAAGCGGCCTCTTCTCACTCACATAAGTGATTTCTATAAAGAGTATCATGCTAATAACCCACTTGACGTATAAATTCAAGATATATAAATCATTAAAAACATAGTTTATCCTTATACATGCGACATTTTGTGGACTGACTCATATTTGGAATGGGAGGAAGTAATTAAAGAATTACTTCTCAGTGCAAACTGAGTCATCATAATTGGGTTATCCCTTTGAACCAATTTCTTGGGATCTCCAGTCATTTAGGTTCGGTTTTCATTAAGATGACTCTTTATAAATTCACAAGCTTTTGGCCTATTCCACGTGATGAAATTGCAACTTTCTCTCCAAGTATACCTTTGGTTAGTGGATCCGCTATATTTTCCTTTGACTTTACATAGTCAACAAAAATAATTCCATTTGAGAGCAATTGTCTAATGGTTTGGTGTCTATGATGTACATGTCGTGACTTACCGTTATAGTTATTATTTTCAGCCCTAGAAATTGCCGATTGATTATCAAAGTGTATTTTGATAGGTGTCACGGGCATTGACCATATAGGAATATCCTCTAAGAAGTTTCTAATCCATTCGGCTTCCTCCCTAGCTTTGTCTAAAGCAATAAATTCAGATTCCATTGTGGATCTGGCAATACACGTTTGTTTGGAGGATTTCAAAGATACGACTGCACCTCTAAGAGTAAATACATATCCACTTGTGGATTTCGAATCATTTGAATCAAATATCTAATTCGCATCACTATAGCCTTCAAGTACAACTGGATATCGTTCATAATAAAACCCATTCTTTAAAGAGTATTGAAGATATTGAAGAACTCTTACCAAGGCTTTCCAATGATCTTTTCTTGTATTACTCGCATATCGATCGAGCTTACTAATCGAGTATGCTATATCCGGTCGAGTAGAGTTTGATAATTACATCAAACTTCCAATAATACGAGAATACTCTAATTGAGAAATACCTTCACCTTTATTTTTAAAGAGGCGTGATTTGGATCTATTGGTGTTCTCACTAGACTTTGATCATATTTATTATACTTTTGAAGTATCTTTTCCACGTAATCTGATTGAGATAAGCTAATTCCTTGAGGGGTTATAGTAATTTTAATTTCTAGAATTACATGGGCTAGTCCCAAGTCCTTCATTTCAAATCTACTAGTCAACATATGTTTAGTAGAGTTGATAACATTATTATTATTACCTATTATTTGCATATTGTCTACATATAGACATACAATCACGTGTCCCACTTGAGTGCTTTTGACATAGACACATTTGTCACACTCATTTATTTTGAAACCATTTGTCTTCATGACATGGTCAAATTTTTCGTGCCATTATTTGTGTGCTTTTTTCAACCCATATAACGACTTCACAAGTTTACAGATTTCCCTTTCATTTCCAAGAGACTTAAAACCTTCCAGTTGTTCCATATATATTTCTTCATCTAATTCACCATTTAAAAATGCCGTTTTAACATCCATTTGGTATATTTGCAATTTATGTATTGCTGCAATTGGAATTAACATTCTAATGGATGTAATCCTTGTAATGGGTGGATAAGTGTCAAAGTAATCTATTCCCCCCTTTTGCTTCTATCCTTTAGCAAAAAGTCCAGCCATATATTTATCAATGGTTCCATCATCTTTCATTTTTCGTTTTAATATCTATTTACACCCTAACGGTTTTGTCCCCGGTGGTACGTCCACCAATTCCCATATATGATTTTTGAATAATGGATTCAATTTCACTATTGATAGCTTCTTTCTAATATGAGGCTTACGGAGTGGATAGAGCTTCCTTTACTGTTTGAGGTTCACTTTCTAACATATATGTTAAAAAATCCGAACCGAAAGATTTTGAAATCTTAGCTCTTTTGCTACATCTAGGTTCTTCCTCAATAATATTTCGAGGTTCACTATTTGTAACTTCAAGCATTCTTTTGTTAGAACTTGTTTCTTGTGTACTTTTACAAGGAAAGATATTTTCAAAGAATGATGCATTCCTAGATTCTATGATTGTATTTTCATGAATTTTATACTTATGCACAAGGAATCGATATGCACTACTATTATGTGCATAACCAATGAATATGCAATCGATATGCACTACTGTTATGTGCATAACCAATGAATATGCCGTTAATAGTCTTTGGACCAATTTTCACATTTTTAGGTTCAGGAACAAGTACTTTTGCTAGACACCCCCACACTTTTAAGTATTTGTAGGAAGGCTTGCGTCCTTTCCATAATTCATAGGGTATCTTATTTTTTTTCTTATGAATCAACTTGTTAAGAATGTAATTAGCTGAAAGCAATGCTTCCCCCACATGTTTTGGGGTAATCTCAAACTTATTAACATTGTATTCATCATTTCTTTTAAAGTTCGGTTTTTTTGTCATGCAATCCCATTTGATTGATGAGAGTAAGGAGTGGTAGTTTGGTGAATAATGCCATTCTCTAAACATATTTCCTTAAAAGGAGACTCATATTCCCCACCTCTATCGCTTCTGAATTCTTTAATCTTTTTACCAAGTTGATTCTCAACTTCTATCTTGTATTTTTTAAAATCTATAATCGCTTCATCTTTTCTTCTTAATAAGTAGACATAACAATATCTAATGCAATCATCCAAAAAGTTAAAAAAGTAATTTTTCCCACCTCTAGTTTGAGAAAATTTTAAATCACATATATCGCTGCAGATTAAATCTAAAGGTTCACTATTCCTTTCAATTGAATGGAAAGGTGTTTTAGTTAATTTAGCTTCTACACATGTTTCACATTTGTGACTTATATTAATGCTAAATTTAGGAATTAATTCTAAGTGAATTAACATGTCCTACTCTACCATGCCACATATTCATAGACTCAAGCATATAAGCAGAAGATATCATATTATTATCATTGTTACTTTTAGGTACAACAGTTATGACGTTCAATTTGAACATCCCATCACACCTATATCCTTTCCCTACATACATTCCATCTTTACTTAGTACAAATTTGTCTCCAATAAGGACTAGCTCAAATCCTTTGGACTAGCTCACATCCTTTCTTTTTTAGCACGAAATCGGAGACAAGGTTCTTCCTAATGTCAAGGACATGCAATACATCATTTAGTGCCAGATGCTTCCTCGAAGTCATTTTCAACATGACTTTTCCTTGACCTTTAACCTTTGAGGTGGAGGAGTTTCCCATAAATAATTATTCTCCATTTGCAATTAGTTGGTAGGTTGTGAGCATACTCTTATCGGAACACACATGGCATGTATCACCGATATCAGCCCACCACTCTTTGGTATTACCCACCAAATTTACTTCAGATATAATTGTGGAGAAAGAAACGTTGGAAACATCCTCGAACAATGCATCAACTTCTGTCATGTTAACTTGTGGTGCTTTCTTCTTTAAGTTCTCTTGCTTTTTCGGCTTGCAATAATCCTTGGCCTTATGACCTTCTTTGTTTCAATTAAAACATTTTCCTTTGAACTTATTAACACTGCCTTGTTGACTTGTGCCTTCATTTTTGTGATTCCTCTCTTTGGTCAATTTGTGTCCATCCTTAACAATATTTTCTTTTGTAGACATAGCATGGTTATCGTTTTTTTTAGATTTATGATTATCTTCTTCTATCCTTAACCGAGCAATTAAATATTCAAGTCCCATTTTTTTCGTTTATGCTTCAAGTAATTTTTGAAATCTTTCTAAGAAGGAGGTAATTTTTCAATTACTGTAGCAACTTGAAATGTTTCACTTATTACCATATTTTTAGCAAGTATTTCATGAAAAATTAATTGAATCTCTTGGACTTGGCTTATGACAGTCTTTGAATCAACCATTTTATACTCGAGAAATCTATCGCCCACGAATTTTTTCATGTCGGCATCCTCGATTTTATATTTTTTATCCAAAGACTCCCATAACAGTTTAGCAGTTTTTGATTGGACTATATACATTATAAAGTGTATTGTCCAATCCATTAAGGATATAGTTTTTTCAAATAAAATCCGAATGCTTCCATGCTTCTACAACTAGCAAAGTTGTATTATCCATTTCATTTTCATTAACTATGGGAGCATCTTCATTAATAAACCTCGCACGATTAATGGTAGTTAAATAGAACATCATCTTTTATTGCCAACGTTTGAAATCAATACCATTAAATTTTTTGAGTTTTCCTCCATGTGTTAAATGAGTAGGAACGGTAGTAGGAACGCTAACCGGCACAACGGTTTGAGGAATTGACATCACATTTTCAGAGGATTCAGTAGCCATTATTCTGTTATAAAATAACACAGAATCAATTTATGAAATGTAGAGAATTTTTCAAATTTTTGAAAAAAATTGTAGAGGAAAATATATAACGTAAACATATTTTTATATGTATTTAAAACAGTCAAACTTTAGCAAAATAATTTCAATTAAGAAAAACTATCTATTTAGTGAGTGAGAAACGACATAAAAAAATTTATTCCGTCTTAAGATTGTTGTTTTTCGGGTTAAGAAAATAATTTTTCACTAAATATATAAATAGTAATTAAAATCAACTAATTTATTAAAATTACAGTAATAGTAAAGAAAGGCAAGAAGAACATACAGTTCGTGATTGAAACAATCACTTGCAGAGATTTGACCGAGTCAAAGTTGAACTATCTTTCCTGAAGACAGAATACGCCACCGCTACAGTGCTGACGGCAAATTCAATGGGACTTTGCCTCCCAGGATGAAACGGTCAATGACTGTTTTAAGAAGCACTTCAGTGCAACAGTCCCATGAACCAACAATGTCGAATTTCTCTTAAGAGGGAAGAAGGGAACAAGGGCAGGAGTAGGGAATTCGGGTAGATTTTTCCAGTGTTAAAATTGATTGCATATGGTCTTTTATATAATTGGTGAAGGATTTCAACTGTTGGCTTTTCCCAGAATAGATGTGAATGTTTGAACAATCATATCTGTTAACAAAGCACCACAAAGTTTTAATTAAATTAAATAAAACGACAACATTTTAAATAATTAATTAGTGTGGAAATAATTAAATAATTAATTAATCCATAATTTATTAATTAGTTTTGGGAAAACAAATTTTTCATTTCAAAAAATAAATTTTGAAGACCAAAGGTCAATTAAATTTTGTTCAAAAAATTTAATAGTTTCTCAAGGAAGACCCAAGAACCAGGCACGGGCCTGGCGGAATGAACGATGACGACGACGCGTGTGGGCTTTTGACACAAAGCCCAAACATGTATAATGTAGGTCCTCTCCTCTTCAAAGAGTTGGGATATCCCAAAGGCATCCAAGCCTTAGTCCTATAACTTGGGTATATTAATTCCAAGCTTTTCTATCACTTTTCCAATGTGGGACAAACCCACTTAACTATGTTACACCATCTAGCTTAAACTCAAACGGGTTACTTTAAGTTCAAATTTCTCATTCATTACTTCACTATTTTGAACAAATGAGTATACCAAATTAATCTCCTTGATATAGGGAATACATTGGTACTATGACACATCACTTTTAACATATGTGTCCCATTTAAAATTGACTCCAAAGTTTGACCAAATAAGATGTCATTTTTATTAAAATATCCAACATTTGCTCGTTTACTTAACCTGTTTCTTTATTTTCAGGTTAATACTATGAGCGCTCCGATACCCTTGGAGCCTGAGGTACTAAGTTGTCGTACCTTTTATTTATTCTTGACATTTACTCGTCTACTTAGCCTGCTTCTTTGTTTTCAGGTAAATGTTATGAGCGCTTTGGTGCCCTTGGAGCCTTAGGTACTAAACTATTGTACTTTTAATTTATTCTTGGCATTCGCTCGCCTACTTAACCTGTTTCTTTGTTTTCAGGTTAATCAATGAGCGCTCCTATGCCCTTGGAGCTCGAGGTACTAAATTTTCGTACCTTTTATTTATTCTTGGCATTTTCTCGTCTACTTAACTTGTTTCTTTGTTTTTAAGTTAATGTTATGAGCGCTCCGGTGCCCTTGGAGCCTTAGGTACTAAATTGTTGTACCTTTTTATTTATTCCTGGCATTTTTTCGTCTACTTAACCTGTTTCTTTGTTTTCAGGTTAATACTATGAGCGCTCTGATGCCCTTGGAACCTTATGTACTAAACTATCGAACCTTTTTATTTATTCTTATCATTTGCTCGTCTACTTAACCTGTTTCTTTATTTTCAAGTTAATACTGTGAGCTCTCCGATGCCCTTAGAGCCTTAGGTACTAAACTATTGTACCTTTGTATATACTTCTATTTATACTTTTGCAAATAATTTTTGTGTTCTCTTACTTGTTGGCCTATTTTATTAGGTGGAGGAATACTAGCAAGTAAAAATGCACTAGGTGGCACCACGACCAATATAAAAGAAATTAAAATTTCATAAGCATTAATCTTGCTAAGAAAGTATAATTGATACCTCATACTTTTTGTTGCTAGATCTTTTCTTTCAAACTGAGTAAGAATGCTCATGAAGCATATTGAACTTGATCATACTACAATAAAGTCAATCTGAGACTTAAGTTTTTTTTTTCAAAAAATCATATATCTGCTTGCCAGCCCCGCTGCTCGAATCCAAGCATGCGAGAGAATGAAGTTTCCATTAAATCAAATATAATATTTTAACCGCACAAAATAACTTTTTCGAAATTCATATCAATAGAGTGAATATATTCAATCAATTAATATAAAAAATAATGTTTGTGGTATAGTAATAGATAACTTTCGAAGTCATTTATACTTTGAATAAATGGTTCAAACATATTCGAGTGATGGATTGATAGATATTCTGTTTCTTCTCATAATGAGTTACTATGGTTCAAAATATCAAATGAAATGTGATGTCACACAAATTATTCTGAGTATATAAATTTGGGGATCTTAAGGTTATCGATCAATTTACTAGGGTATTCTTGAAAGAAACTTTGTTAAAACACGCAAATATGCGAGTTAAAAATTCGAGAAACTTTTGGCCACACAAACGCTCGAGTCATAAATTCGAGCAATCCCAATTTTTTGTGAACTTAACATACAAACTTGGGTTGAAAATTCGGGAAACCCCTATACACGCACACGAGTTGTAAATTCAGGCAACCCTATTCTTGCATTTGGGTTCTTTGTTTTAAATGAATAAGCGTGGTTTTTAATCAAGTTTATACTGAGAAAATCATGGGCATATGTACTTGGACTTATATTATCTAAGTCCCACTTTAATTCAAATAATGTATGAAAATCATACAAAAGGGTTCTAAAAGTATCATATTATCATGTCAATGATTTCTTCTCTTTTGTTTTAAGCAATGTGCTTTGTCTTAATTATTTCAATAATTGTAAGCATATTTTCACATGTAAGAGCAGTCTACTTGGCTAATACTGTGTTCATTTATGTGAATAAACCCTACTAAATAGATACTCGAGTGCATACTTTTTTTTCCTTTTAGAACAACCAATATAAAATGTAAAATATATTTGTACACAGCATTCAATAAAATTCTCACGAACATTATAATGTTCTATAATGCTTGTGAAGCAACAAAACTAGGTCGGACAACGAAACTCAGGAGGTGTAGATTTGAGGATAATTCATTTTTTATAAACGCTTTTGTATTTAAAACAACGAGCGATAAAACTAGCACAAGGAAGTTTTATACCGTGGGGTTACAAAGCCGGTGTATTGACTTCTGATTTAGCTTGGATGTGAGGGTCCCGTGAATTTTTTATGAAACATAGGCTCAACTATATTTTGTCACAAACTGGGTTGATTTCAAGATTTTGAGCAAAACCCTATTCGCCAGGAAACTAAGTCGAGAAACTGAACTTGATGAGAAGACTTCTAATAGATTTTTATTTTATATCTAAAGAGTAGCTATTTGTATATGGACTTAAACAGTCTCATTTCATCTCTCTTTATTAACTTTCTCTAGAATCAGTTTATGTGTACTTTGTACTAGGGCATCATCAACCATGTGATGAAATTTCCGCACATAACTCGAATCTTTTGAGAATCAAAATTTATTTGGGTAGGTCACAAATCATTTTGATTTTTTTATATCTCGTAAAATAAAATGAGGTGCTGTGTCTGTGTTCTTGTATTATTTGTCAAGAAAGAGCAAGGTATAGGGGTTGGAGTTTTATTGACACTCAATTTCTTATAATTAGCCTCTAAATCTAAGCAAGGGCGGCGCCAGAATTCATCTAATTGTGAGGTCTTATATTATTTTTAAGTGCTAACAAAAAGTATAATTGCTACTCTTTGGACTTAATCTAAAGCAATGTTATATTTGTAAATAGTATATTTTAAATATACTTGTTAAATAACTCTTACACATAATAGATGTTTATAATATATACTATGCTTATTTTAAAAGTGCGGGTACCACGCATTGCTTGAGAGTCAATTTTTTAGTTTCTTTAGTTTGTCAGTAACCCATATGAGAATGAATACCAAAAAAGTTCCATAATGTTTAACAAATCAATTAACAGCTGAAAACAATCTATCTTATAAGAATAGAATAAGAAGTTAATGATTAACTAGGTAGCATAATCTCTTATAAGAAAGGAACATGATGTTAATCATATGCTGTGCCTCATATTAGCTGGAACTCCTCTGAAATCGGTGGGCTGATAATTGGGATGGGATACATAACCAAATACACTATAAATTGAGTTTATGATCTGCCCTGGGCTATAGCCCTGGTCTGCCCAGGGCTGGATCCGCCCTTGAATCTAAGGCTGGCTTGAGCAACTAATCGAAAGTTCTTTTCTCGAAAAATTGATTTTGGGAGGTCTGTTTTGAGAGTACAGTTGAAGCACACTACAAGTTTTTGCAGACATTAGGCTTTAAAATCGCTGTAAAAGCAGCCTTACTTTTCTTATCAGGCACACTTATGTCTTTTTTTAAGCTGATCTTGTCCTTACTATTCTACTTGTTATTATATAAATAAAATAACAAATATCGAATCAACAAAAAGTCCAGTCACATTTATATTTTTAGGACTTTGTGTAAAGTGTGAGCGAATTATCGTTCATTATTTTAAAGAAAATCGCAGGTGGATTTTCCTAGGGCTTAGATACAATATGAGTCGCTTAAATTAGCTATTAGGCCTATTTACAGAAAAGCTACATCATTAATTAATATTTATGCAACCCGTGGATAATAGGAGAACCTGTGACTTTTAAAAGTAAACAAGGACAACCAATAAATACAATGCTATATGGTTTGAGGCATTTTCAGCACGCAACTTTAATTAAAATAATTACTAAAATCAACTTAAATTGTTGAAATTTAGAGCATTTACTAATGCATATACCCATAAGCTAGTTTTAAGAGCCATGATATGTATAGGGGCCAAATCTATTTCCTTAAAAACAACTAGCTTGGTTACGAAATGCTTATAAAATAAAGGCAAAGTTGGTTAAAGATATAATCAATAGAAACAAAGAAGCATAATATCAACTTTCCTGGGTTGATAGACAGAGAACAAGAGTTTTATGTCATGCTTCTTGAATAAACCATTTTCTTTCTACGGTGATTTTCGTATCCCCATTGTAGGGGACAAACCCGCATTATTGGTCATATCTTAAATAAATTAGCAGCATCCTTTTTCGGAACCATTAATGACCTCGTTTGTCTAGGAATAAACCACATATAAACCTTAAGATATTAGTTTTGTGTAATACCCCGTACTTTTGGCTATAATTATTTTTGGGATTAATTAATTAAATTGCGTATTAATTGGAAATTAATCCGGATATAAATACTAATGTGATGCGAGTTGGTATTTGATTATGGGCATATATGATTATATATGAAAATGGAATTATGAAATTTGTCGTGAGATTTATATACGACATTTTTAGAAATTTCGTTGAGACGCGTGGGACCGCCGCGTCACGGTGTAATATTTTGATTATAAAAAGTGAATTTAAAATCTATAATCCGTATGGTCGTTTTGAGTGCTCCAACGCGTCCGGAAGGGTCGAGATAGTTAGAAAACACTAGCCGGGGGTATAGTTTGGGTCCCGGGGTATTTTTAGGCCATACCGGCACCATAAAGGGTATTTTAGTAATTTTACATTTTGAGGAATTAAAAGTGACGAAAATTGGTTAATTAAATCTGATGTGGATATTGATCCACTAAGCCCATAACCAACCCATATTAACCCTTTAAGCTACGGAGGCTAACATTAGGTTTACAATCTTCCCCAAATCAAACCCTAGCCACCTTAAGCCACCATTGGAGAAGAAACTTGGAGAGAGAGGAAACTCTGCAGAAACTTCATCAAACCTACATCAAAATCAGAAATCAAACCAAGGCAAGTGTTTTAATCATATTTAAATTCGTAGAATGTTTCCTCCATGTTAGAAATTAATAAATTACAACTGTTCTTGGAAGATAATGAAAACCCATGTAGTTTGGAGTTTAGAACTTGAGAATTGTGAAGAGAATTGCATGTAGTATGATAGGTAGATGATTTCCCTTATAATAATTGTGATTAGAAGGAATTAAAACGAAATAAATTCTGCGATTTGATGATGATATAAACCTAGGGTTCATGCTCTTGAGAAATTGGGAAAAGTGTAGAGATTTGTAAATTGGTTGATGTTATGATGATTCAATCCTTGAAAACATGTTAGGAGATGACGTAAATATGTTTAGGATGAATTAGAGACCCTAAAACGTTATTTGGATGAACTTTGGAAGAGATTAAAATTGATAAAAATGGTGAAAAACGAATTGGGGAAAAATCTGGGCCGAATCTGGTAGCTCGTTAGAAGCAGCCCCAGGTCGTTCGAACGAACTCGTTCGAACGAGCTTCTAACGAGTTGACCAGTCGTTGCTAACGAGTAGGGATTTCGTTCGATATCTCGTTCGAACGAGATATCGTTAGAAGGGACAGTTCGTTCGAACGAACTGGATCTCGTTCGAACAGTCTCGTTCGAACGAGACTTCTAACGAGCTGACAGTCCAAACTCGTTCGAACCCTCGTTCGAACGAGACTTCTAACGAGCTGGCAGTTTGGGCCATTTTGGACTGTTTTGATTTTTGGAGTCCCGTAAACTTATCCGAGAATATAGATATCATTCCGTAGATGTAGTAATGATAGAATTGGGACATTTGGGTATTTATGAGAAGGAATTTACATACGAGAGTTGTATTACCTGGACGGTTTGGGTTGAGACGTGAGTGTCTACTACGACGTGAGAAATTATGGCGCGTATGATTACAAACCGGAATAGTACAAATTGTGATAATTATAGTTAGTACGAGAATGCGATATGTACTACGATTGAAATACGGTATTACTAAGATGTGTGTTTACTTAGTATTGGTATATGGACTATGTGTATGACATACCTACCATACTTGCTATCACGGGAGGTTTGCGTTCGCTTAGGACCCTCTAATCCTTGTGTGCCTACTGGGGGGATATAGACTGGTACCTTGATGAACATAGGTCAGAGAAAGACTTATTGGGATGTTAATAAGTCCGCTGATCGTGGGAGCGTAGGTATGTGCGTGACCCATGTGATGTGACTGTGTTCGCCTCCACTATTTTGTGATTTGTGTTATCTGAACTATTCTTGAGAGATTCGGAATATGTGATCCTTATGTACGTGATGTACCGGGATGGATAGCAGAGTATGTGTGCACCGCAGCTTAGTTCTCGGGGTGCTTGTATTGTATATTTATGATGTGAATAATATACACTTAATTAATGGGAATCCTCATGTTAATGTTGTGAATATTACGGTATTGTTTTGAGAAACATAACGAGTTAACTGATGGTGAAATATATTGTATATGAGTATCTGAGAGTACGTTAATCCCCTATTTAATTTACGAGCGTGATAATGATTTTGGAACCGAGTAAAATGGGTAGGACCTATGGCAGTCTAGCTAGATATGTTGTCACTTAGCTAGTAGTATGGGTCGTTATAGATGGGTACTTACGTTAGGAGTGCACAGTTAGACGAGAGGTGAGTATATCATGTGAGTGCACGTCCTAACATGTACTTTGCATTTAATGTTTTAAATGTTTTTAAAGCACTTGCAGGTTTTTAAAATATAACTCCACATTCGGGCTCTGACCCGTTTGCCTTTCAAATCTTTTTCTTGTAAAACCATTTTAGGTGCCCAGCCACAAGGACACCAAGCATAGGATACTCATTCAGGTGACGAGCTGTAGCTGTTTGTGGAAGCTACAGGGAACTTTGCTTGTAGACGCTTCTATCTTTTGGATTCCAGAGTCACTATCTATCAGTTGTAGGGCATGTTGCCCCTTTCTTTTAGAGACATCTTTATATTTCAGTTTTCAGACTTTAGCATGTATTATTTCAGCATTCCTTTTACTTTTCGGTTATGGGATTGTGATGAGGAGTTTCCTCCAGACTTTATTTACTTATTGTGCTAGTTATCCGTTTTACTTTAGTATGGTGAATGGTGTTATTTATTTCTTCATGACTCATGTTGCATGTTAATCAGACTTAAATTAAAATTTGGCACTTACTTTTTAAATACTAGGTGGTTAGTAACAATAAAACGTTTTCGACAGTGATGCTATTAACTGAGCCAACTTGGCATTTTGAATTAATTTAATAAAGGAGTAGCTACCCGGTATTTAATTAGTCGGGGTGTCACAGGTGGTATCAGAGCATCAGGTTCTAGTGTCCTTTAGGATCTGTACGGCTATTATGTTTCCGCTACGTTTCTTTGATATAGAGCCCTATATTTTAGGACTGTTGTACTCTTTTTGTGTGTACGTTTCGTTCTTCAGCTATTTTAAAGTTTATAACTGTAGACTTATAAACTTTGTTCTTATTTCAGATGCCTCCACGACGTGCACGACGAGTTCCCAGGGATGCAACGCCCGAACCCCAGCCCGCTCCAGTACAGGGCATGATGAACGCAGCTGAGGTTGCAGCTATAGTAGCCCAAGCGGTAAATGCCGCGATTGCCGTGGTTCAGCAGGCACCACCTCAGGCGTCGGTTGCCGCGCCAGTTCAGGCAAATGCATTCCCGTCTGCTTGGGAGCGTGTACGCGACGCTTTTCAGAAAGCGCATCCGCCAGAGTTTGCAGGAAGCTCAGATGTGGTAATCTCGAGCCAGTGGAGGAAAGATATGCAGAGGCACTTGAGGATGCATGAGTGCACTGATGTTCAGAAGCAGGTACTAGCTACTTTCAAGCTAGTTGGATCTGTGCTACAGTGGTGGGAGTCCATTACCACCGCGGAGGAGAGGGATACTCTCACGATTCAGGAGTTCTGGGTGCGGTTTGACCGCAAGTACTTTCCGTCCGCAGTTCATACGGAAATGAGGAGGAAGCTGATGAGTCTGAGGCAGGAAGGCAAGACAGTGGCCGAGTATGAGGCTGAGTTTACTAATCTGTTGAATATCGTCCCAGACGAGATACCAACAGAGAAGAAGAAAATTGAGAAGTTCACCGACGGGTTGAATTGGAGGATCCGTCAACATCTGCTAGGGAACCTATCGTTGGCCACGTATTCTGATGTGGTTAACGCTGCATTGTTACACTGCCAGGACCACCGTTTTCATATGGCCGAGGGAAAAAGATCGGGGGAGTCTAGCCAGCAGGGCAGGACTGGAGGTCATGGTGCCAGCGGGGCACAACCTGGTCAGGGACATAGACAGAACGAGCAGGGTTCGCAGCAGGGGGATAATAAGAGGTTCCGGTCAGGGAACTACAGGCAGGGACAGGGAGGTTTCCGTCAGGGCCATCAGGGTCCAAACGGCCATCAGGGCCAACAGGGGCAGAACGGGAATCAGGGCCAACAGGGCCAAGGCAGGAACGGTAACGGCCACCAGGGCCGGGGGCAGCAGGGGAAGAGAGGGGGAAACTTCCCAGGGAAGTGCTTTGTTTGTGGCAAGACTGGCCATAAGCGACAGGATTGTCCGGATAGGGGCAGGGCCCCACAGCAGCAACAGTAGGGTGCTCGCCAGGAGCCACAGAGGCCTATGTTTTCGCCTGCTCTTCCCGCACCGCCACAGATTATTCCAGCCGTCCCAGTTCAGCAGGGGCAGCTACAGTATGGACGTGTCTACAACGTCCACCAGGCTGCAGTTCCACAGGCACCGCCCGTGATCGAGGGTACGTTTCCTATCCATGGCACTATGGGTCAGGTATTATTTGATACGGGTGCTACACATTGTTTTATAGCTACACACTTCGCGAAAGCTTTAGGATTGTTAGCTACGGCAGAGAGCACAGTGACGTGTGTCGATTCACCATTGGGGAGTGGGTCACTTATTTTCTTTATATGTCGGGGAGTGGGGGTAGAGATCGGTGGTTTGGTATTGCCTGCAGACATGTTAGTGTTAGACATGCATGTTCACGATGTGATCATCGGTATGGATTGGCTCGTAGCATATAGGGCCATGATTGATTGCTTCAGCGGAAGCATTATTTTTGCCATTTCGGGGCAAGAGATGTTTGTAGTGGCGATGCCTCGCCCGGAGGGAGGATCGACCGCTCATCTGTATTACATAGAGGAGGATACCTCTAAGGAGGTTGTTATGCCTTTAGATTCGATCCCGGTTGTCAGGGAGTACTCAGATGTGTTTCAGGAGATACCAGGCTTACCACCCAGTCAAGAGATAGACTTTGTTATAGATTTGCTACCGGGTACGAGACCTATAGCACGCGCACCGTACCGTATGGCTCCAGCTGAGATGCGAGAGCTACGGGATCAGATAGAGCAGCTGTTAGGTCAGGGCTTTATTCGTAGGAGTACCTCACCTTGGGGCGCTCCATTTTTGTTTGTGAAGAAGAGGGACGGTTCAATGAGATTGTGTGTGGACTACCGAGAGTTGAATAAGGTCACGATACGGAATAAATATCCATTGCCTCGGATCGATGACTTATTCGACCAGTTGAGAGGAGCTTCCTTCTTCTCAAAGATTGATTTGAGATCGGGATACCATCAGTTGCGTATCAGGGAGGAGGATGTCTCGAAGACTGCGTTCTTGTCGAGATATGGTTCTTACGAGTTTCGGGTTATGCCTTTCGGCTTGACCAACGCTCCAGCTGTGTTTATGGATTTGATGAACAGAGTGTTCAGGGATTTCCTAGATCAGTTTGTCATTGTCTTCATTGATGACATTCTGGTTTACTCTCAGACAGAGGAGGAGCACGCCGAGAATTTGAGGCAGGTTTTGCAGATGCTTCGTCAGAACGAGCTGTATGCAAAGTTTGAGAAGTGCGGGTTTTGGTTGAAGGAAGTCCAGTTCTTGGGTCACATTATTTCCGACCGAGGGATATCTGTTGATCCGGGGAAAGTGTCTGCGGTGAGGGAGTGGGGACAGCCCACGACACCGACAGAGATTCGTAGTTTCTTGGGCCTGGCAGGATACTACAGGAGGTTCATTCGGGGATTTTCGAAGATAGCAGGTCCTTTGACACATCTTACTCGTAAAGGTGTGCCGTTCATTTGGAGTGATGCCTGTCAGTTGGCATTTGATGAATTGAAGGACAAGCTAACCTCAGCACCTGTGTTAGCATTGCCGAAACCGGGAGTTGAGTATTTGGTGTACACCGATGCGTCTTTGCAAGGAATGGGAGGGGTATTACAGCAGGAGAGACAGGCCATAGCTTATGCTTCCCGTAAGCTTAAGCCTCACGAGAAGAATTACCCCACGCATGATTTGGAGTTGGCAGCAGTGGTATTTGCCCTACGGATTTGGAGGCACTATCTTTTGGGGGAGAAGTTTCAACTGTTCACGGACCACAAGTCCCTATAGTACCTGTTCATGCAGAAAGAGTTGAATATGCGGCAATGTAGGTGGCTTGAGTTTGTGAAAGACTACCAGTTCGACATCCAGTACCACCCGGGTAAGGCTAACGTGGTAGCAGACGCGTTGAGCCGTAGGCCAGCAGATGAGGTGGCAGAGGTGTGGAAGGCTAAATGGAAGGAGTTAGGACACCAGGATGCAGTGGCCCGATCTTTCATGTCCGTGATGACCGTTACACCGCAGATTGTCACGAAGGTTGTACGGGCACAGGCAAATGACTCGTTCTGTCAGGAGTAGATAGTTCGATTACTAGCAGAGGGAGCCGAATCCTATACCGTTAGCTCAGACGGGGGATTACGCTTCAATGGGAGATTGGTAGTTCCGGAAGGAGAAGAATTGTGACACGAGGTGATGGCAGAGTCGCACGGCTCACGGTTCGCGGTACATCCCGGAGGGGATAAGATGTATCAGGACATGAGACGGCAGTATTGGTGGAGCGGTATGAAGAGAGACATCGCTGAGTTTATTTCGAAATGCGCCACTTGTCAGCTCGTAAAAGTGGATCATCAGAGACCAGCAGGATTGCTACAGCTGTTGGAGGTCCCGGTGTGGATGTGGGAGAGCATATCCATGGACTTTATCACGGGGTTGCCTATGTCGCAGAGGGGTCACGACTCAGTTTGGGTGATTGTGGACAGATTGTCCAAAGTCACTCACTTTTTACCCGTAAGGACTGACTACACTGCGGGACAGTATGCCCAGCTCTTCATTTCAGAGATTGTGAGACTTCACGGTGTGCCCCTAAATATCGTGTCTGACAGAGACAAGATATTTGTTTCGCGGTTTTGGGAGAGTTTCCAGGAGGCCATGGGCACGGAATTGCGGTTGAGTACGGCTTATCATCCGCAGACTGATGGGCTGACAGAGCGCACCAATCAGATGTTGGAGGACATGCTACGCATGTGCATTATTGACTTCGGGGGTGGATGGGAGCAATACCTTCCACTGGTGGAGTTTGCATACAACAACTCCTATCAGTTCACTATTGGCATGGCTCCGTTCGAGGCATTGTACGGTAGACCTTGTCGTTCCCCAGCATGTTGGTTAGAGGTGGGGGACAACAAACTACTTGGGCCGGAAGTGATTCAGGATACTTCGGCAAGGATTGAGTTGATTCGGAGTCGCATTCGGGTAGCTCAAGACCGGCAAAAGAGTTATGCTGATGCGAAGAGATTTTTCAGAGAATTTCAAGTGGGGGATCAGGTTTTGCTCAGGGTATCTCCGATGAAGGGGATTATGCGTTTCGGGAAGAAGGGGAAGTTGGCACCGAGGTATGTGGGGCCGTTTCCTATTATTGAGCGGATCGGACCAGTTGCGTATAGACTTGGACTACCGAAACATTTGCATCGGATTCACGATGTGTTTCACATTTCCTCGCTGAGGAAATATCTCAGAGATGATTTAGCTCATTCTCACATTGCTGTGGAGGACATCGATCTCCAGCCGGATAGCTCCTACGAGGAGGGACCAATTGCTATTCTGGACCGAAGTGAGAGGAAGGTGAGGTCAAAGATAGTACCGTTAGTGCGTGTTCAGTGGCGACATCACAATGTCAAGGAGTCCACATGGGAGCGCGAGGATGAGATGCGCGAACGTTATCCAGAGTTATTTTTAGCAGGTACTTTCTAGTTTCGAATTTCGGGACGAAATTCAGTTATTAGGGGGGAAGTATGTAATACCCCGTACTTTTGGCTATAATTATTTTTGGGATTAATTAATTAAATTGTGTATTAATTGGAAATTAATTCGGATATAAATACTTGTCGTGAGATTTATATACGGCATTTTTAGAAATTTCGTTGAGACGCGTGGGACCGCCGCGTCACGGTGTAATATTTTGATTATAAAAAGTGAATTTAAAATCTATAATCCGTATGGTCATTTTGAATGCGCCAACGCGTCCGGAAGGGTCGAGATAGTTAGAAAACACTAGCCGGGGGTATAGTTTGGGTCCCGGGGTATTTTTAGGCCATACCGGCACCATAAAGGGTATTTTAGTAATTTTACATTTTGAGGAATTAAAAGTGACGAAAATTGGTTAATTAAATTTGATGTGGATATTGATCCACTAAGCCCATAACCAACCCATATTAACCCTTTAAGCTACGGAGGCTAACATTAGGTTTACAATCTTCCCCAAATCAAACCCTAGCCACCTTAAGCCACCATTGGAGAAGAAACTTGGAGAGAGAGGAAACTCTGCAGAAACTTCATCAAACCTACATCAAAATCAGAAATCAAACCAAGGCAAGTGTTTTAATCATATTTAAATTCGTAGAATGTTTCCTCCATGTTAGAAATTAATAAATTACAACTGTTCTTGGAAGATAATGAAAACCCATGTAGTTTGGAGTTTAGAACTTGAGAATTGTGAAGAGAATTGCATGTAGTATGATAGGTAGATGATTTCCCTTATAATAATTGTGATTAGAAGGAATTAAAACGAAATAAATTCTGCGATTTGATGATGATATAAACCTAGGGTTCATGCTCTTGAGAAATTGGGAAAAGTGTAGAGATTTGTAAATTGGTTGATGTTATGATGATTCAATCCTTGAAAACATGTTAGGAGATGACGTAAATATGTTTAGGATGAATTAGAGACCCTAAAACGTTATTTGGATGAACTTTGGAAGAGATTAGAATTGATAAAAATGGTGAAAAACGAATTGGGGAAAAATCTGGGCCGAATCTGGTAGCTCGTTAGAAGCAGCCCCAGGTCGTTCGAACGAACTCGTTCGAACGAGCTTCTAACGAGTTGACCAGTCGTTGCTAACGAGTAGGGATTTCGTTCGATATCTCGTTCGAACGAGATATCGTTAGAAGGGACAGTTCGTTCGAACGAACTGGATCTCGTTCGAACAGTCTCGTTCGAACGAGACTTCTAACGAGCTGACAGTCCAAACTCGTTCGAACCCTCGTTCGAACGAGACTTCTAACGAGCTGGCAGTTTGGGCCATTTTGGACTGTTTTGATTTTTGGAGTCCCGTAAACTTATCCGAGAATATAGATATCATTCCGTAGATGTAGAAATGATAGAATTGAGACATTTGGGTATTTATGAGAAGGAATTTACATACGAGAGTTGTATTACCTGGACGGTTTGGGTTGAGACGTGAGTGTCTACTACGACGTGAGAAATTATAGCGCGTATGATTACAAACCAGAATAGTACAAATTGTGATAATTATAGTTAGTACGAGAATGCGATATGTACTACGATTAAAATACGGTATTACTAAGATGTGTGTTTACTTAGTATTGGTATATGGACTATGTGTATGACATACCTACCATACTTGCTATCACGGGAGGTTTGCGTTCGCTTAGGACCCTCTAATCCTTGTGTGCCTACGGGGGGGATATAGACTGGTACCTTGATGAACATAGGTCAGAGAAAGACTTATTGGGATGTTAATAAGTCCGCTGATCGTGGGAGCGTAGGTATGTGCGTGACCCATGTGATGTGACTGTGTTCGCCTCCACTATTTTGTGATTTGTGTTATCTGAACTATTCCTGAGAGATTCGGAATATGTGATCCTTATGTACGTGATGTACCGGGATGGATAGCAGAGTATGTGTGCACCGCAGCTTAGTTCTCGGGGTGCTTGTATTGTATATTTATGATGTGAATAATATACACTTAATTAATGGGAATCCTCATGTTAATGTTGTGAATATTACGGTATTGTTTTGAGAAACATAACGAGTTAACTGATGGTGAAATATATTGTATATGAGTATCTGAGAGTACGTTAATCCCCTATTTAATTTACGAGCGTGATAATGATTTTGGAACCGAGTAAAATGGGTAGGACCTATGGCAGTCTAGCTAGATATGTTGTCACTTAGCTAGTAGTATGGGTCGTTATAGATGGGTACTTACGTTAGGAGTGCACAGTTAGACGAGAGGTGAGTATATCATGTGAGTGCACGTCCTAACATGTACTTTGCATGTAATGTTTTAAATGTTTTTAAAGCACTTGCAGGTTTTTAAAATATAACTCCACATTCGGGCTCTGACCCGTTTGCTTTTCAAATCTTTTTCTTGTAAAACCATTTTAGGTGCCCAGCCACAAGGACACCAAGCATAGGATACTCATTCAGGTGACGAGCTGTAGCTGTTTGTGGAAGCTACAGGGAACTTTGCTTGTAGACGCTTCTATCTTTTGGATTCCAGAGTCACTATCTATCAGTTGTAGGGCATGTTGCCCCTTTCTTTTAGATACATCTTTATATTTCAGTTTTCAGACTTTAGCATGTATTATTTTAGTATTCCTTTTACTTTTCGGCTATGGGATTGTGATGAGGAGTTTTCCTCCAGACTTTATTTACTTATTGTGCTAGTTATCCGTTTTACTTTAGTATGGTGAATGGTGTTGTTTATTTCTTCATGACTAGTGTTGCATGTTAATCAGACTTAAATTAAAATTTGGCACTTACTTTTTAAATACTAAGTGGTTAGTAACAATAAAACGTTTTCGACAGTGATGCTATTAACTGAGCCAACTTGGCATTTTGAATTAATTTAATAAAGGAGTAGCTACCCGATATTTAATTAGTCGGGGTGTCACATTTTGCCCAACAACTTTTACGCTTGTTCTGTATTGTCTGCAAAACTAATTTCAGTCTACTAATCCTACACACACACACACACACACACATATATAAATACAAAAGCAGTAATATATATAAAGTAAATGACAATATATATTCAAAATAAACAGTTAAGAACAAAACAGATAAAACAATTGAGCATATGTCAATTATTCAGTTTTAGCGGTCATGTACGCTCTAATACCTAGACATATAGTGTTACTAAATGTTTCCACCCAGTAACAACATAGATAGAAAATCATGATCTCTGAAACAATGCCTTGTTTATGTCACACCAGTGATAAACCAGCTGGGAAGGTACCACCCAAATATTTCCACCCGGTAGTCAAGGCTAACAGTGTAAGAGAGTTTCCATAGGCCGAATCAATAATTTCAGAATTCAAATCAAATGTTTATATCGAGAGATATACACATAAAACAAACGATGGAATCATTGGTATCAGATGTATTTTGAGAATAAAAGCATTTAAAAAAAATATATATATAGTTTGCATAATATCATATAATCAAAATACACAAGGAATGTCAATCTAATAAATACAATAAAGGTTTAATTACGTATTCTAAATAAAGCCCAATTCTAAATATTGTGTTTTAATCCTAAAATAACTTGTTGTAAAAGGTTACTAAAACCATTTTCTCATTTTTTTTTGTATTCGCTAATCGTAATTGAAGAATTCATTTCATAGTTCTTCGTAATCAGTGGGTTCCCTACGTGATCAAGCTTTTACAGTGGCAAGTCATCGTTTGGGTGTCGCGTGCCAGGGTGGTCTTGCAGCCTTAACATGACCAAATGATGACAAGTGTTTTAGCTTTCTCTCTAAAGACGACATGTGTAAGGTGGAGGTGACCAACATGTGGTGAAAAGGTGATAAGGGTATAAGCGTCATTTTACACATGAAGGGTATTTTAGTAATTTCACACTATATATTTTCAATATTTCTTAAAGGTACTTGAAAATATTTATTTACAAAATGGCCATTTTTTTATTTTTTAATCCCTAAAGTTTCATAAAATTATATTTTCCACCCCAAAATTTATTATTTACCTTAAGATATGTCATGAGACTTCGATTTGATCCAATTTATAGTTGATTCTTCATATTTAAAAATGGGGTTTGTTATATTGGTAGCCAATCATACCACATATCTAATAATATAACATTCATAAGATAATAAGTAACACATGAGTGTAAAAACAAACTATATATATATGAGCATATAAAATTGGGGTCATTACATCCGACCCTCCTTATTAAAAGTTTGGTCCCCAAACTTGAATCATATTAATTTATAAACAAGTATGGGTATCTCTCCTTTATTTAATCTTCCCACTCCCATGTTGGTTATTCAATTGAGTGATTACGCCTTAATACTTTGACTAGTGGAATTACCTTAGTTAGTTATATTTGATCTTTATGGTCCAAAATTTCTACTGGATGCTCAATGTATGAAAAATATTCTCTAACTTGAAGAGGTTCATGACATAAGATATGTATTGGATCTGAGATATATTTATTTATCATTGATACCTGAAACACATTATGTACACTAGAGAGTTCAGGTGGTAAGGTTATTTTATACGCAACAACTACTATCCTTTCAAGGATTTTAAAAGGTCCTATGTATCTTGGGCTCAATTTCCCTTTCTTCCCAAATCGTATTACTTCATTTGCAGGCGATACTCGTAAGAACACATAATCTCCTTTTTAGAATTCTAACTTTCGGTGTCGATTGTGAACATAACTCTTTTGACGACTTTGAGGGATTCAAACTCGTTATTGTATTAATTTCACTTTCTCTGTTATGATCTGAATCAATTATGGTCCCAATAATTTTCTTTCCCCAATTTCTACCCAACATATAGGGGAACGACACCTTCTACCATAGAGTTCTCGTATGGAGACATTTGAATACTTGCTTGATAACTATTATGATATGTAAATTCCACTAACGGTAAATGATCATTCCAATTCCCTTTCAAATAAAGTGCACATGCATATCCTTTAAGGTTTGAATAGTTCTCTCTGATTGTCCATCCATTTGAGGATGAAAAGCGATGTTGAAATTCAGTTTTGATCCCATGGATGCTTGTAGGATTTTCCAGAATCGAGACACAAATCTAAGGCCACGATCATAAATAATTGAAATTGGGGTTCCATGAAGCCTAATAATTTCCCACACATACAACTTAGTTAACTTTTCTAAATAATGGGTAATCTTAATGGAAATATGATAAGTAGATTTAGTTAGCCTATCAAGAATTACCCAAATAAAATTACTACCATTTGAACTCCTTGGTAAACCTGTCACAAAATCTATAGTGATATGTTAATTATTCCACTTATGGATAGGTAGGGGTCGTAGTAATCCAGATGGTTTTTGATGCTCAACTTTTACTTGTTGACAAACAAAACACCGAGATACAAATTCTACTATCTCCTTTTCACATTATTCCACCAAAACACTTCTCGAAGATCTCTATACATCTTGGTATTTCCAGGATCAAACGTGAATCTCGAGTAATGACTTTCCTACAAACTTTTCCTCTATAGTTGGGCATCATATGGCACACACACTCTATTTCCAAACCTCAATATATCATCTCGTATTACAAATTCAATTCTCTTCCCTTCGATAATTTCTTCTCTAATCTTCTTCAATTGTGGGTTATTTACTTATGCAATTTTGATCCTTTCCATTAACATGGGTTGTCCATATAAGTTTGCGATTATTCCTCCTTTACTATAAATACATACATCTATTCCATACTTCTCAAATCCCTTAACAAAGGTTCTTGATTTATAATGAGACATGCTAAATTTATTGTAGACTTCCTACTTAAAGCACCGGCTACTACATTTGCTTTCCCTAGGTGATAATGAATATTTAAATCATAATCTTTCATCAATTCTAACCACCTACTTTATTCCATGTTCAATTTTTTTCTGAGTAAATATATATTTCAAACTTATATGATCAGTATAAATCTCATAAGTCTTACCATATAAATAGTGTCTCCAAATCTTAAGAGAAAAAATTACAGCTGCTAATTCTAGGTCATGGGTTAGATAATTCCATTCATATGGTTTTAACTGTCTTGAGGCATAAGCTACTACTTTTTCATTTTGCATTAACACACATCCTAAACCATTTTTAGAAGCATCACTATAAATCACCAATCCTTTCGTACCTAAAGGAATAGTCAAAATTGGGGCAATCACTAATCGATTCTTAAGTTCTTGAACTTTTCTTGGATTCCTCAGACCATTCATATTTTACCTTCTTTTGTGTTAACCTAGATAGAGGTTTGGTAATACTAGAAAATCCTTCAACAAATCTTCGATAATAACCTACTAAGCCAAGGAAACTACGAATCTCACTCACATTAGTTGATCTTGGCCAATCTAGTATAGCCTCTGTCTTTTGAGGGTCAACTAACACTCCCTCTTTGAATATGACATGTCCTAAAAAGAAACTAGGCAGCCAAAATTCACACTTCTTTTATTTTGCATATAATTTCTCTTTCCTAAGGATTTGTAATATTGTCTCTAAATGCTTCTCAAATTATTCAATACTCTTTGAATAAATGAGAATGTCATCAATGAAAACAACAACACATTGTTCCAAATATTTTCTAAAAACTCTATTCATCATATCTATAAAAGTAGCTGGTGCATTAGTTAGTCCAAATTGCATTAGAAGAAATTCATAGTGAGCATATCTAGTACGAAAAGATGATTTTAAATATCATCTTCCTTAATCTTCAATTGATGATATCCTGACCTAAGGTCAATCTTAGAGAATACTTGTGCACCTTATAATTGATAAAATAAGTAATTTATACGAGGTAAGGGGTATTTATTCTTAATGATTACCTTATTCAGTTCATGATAATATATACATAGCTCATCGTCCCATCCTTCTTTTTCACAGATAACACTGGCGCACCCCAAGGCGATATACTTGGTCTGATAAAAGCTTTGTCTAAAAGGTCTTCTAATTTCACTTTTAACTCTTTAATTCTAAAGGTGCCATATGATACGGTGGTTTTGAGATTGGTATAGTTCCAGGAATAAGGTCAATGGTAAATTCTATTTCTCTATTAGGAGGTAGGCCTGGTAAATCATCTGGAAAAACATCCGTAAATTTCTTAGCGATAGGAATATCTTCTAAGCTAGGACCTATCGTCTGCAAACTAGTAAGAGTTGCAAGAAATCCTTGACATCCATTCTTAAGAAAACTATAGCCTTGCATTGCAGAAATAATACACATTAGAGATATGATGCCAGTTCCTTCAAAACTAAATTTTGGTTGGTGAGGAATTTGGAAAGTAACACTTTTTTCCAAACAATCCACCTTAGCATGATATGATGCTAACCAGTCCATGCCCAAAATGACTTCAAGATCTGTAATGTCTAAAAATATCAAATCAATAAATAGTTTATGATTATCAATGTATATGGGGCAAGCATTGTATACTAATTTATCCATCAGTAACTCATCCGAAGGAGTAAAAACGTGTATGTTATGATTCAAGGGTTCAGGCAATTTATGAAAGCAATTTAATACAAGTTTAGATACAAAATAATGGTTAGAACGGGGATCTATCAAAGCTTTAAAAGGTTGTACATATATAGAAACTGTACCTGACACTGCCGTATTAGAAGCTTGGGTATCAGAAGGTGGAAATTTTTTACCTTGTCTGCCTTGATCTTTCTTTGCACTTGAAGGCTTTATCGAAACCCTTGCTAGGTTTGGGCAGTCTTTTATCTGATGTCTTTTCTGTCCACATCTAAAATAAGCTCCTAAATCTTTATAACAAGGTCATCCTCCATGCATTTTTCCACATTGCTAACATATCTTGTTATTATACTGTTTGTTATCACCAGATCCCCCAACATTGGATCTGCTCCTAATCTTTTTTCTATTATTTGTGTTATTTCCTTTTTATTCCCCAAACTTCCTCTTACCAGCTATAATTCGATTGTACTCCTCCCAACCCCTCTCAGCTATTGTAGCCTAGTCACTATGTCAATATATGACGTCAACTTTAGGTTGGAAATTCGACTACGAATATTCAACCTTAACCCAAGTTCAAACTTCTTGGCCTTTAAAACATTAGTTACCACAACATGACGGGAATAATGGGATAAATCAGTGAACTTTGCCTCGTATTTACTAACCTTCATATTCCCTTGGACTAGACTCATGAAGTCAACTGCCATTTCTTCTTTTCACAATTTCAAGAAAATATTTCTCATAAAAATTACTAAGAAATCATTCCAAACTATGTAAGTATTCCTTTCCTCGTGTAGGCTCTTAATCATTCTCCACTAATGTTCGGCTTCCCCTTCTAACATAAATGTTGCAAATAAAACCCTTTGTTCATCGGTACACTTAAGAACATCGAGTATCTTTCCATTTGCATCACCTAACGTTTTGCATCGATGGGGTTAAGAGCACTTTTAAAAGGTGTCGGATTTAACTTCTTGAACTTTTTAATAGTACACCTACTTAGTTCAAGATTCCATGGTACTCTATTATTCACCTGCTACTTCACAATATTTGCTAGACTTTCAATCGCCTTATATGCACCTTCTAGTCCTTCTATACTCGAATCACTAGTTCCTATAGATGATCTTCCCTTGGTCATTTTCTACAATCATGGCCAAACGTAAGATCTACTATACTATATCAAGATTGAAAAACTAAAAGAACAATTATAAATAATATAACACATAAGGAGGGTTATCACATAAATTAGATATTTAATACTATCTCCTAAGGATAGAAACACGGAATCTATAACATTCGAAACCTATGTTCAGTAGTTTAAGGGTTCATAACCTATGCTCTGATACCAACTCTGTCACGACCCCGACCCAGTATTTGTAGGGAACGAGGGTCTTGACATGCCACCAAGGCAACAAATAACCCGACTTAAAATTTTCTCTTAAATATGTAGAGGAAATACAATCACATGGTTATGAATCGTAAAATAATGAAAGTGAAGGAATTATATCACCAGAGCTTTCTAAAGGCAACTTCATTTATGTTAAAATATTAACGCGTTACAACTTAAGACAAAATTTAAAACCTATTATTAAAGAGCCAAATATGCTCTATCTAATAAAACAAACTTCTTCTTAATGTAACAATAAGCTCTCTAAAAGATAAATCTTCAACATAGTCCTTTTTCGTTCCATCCACAAGCTTAATTATTTCCTAAAAAATGGTTACTTATACAACGTCAGCTAAAAGCCGAATGAGATTCAATCTCCCGACATTCTAGTTTTTTTTAGAAAATTGATACCTATTCAATTTAGAATAAAAGGCATATACATAGAGATAGGAATTTCCAGTAATATATATAAAGTAAATGAAAATATATATATTCAGAATAAATAGTTCATAACAGAGAAGATAAAACAATTGAGCATATGTCAATTATTCAGTTTTAGCGGCCATGTACGCTCTAATACCCAGACAGACAAAATTACAAAATGTTTCCACGCGGTAACAACATAGACAGAAAATCATGATCTCTGGAACAACGCCTTGTTTAGGGCACACCGACGATAAACCAGCTGGGAAGGTACCACCCAAATATTTTCACCCGGTAGTCAAGGCCAACAGTGTAAGAGAGTTTTCATAGGTTGAATAAATAATTTCAGAATTCAAATCAAATGTTTATATCGAGAGATATACACATAAAACAAACGATGAATCATCAGTATCAAATGTATTTTGAGAATAAAAGCAGTTTCACAAAATATGTATATAGTTTCATAATATCATATAATCAAAATACACAAGGAATGTCATAGAATACTCACCTAAAAATAGAGGCTCAAAAATACAGATATTGAGTCTTGGATCAAACATTAATCTAATAAATACAGTAAAGGTTTAATATCGTATTCTAAATAAATCCCAATTCTAAATATTGTGTTTTAATCCTAAAATAAATTGCCATAAAAGGTAACTAAAACCATTTTCTTAATTTTTTTATATTCACTAATCGTAATTGAAGAATTCATTTCATAGTTCTTCCTAATCAGTCGGTTGCCAATAGAGATGGAGGGTCACAGGGGCACCACTTAAATACCATCTCAACTAGACAGAATTTCACCGGGACTGGCTTTGGAATTACTAAAATAAGATTCCACAATAACGAGTAATTACTTATGAAAAGTGTATATATATTTTCAAACCAGTTTACATATTTTGGAAATAAAATCAATTTTGATTGTTTCCAAATTTTAAGTTTTCATTAGTGGAGCCTTTAGTATATATTACCATCATAACTATTAAGTAAAGCTATAAAACACGAAATTAAAACTATAAAAATGCATTACAATATTTAAATAAAATCATACATACGAAATGAATTCTTTCTTTAAACTTATAGAATTCCTTATTAAGACATTTCCCAAGCTTTCTATCACTATTTCTTACTATAATTCTCAAGGAAATGGTGTGAGTTATAAATCATCCCAAAGGCCCTATTTATAGGTTTCCAAAAGTATTACGGTGTTGGCACGTGTCTAAGTGATCAATCTTGTACGGTGGAAAGTCATCGTTTAGGTGTGCTCTTGCAGCCTTAACATCACCAAATGATGACAAGTGTTTTAGCTTTCTCTCTAAAGACGACATGTGTAAGTTGGAGGTGGCCAACATGTGGTGGAAAGGTGATAAGGGTATAAGGGTCATTTTACACATGAAGGGTATTTTGGTAATTTCACACTATATATTTTCAATATTTCTTAAAGGTCCTTAAAAATATTTTATTTATAAAATGGCCCTTTTTATATTTTTATTTTTTCATAAATTTTCATAAAATTATATTTTTTACCCCAAAACTTATTATTTACCTTATGATATGTCATAAGACTTCGATTTGATCCAATTTATAGCTGATTCTTCATATTTAAAAATAGGGTTTGTTATATTAATAGCCAATAATACCACATATCTAATAATACAACATTTATAAGATAATAAGTAACACATGAGTGTAATAATAAACTCTCTCTCTCTCTCTCTCTCTCTATATATATATATATATATATATATATATATATATATATATGAACATATAAAAATGGGGTCATTACTGAATATATCACGTAACTTGTCTTGCTATAAGGAACACGTACATTCTTGGTCCCACAACGTTTGAAGTCTGGGTCCTACTTTTATAAAGGCTCAAAGTTAACCAATATATTAATTTGGTCATAATAATAGTTTGTGTAAAAACACAAAGTTTTCCAACAATCCCCCATATGAATGAAATTCGGGTGAAGAACCAAATGAACATGAAGACAAATTAGAGAGAGTAAAAGAGCTGCATCGATAAAGATAGCTTTTGGCCTTAAATCTTTCCTACTGTGAGACTATCGGGTTTACTGGCGAATCAATGAACGCGATGTCATGAATAGATCAACCTTTTGTGTAAATTGGGACAATATAATTCACACAATCCTTCTCCGAACATTCTTCGTTCTCATTGTTGTGTCCGTTTTGGGGTTGGACACCTCTTGGTTTCATGAGTGTGTTAGACAAATTAACAGTACAACCGTTGGTTATTCTCATAGAAATGCCCATTCTCACTCACATAAGTGATTTCTATAAAGAGTATCCTGCTAATACCCCACTTGACCCATATAGAAATCATTAAATATAAAATTTATCCTATTACACGTGGAAGATCATGCACAGACTCATCTAAAGAATGGGAGGAATAATTTATGTTCTTCTCAGTGCTAACTGAATCAGACATAATTAGGTTGTCCCATTGAACCTAATTCTTGGGATCACCAGTTATTTAGGTTGGGTTTCCATTATGGAAATTCTTTTAGGTTTTAACTGGTTGTAACCTTATTCCCCTTCATGAACTTCTCCTACTCTCTCGTTAGCAGATCCACAGTTTTCTTGTTAGGCCTAATGTTATTACTAATAGAGAGAGGTTTATTTATGATTGTATGTCATGACTAATAAGTCATGACTTGCCAAGATTATTCTATGCCTTTTCAAATAATAATTTTCAATCACAACAACAGGCATTAGAATTGTTATCAAGGATCACCCTCTTTAAAATTGTCAAAGGGACCTTGCTTCGTAAGATATAATGTTTATATTTCGTCATAAGAGGATTTCGAAACACTAACACCTTCAATTGTGTTAATATGTCACTCGAAATACAAGTATCAAATAAAATAAATTTATAATGTCCTAATGTTTATGTCATTTGTCACTTATATCTTAGTAACCATGTGGACACCGAACAACTCATTTGTACTTTAATCGCCTTGATCCGTTATCTTCATTCTCAATATTTGTATACACGCTTAATCATTTCAAATCCTTGGAATATAATTAAAGTACTTAAGCATTAATTTTTGTCCAGTCAATGAAGTATACACTTATTTAGACAAATGCACATTAGAAATACTATAGTACATTTAATGCACTTATACAATCAATTAATACACATTAAATAGTTTTATCCTATTTTCAATAGGAGTCATCTTTTGTTTCTATTTTTGGATAGAAATCATCGCCTTAGATAAATACCCCCACATTTATTATAATTCATACAAATGTTCTCAACCTTTCCCAATATTATCGTGGGTTAATGTGTTGAGAATATAACTTGTTTGCCTTACAATTTCAAATATAAATTTGAAATTATGTAAAATTTCTATGTCTATTCTCAACCTCCAAAGGCTTTATTTTTCACTTAAATGCAATGACTTTAGCATATAAAACCATGTACTGTTGCCTTAATATTTATTTGGACCAACACATTTGTCCATTTATAAGGTAAATTATTCTTTTTATTCTAAAGAAAAGTTTGTTTAAATAAGTTTCTCAACTTTAGTAATTTCCACATTTAATGGTACATTCCTTATCGTTCCATAGGCCTACAAATGCACTTGTGACAATTCTTAGAATTAAACTCAAGTTGTGTCACACATAATATATATGCCTAAAAACCATTTGAACATTTAATATGATTATGGACTTTTAAAAGATCATAATATAAAATATGTAATTTGGTTACTTGCCCTTCTTTGAGTTCACTAGTTGTCGAGTTTTGAGATTACACCTAAGTATTCAATGATTATATAATTTGTATATACGTCCTTTAAAGCAGTCGTGAAACCGCTCGGTTCTGAATCCCTTGATCATTTCTATGGATTTATGATTTAATTTTATACCATCTTTAAAACAGTCGTTAAATCGTTCGGTTCTGAATTTTGAATCATAAATTCAATAAATAGATCTATAATCACGCCACACTAATTTTTCTCAATTGAAGAACACGTTCGATAATCACATAGACAAATGCACTAATTGGAAGTGTAAAATTCTTTCAAAAATGAATTTATACATTACGAAAAGGAATATATCACTTTATATCAACTAAAGTCTCTTATATCTTTTGCAATCTTCATCGCACTTTATAATATTCAATATAGTGTCCAATTCATTCAGAATGTAACACATCCTAAGAAAATATACGTGCACTGCCTCGTCCATGACTATCTAGAAAATTTATCATATCCAATAAATTGAGGTATACTAATATTAATTATTATACCCTCTTTATTTACTCCCATTGGATTTTCAGGCATTTTAAAATTCATACGCATTGTATGATTATATCTCTCATACTCATGATATTATAAAATCTTTAAATATAATTCCTAAATAGGTTTAACATTACATAATTGTGAAATGCACGAGTCAAAATAATGCATGCATTGCAATGCTTAACATACACACTAACATTAATGGACAATGCATTATATTTTTTCTTGATAAGGGAGATTAAAATCCATTTAAATATAATGTCGAGATTACATGAATTATCACAATAATTAAATATTGTAATTCTGCATGGAATGCAACTCAAATCATGTTACTAAATATATCACATTTTTGTTCATGTAATCTCAATTAGTTTGGTGACACTAAAATAATACTATCACACATATATATGTAACCATACAAGAGACCATAATATCATCGCATATATTATTTTCACATTACTTTGCATAAAGTGCACTTAAAAACATGTGGATAAACACATTACCAAAGATGTGACTAAATCACAACAGATAATAAGACACTTGATTATCATGTGATAACATACATAAATACATGTTACTACACATGTGACATCACATCATTATTTATTTTTGATGTAAACACATTTTTTGTTGTGCATATGAACTTATATGTGACAATACAAAATAAAATACGTATTGCCGTCAATATATAAACACACTTTTTGTTGTCCATTTAATCATTTGGACAAATATACTTTTAATTGCATGAAGAAATGTATTCAAAATAACTTTATTTGGGACACACCCTTTTAGTTTTATACATTAAAAAGAATGTCAATATAAAATACCCAATAAATTTTTAATATTTAAAATATTATTCCGATACAAAAAATATTACCGTAAGCCATGCACTTTCTAAACAAAATATTTAAAAATGCTTTATTCACTAAATAATCACTTTTTATGCAAGCTCAAATTTCGAGTTCATAACACATGATTTTAAATTCTCTCCATTGCTCACTTATACACTACATGGGTTGTATACACTAACGATTATAGATAAGATATTGATTATAACAATCATCTGTGTAGAATTTTTATTGTAATCTCATCTATTCATGATCCAAACTAGAAAAATATGTACCGATTCACTCCTATACATTGCTAAATACAATAAATATGCATAAATCTTTATCATTACATCCATGTAAACAAGACATAATTTTAATAAAATGAAAATTGAAACTTAATAGTATGGGAAAAGATCTATGATAACTATTTGAACTTGCAGCACATAAAAAGTTTATAAATAACCTAACATAACATTAAACATATGAGGACTATTTTAGGATTCTCTTCATATAACGAGCCTTAGATTTTCATGTCATTTGAGGCAAAAATTTTTTTCCCAAAAAGACAAACCAAACCACTTTTCATAAATCAACACTTAAGTGCAATGGTATGTTTTGTTTTGTGAATTTTTTGGATCAAACCGAAGAGAGACAAATTAATTATTTTACAAGAGAACAAAACATTCTTTATCCCGAAAGCACTATCCATATATTCACATGATATTCAACGATAAATGATGGCTTTAGTTCTAACAAAAAATATGTATCGTATCCATGCAATTGTGGTCAAATGCATCATTAAGATATATCCCACATGCTTAAGCCTAATTAAAAAATACATGCCCGGTTTCACCCTGTAAATAAATTGTATTTTATTTATTGAGTTTTGCAATGCTCATTGACTTTGACACTCAAATCTAAAAGACGTATATAATAACGGCTTCTCTTACATATATTGAAAGAATGTAAAGACCTTTAAGAAGATGACAAATATTGAATCTCCATCATTAACTGATTTGATATTTGTGAATAAAAAAAATAAGAACATGCATCTTCTTTATTAAATAGATCACTTTGGTATTTATGTATACATATTGGGTAGTATATAACATTTTTTTTTGGAAAGAGGGAGGTATCTACCTATGATTTTATTATGTTAGGAGAAAGATCCTCTCCTAGATGGCATTTAGAACTTGAAGAAACATGAACATCGAGAAACTTTGGAAAGCCCAATGAGGATAACTAAAAAAGCAATAAACGAGGGAATTTATATATATTCCCCTTACAGAGACAATGAAAAAAGGATCCATAAAATTAGGATATTTTTCTAATTGATGCAAGACCAAACTTATCTATATTCAAACAACCCCTTGTAAAATCTAGGCAGCTGGTTGAAAGAATTAAACAAGATTGATCTAGCTGAAGAAGACGCCAAGTTTGCAAGGCTATCCGCAACCCCATTTCTTTATCTGAAAACATGATAAATGTTGAACTGATAAGAAGAAATGATATTTGAGCAATATTCAATACACTTTTTCAACTTCCAAGGGGAATTCCATTTGTTCATCACCATATGATACAAGGAATTTGAGTATGTCTCAATGATAAGGTATTTTATATCCATCTTTAAATAGAGATCCAAACCTATTCTCAAAGCTTCTGCTTCTGCATAAAGACTGGATCGATGCCCCACAAACTAAGAAAAAGAAGAGATAAAATCCTCTTTATGATCTCTAATAACACCACCACAACCACTAGCTCCAGGATTACCCAATGAAGAACTATCAACGTTAAGCTTGAAAAAGTTCTTGGGGGGGGGGGGGGGGGGGTTGTTATAATGAATAGCTAAGAAGGTAGAAGCCTTTTGATGAGTTTTTATGCCAAACATATTTGAAATGTAGTTATCCTCTTGCTTAAGACTAATGTTGAACTTTGTACCTGCAATCAAAGATCTCATATATGAAATAATATTAGAAATAATAAAGTGGTGATCCACATGGATCCCATAAAAAACTCTTATGTTCCTTGCAGTTCAAAGTTCCCAAAAAATGATGATAGGAAGATTATGAGCCAGGATCCGTAGGTGAGGAGGAAGCTTCTTGATCCACCAGGATACGAGCATTGCATGACATGATAGGAAATTAAGCTTTAAGCCAATTAAATTTCCAAAAAAACTCCAGACTTGATAAGCAATAAGGCCTGACAGAAAGAATGGGAGATGTTTTCATTATGAGCATTGTAGCATCTACATCTTGAGGCCAAATGAATATTCAGCTTCTGAATCATTGAGTCCAAAGGAACCTCTTCTTGCAAAACTTTCCAAGTAAAAATAGATAATTTAATGGGGCAGTGTGAGGACCAAAGAAACTTCCAAACAAAGGAGAGAGGACTTTGAGGCATACTGACTGTATAAGCAGACTTGAAAGAGAAATTGCCATCTATAGTGAGTGTCTAGATAATAGAGTCTCCATCATGAATTATATTGTCTTCAAAGCAGCTATAAACTAATTTTATTCTTTTAAGAACATGAGAACCTTGATTTCCATAAAACAAATTTGACTTGAAATAATTAACATTATTAATTCACAAAGAGTAATAATTATCATTATGATTACAATCCAGACATGGGAAAAAGAATGGATCATTGTACATAAGTAAAAAGTAGACTTAAGTAACAGTAGACTTTTGAACAAATTAAAAAAAATTGTCTGCTAAATGATTCCGTATGTTACACATAAAAAATGTGAAACATTTTGTCTTAAGATTGTTATTTGAAATATATACTTTTGTGTTTTATCCAATTAAAATATGACATAAATCATATTTATGCAATAAATAATAAAATCAATAATAAAAAAATAAAAACTTACAAACGAAGAAGATGTCTGAGTCGAATGTTTGACATTCTCTCCTTAAGACAAAATGTGCTCCCGCTACGGTGCTTATGACAATGAACAATGAGCGTTTGCCTCCCAGGATGAAACGGTCTCGACACGCGCAAGAAGCACTTCAGTGTGCATTTTCCACAAACCAGTTATGTTTGATACTCTAGCTAATCGATCGAGAATGGAAAGTATTGAAAATATTTTCTCCCTCTTTAAAAAATGAAGACAAGTCTTGTATTTATAGAAAACAAAGTGTTGTTTCATGAAAAAATGTGTTGTTACATGAAAAGATGTGTCTTTTGTGGAAAACAACCACTTTAGGGACATTTTTTCATGAAATGTCACAACTTATGGTGAACAATCACGACCTTTAGGGACGGTTCTGAAAAACAATCACTATATAGCGAATAGTCACAACTTTTAGCGATAGTTATGAAAATTCATCCCAATAAATTTAATCAAATTTCCCAATAATTTTCATACGTAAATGGGGAACTTTGAAACCAAATTACCTATTCATCATTTGTCCATTTTTACCAAATGAATATATCACGTAACTCGTCTTGCTATAAGGAACCTGTATGTACTTGGTCCCACCACATTTGAAGTTCGGGTCCTACTTTTATAATGGCTCAAAGTTGACCAATATATTAATTTGGTTATATTAATAATTTGTGTAAAAACACAAGATTTTCCAACAATATTCACAAAATAGATGTTAAGGCTATAAACATATTCGCAGGAAACGTTCCTGGTAAGATGCGAATTTTTGGAGAAAATCAATTGTAATTATTCTCCATCATTATCCATATCCAACAAGAATACCTCCCCAGCGGAGTCGCCAAATGTACGAGGGTAGTGTAACCGGGGTCTATAAAGAACTGGATATAGAGAAGCATGGCTTGCCTTTAATGAATATTAAAGGATTAATCTGGTATATATCTTTTCTGGTGTAGCATTCAACAATAATAATAGCAAATATTTAATCTCCATGAAAGAACCTTTGAAAGTTTTGGAGAATTGGGTGAGAGAATAAACACTCTAAAATAAGAGAAAGAGGGTAGCAGGGTGTAAAAACACCAAGTGTGTGTGAGAATGAATGTTATGAACTCTACGATGGATGATATAAATCTGGTGTATAATATTATGACTATGAAGCTAGAAAGCTTCAATGACTTTCTTTTCTTGAGACTAAGAGCCTTCATTTATGCAGAGTATTCTTCCCTTATTTTCACATTATTTTTTCTATTGAGGGATAAGCCTTCTATTTATAATAGGTATGGGAGAATTAGGTTTCACCAAAATGTGACACGTGTCCTCATTAAAATAATATAAATGAACTTATTGTTATCATTTAAAAATATAATGAGACTTGTGGGACACAATTGATATAGCCAAGGAAAAACTCTGCGCTCGACCCAAAATAGTTATTTTATAAAATATACGCATGTGAAGTCCCTTTTTTCTTTGGGACTAAAAAAAATAAGTAAATATTAAACAGTCATCTAAAAATGATATTTTTCTAGATTGTGTGGCATTTGTGCTGTGAGCATGCTCGACTGACTATTAATTTAATTATGACTTCTTGAGTGATATGAACCCTCTCTAATGGCTATAAAATAAAATATACCGTTTGAGGGGAGTGAAGCCTCCTCGAGTGACTATTTATGAAAATGACTTGTCAAGGGGTCTTGATCCCCCTTGAATAACTATAATGTAAATTACCTCTAAAGTGACCTTACGGTCCCGTGTGGGTAGTTTGACTTTCTCGATTAGTCGTGAGTTTTTGGTGCTTTTATCTCTTGTATTGGAATGGTTGAAAATTTTACCCCACTCAATGAACCTTACTCTCCAGCCTCCAAGCCAAAACCCTCAAAGATCCCACTAGCTACTTTGGTGGGCTCCTAGGCCCCTCGAGCCCTGCTAATTCGAACCACTGACTGGACTAAAGTACCCTTCTTGGTAACCCATAATATAAATTACCATTAGTAATAAAATAAATGCATAATTAATATAAGTTGTAATTAGTACTAAAAAGTATGGGACCCCTCTACAGGACTACACGATCGGTTCCTATAAGTTACATTAATCCCTTACGAGGTGTTTGTGCCTCTTACGGGACCTCTTTATGATTGTTTTACGTTTTCATCCTTTAACGACATATTTTTAAGCTGAAGTCTAACTATTTCAATTTTTTTTCTTTATATTCTCAAATCAGGAGCTCCGTGATTACACGGTCCGTTCCAACGAGTTATATTGGTCCATTGAGAGGTGTTCGTGCCTTTTACGGGATCATTTTATGGTTGTTTTATATTTTCACCCTTTAACGACATGTTTTTAACCCTAAGTTTGACTGATGGAAAATTTTCCTTGTATTCTTTAAGCGGGAGTCTCGTGACTGTGTGGTCGGTTCCTATGAGTTACATTGGTCCTGTATGAGGTGTTCATGCCTATTACATGACCGTTTTGTTCTTATTTTATGTTTTTATCCATTGACGACATATTTTTCAGTCTAAGTCTAACTATTTGTAAATTTTTACCGTATTATCAAACCGAGAGTACCCTGACTACGTGGTCCATTCCTACAAGTTACACTAATCCCGTGTGAGGTGTTCGTGCCTCTTAAGCGACCGTTTTTTGGTTTTTTATGTTTTTACCCTTTAATGGCATGCTTTTAAGCCTAGGTCTAACTGTTTACAAATTTTTAATCATATTGTCAAATCGGAAGTCCCATGACTATGTGGTAAGTTCTTACGAGTTACATTGGTTCCATGCGAGGTGTTTGTGCCTGTTGCAGAACTGTTTTGTCACCGTTTTACATTTTCACCCTTTGATGACATGTTTTTAAGCCTAAGTCTAACTCTTCAAAAATTTTCATTGTATTCTCAAGCCTGGAGCCTCGTGAATATGCGGTTGGTACCTACGAGTTACATTGGCTACGTGCGAGGTGTTCATGCCTCTTACGCGACCTTTTTGTGGTTATTTTATGTTTTCACCCTTTGGCAACATGTTTTTATGTCTAAATCTAACTGTTTGAAATTTTTATTCAGATTCTCAAACTCAGAGTCCCATAACTATGCAGTCATTTTTTATGCATTACTTTGGTCCTGTACAAGGTGCTTGCGCCTATTACGGGAACATTTTTTGGCTATTTTATATTTTCACCCTTTGACGACATGTTTTTAAACCTAAGCTGACTGTTTTGAAATTTTCAACATATTTTGAAATCGGGAGTCACGTGACTACGCTATCAGTTCTTCTGAGTTAAAATATTCCCGTGCGAGGTGTTCGTGCCTCTTATGGGACCGTTTTGTGGTTATTTTACATTTTCACCCACTGGCAGCATGTTTTATGCTAAAGTCTAAATGTTTTCAATTTTTTTTCATATTCTAAAATTAGGAGTCCCATGACTACGCGGTCAGTTCCAATGCATTGCATTGGTCTCGTGCGAGTAGTTAATGCCCTTACGGGTCCATTTTCCGGCTGTTTAAATTTTCACCCTTTGACGACATATTTTTAAGCTTAAGTCTAACTATTTAAAATTTTCTTCATATTCTCAAACGAGGAGTCGTGTGACTACACGGTTAGTTCCTACGAATTACATTGGTCCTATGAGAGATGTTGGTAACTCTTACGAGACCATTTGTGATTGTTTTAATTTTTCCCCTTTAATGGTAAATATTTAAGCCTAAATCTGACTGTTTTGCAAATTTTCCCCGTATTCACAAATCGGGAGTCCCGTGACTGTAACGCCTCGACTCGAATTTAAGGGTTAATAGAGGATCAACCCAATCCAGCTCGCGGGTTAATTGTGAAGTGCAATGGAACAATATAAATAATGTTTCTAATTCAGTTTTATTAATATTTAACGTTACGCTCATTAGCATATGATTCCAATTTTCATCAAACTACGTGATTTGACCCAAGGGGGTGACCCAAGGCCAAGTAAACAGAGCTATAATGTAATTCAATATAAGTACTTACCTATACAACGCTCTCAAAATACTGGACTACACATGACCAACCGTAACAAAAGGAGGGAGTGAGCCGAATGCTCAGTGGGAACGATGCAATGCATTATAGAAACGAACGACATAAAAGAATACTCACACACTACACCTACATGGATGCAAAAATACGTA